>OX422219.1:94615224-95215224 GCA_949130495.1 Sambucus nigra
AGTATCTCGTCGTGCTCCATATTGAGATGAATATAGAATATGAATCCCAATGGATATATTGAATCATTTGTGCTGGAGCAGATATCATAGCAATAATAAAATCAATAGTTCCTCACTGAGGTGAAATTTCATACTGCCGAGCTATGATAATATTTTTCAGAAGAGTAAGATTATTTCCGAGCATTCGTCGGAGTTGAATCTTGTACCTGTAAAAATTAATATCTTGCTCTACCATTTGTGTAGGCTGAATTGATTAGTCATGAGAATAATTTACTCATCCAATCAATATATGATATGTATATGCTTGAGAAATAAAAATATTAATAATATGCCAAATGTGTGTGAGATGGACAAATTATTATCAAATATGCATCATAAATAAGACGTAAAATTATTTAATCTCCAACAACTAATCAGGTATAAGTTGCTGTTTGAAAATTATTTATCACTTGGTTTTAAAAATATTTTTGGGGTGATCATAAGTTAAAAAAGACTTAAGCCCCCTGCTTGTCCCCAAGCCGAACTCGTGTTTAAAGAAATATCAGGGGTGCTTAACATTTTTTAATACCCCAAGATTCTACTGCTGCCGACAAACAACATGGATGTTGCCGACCAACATTTAAGGATATCTCAAATTATAGAATATATGGTTGGATGACCAGAATATATCGAATCTTTAGATCAAAAAATAACATTTAATGTAAAATTTAAGCCTTAATAATGTTAATTAAATGAATAAATATATAACCCACTAGATCGTGTGATTTCGACAAAGAAACCTTGTGATGTGATGAACGAGGGGTCATCATATCAAATTTGTGCCCAGAGTCTTGATATGGTCATGATTATTTTACTGATCCTCTTTTATAAGAGGTGGGTAATGATTTTTCAGGTGAGAGAAAATTATTTTTTATATTGATTCCTTCCTATTCCCAATTTGGAGAGATAAAAATATGGTGAATGATAGAAGTTATTACCAAATTTATATAAAAAAAATCAATCAATGAGAATTTATTGACATAGATGGAAGATGAACCAAATTAAGTATATAGTTCATAAAAGTGAATGCAAAGAGACTCAAACTTGAAGAGAGAGAAAATAGATCTGGGTCATGATTTCCATGAGAAGACTTTTTATTGTCTTTAACCTTTTCCCATTCTCTGATTAAAAATATAATGGGAATTTGAATAGGCATCAAAGATCTTACAAAATTTGTAATGAAAATTATCAAATCTTACCACCGTCACATATATTGGTATATGTAATCATTTAAAATATTTATTCCATGATATAAAATTGAAACTTGAGAATCAAGCAAACAATTTATGATTTATGAAATCCATTATTTTTCAGATTTCTAAATAAGGATAAATCTAATAGTTATGATTTAAAAATCATGATATGCAACATTTTGCAGATAAAAATTGGACAATTAATTTATGTATATAAACATAAAAATCATGATTGAATCAAAAGATATACGTATAATATATAATTGATTATACATAGAGAAAATAAAAAACTTAGCTTTTGATGGAGAACAATGCTTGTAACACGTTCCCACAGACGGCGCCAATCTGTTGAAGACAGAAAATGGCCACTGTCATTTTAGTGGCGTCAACAGCAGATAAATGATGAAGATGAGATTGAAGATGAAGATAAACATTCACATCAAACATATAAGAGACAAAGATTTTTAAAGTGGTTCGGCTATAAGGAAAAGCCTACGTCCACTATTATTTTATTCCCAGGGGTTTACAATAGCACAATGTGGTGTAGAGAGAGAAAAAGGTATGGATCTTGTGTATGGTGTCTCTCGGTTCTTGGATCTCTTGGACCTCTCTTCATAGTTGTCCCTTTTGGCTAAGGTCATACATGTATTTATAGTAATGGGAGATAAATAGATTCATTGTATGTAGACATTTACACATTATGTCTACATTCAACGAATCTAATTGCTTGGTATGCTATGTGTTGTCATCTACAATATAAATGTACATTAATGATCATTAAATGCGTAGTTATCCTTTGATATTCCTGGTTGGTATGCCGACCAACTCTCCTCGGGTGCCAACTAATACTCCTCGGGTGCCGACCAACTCTCCTCAGGTGCCAACTAACACTCCTCGGGTGCCGACCAATACTCCTCGGGTGCCGACCAACTCTCCTCGGGTGCCGACTAACACTCCTCGGGTGCTGAATATTGCCACGTAGGATGACATGTGTCCTTTTCTGATTGGTCCTCGTAGATGGAGAATTTTTGCGTTAACAACTGTAATGATTACAATATCTTTAGAGATATTTTCTTAGTACCACACGTGTCCCTCATCCCTCTTCCATGCTATATATATCAACATGGAGTGCAGTTCGGTCAAAGGCCCTTGCCAGACCCTTATAAAAGGAGGTCCCCACCAACCTTTCGAAGACTACAAAACCTTACATTGATTCAATTTTCCAAATTTCTTAATCCTGATAGCCTGAGATACTCGAGCTCTTTCTGAAAAGTCCTGAAAGAAGTTCGTACTTTAGAAAAGTCACTTCACCTAGGGAGACGTTCGTACTTATGAACAGCCACTTCCTAGGTAGTCCTGAGTGAAGTTCGTACTTCTAAAAAGTTGAATCCTCTGAGAAAAGCATAGGCAAACTTCTTCACGCATTTTGCGAAAATCGGTACCTCTAAATGAAGTTATGCCCGACTAAATGGAGCTCTTCCCGACTAGACACCTCAATTTGGGACACTCCCCCAAAAAATAAATTGGTTAGTGCTACAAGGGGAAGGAAAATCTTCTTGAATCTCAGGTCAAATACCCCATACATATTGTGATAAACTATCCATATATGTTTACCTCTTATAGTTTTGCCCCCATTTAGGGGAACGTGAATGAACTTTACAAAATTTATTTCTTAAAACCTGAAACCCAATACCTCTGTTAATTGAATCGACATGCTCGTATGTTAAATAAATGTTAATTAAATGCCACAATGACTAAATACAAACATGAAAGCATATTTTTTAATCGTTCTCAAGAAAGTGTTAGTGACCCGAGTCAGCCTGAAATTTCTAAAGCCAAAGTCTACATTCCAGATACTCTGACTACTTCATCGAGAAAATAAAGCATGTCTCTGCGGAGGCATCCCTGAATATGTGTTTTCATGTAAATACTTTTCAAGCAATGGCCATTGATTAACGTATTATTTTAACATATTAACATATAAGTCCAACAAAACTGGAATGTTATATTTAGGACTAGGCTCCATAAATACTGTAATACTTTATATTACATACCTATTATCCCGTTACCCACTCCTATAAATATGTACCATTTGTTAAAACTACGTTGGATTTGATCCCAAGTCTCCTTTAGTACGTGGGCACTCTACCAAACTAAACTCGTGTAGCCTAAGCCTCATAATACGTCTCTCGACATATTATTTCCTAGGGATGCATCCATGGTTTACTCCAAACATGAGGTGTGGTGTTTTTCTCGGTTTCTTAACCGTAAAACATTACATCTTTTACACAACTGCCCATTTAAACCTCCAAATTAGCGAGAAGGACAACACTTTCCATCTGCTGATCGTCCGATAATCATAACAAATTATACCTTTTTTGGTGCGTTTAGGTATATTTCCATTATGAACCTCCACCGAATCTACCCTCTATCCTACAAACAGCTTTCCCCTATACAATCCAAGTCCTACACTTGCACACACATCGCGTTGGAACATGTAAACAATCGAATTATGCAGTCTTTGATCTCTTGGCTACATGAGTATATATGCCCAATACTCAGTTCTTGTCATGAGTACATGCCTCAACAATATATCTAATGATATATTATCACCACAGAGATGCAATCATCTCTCACATATCTTATGTATTCTCTTATATATACAACAAAATAGATATCAGACTATCTCAAAGACGCAATCTCTCGTGCACCCCCAAATAAACGTGCAAACACTCATACACTAATCACTATCAAACTACGTAGGCTTTAATCCCAAGTCTTCTTGTATACATTGGCAAAATACTTCTTGCACATTTACATGCATATCCAAGTCCACCCATTATCTAAGTTGAGCTCTCTCGCACACTTGCATACTTACTAAAAACCACCAGTTATATAAGCAAGGAGTCATACATAAGCACCCCCATGCATCTGTATCAGTTAAGCTATGTTCCTACACCTCTCACAGATACCATTTCCATACCTAAGCACTGATCATACACAAATATTGCGTATTTCATCCTCCAAACCTACGCATTTTATCCCCCTCGAGTTCCTTAATCTCTATATTTAGGCCCATTAACCCGACAACCTCGATTTATATTGTTAACATGATATATGAGGTATAATTGGGCTTTTGTAGATATTCAGGTACTAAGAATCGAGTTCGGACACATTCCGCTCAAATTCCGTACGCAATCGCACGTTCAAGGGAAATTTGGTCAATTCACAGTTTGGGCAGCTAGCCCGACTCACGGAAGTTGTATCCCTCCTCGCAAGCTTCGTGTGGCCGTAAACGGTGTGCGATTTCGAGTCCGTATGAAGAAGTTACGGGATTTTTAGCGGAAGGAAAAATAATGAAACCAAAAGAGGAGGAAAAGGAATGCAGGAGGCTGCCTTGGCTGAGACCTGCTTGATCGATCGATCGATCAAAAGGATCGATCGATCGATCCTTCAGATTTTTGCCACGATTTCAACCATCGATCGATCGATCAAAGGGGTCGATCGATCGATCCCCTGTTTTCTGCAGATATTTTGCTTTTCTTTTCTTTTCTTTTCTTTTTCCTTTTCTTTTCTAATTATTTTCCCACTTACTATATAAAGCATTTTTGTTGTAATAATCAGATATTAAGGTTTATAATTCGTTTTAGGCAGGATAGGTTAGGTTTTTGGAGGTTTGAGAGCTCATTTCTTCTTGGATTGACACCCATTTGGACTTGTAATTTGTGCTACCAACTTCCATCTCCATTAATATAGTGTGTATTTCATTATTTCTTGCTTTCTAGTGTAATTTACAAGCTTTCTAATTTAGGTTTACATGCTTTCTTTACATGCTTTCTTTACGTGCTTTCTAAGTAGATTTACCGCGTTTGTTTACCGCGTTTTTACCATGCTTTCTAGTAATTTAAATTAGGTTGTGTTTGAATGGAACTCACTCGGGTTGACGCGTTGCTTGGCTTTGGTGATGGCGTTTACGGGTCTATTTCGGGTGCCTTGTCCTAGTTATTGTGCCTAGGAGATTTCACGGGGCATATCATGTATGTCCCGTGCTTACGACCTTGCGTGCGCAATTTTTGGGATATTTGTTGACGTCAAAATCTTATTAGGCTTTTATGCGGATTTAGGGGCGTTATAACCCTTGATTCAATTACCTGTCAAAACGAGACGCATTTGTAATAACTCATCGACCCATGTATCCATTTTATACAAATTAACTCGGGTGAGGGATATTGGACGCAACCTATAGTTTTTACTCGCTTTGTTAGTTTAGATTCATTTTCCCTCGCCTAGATTAATCATTTCCCCTTTATGCATATTTTTCCTTTTTAGTTTCTAATCACCTTTTGCAATTTTATTTCGGAGCACTAAATCCTATAAATTCTAGCATCTCGTCCCCGTGGATTTTCGATACCCGACTTACCGTTGTGCTTGCCTCGCAAGTGTAGTAGTAATTTAGGTTTATTTGTATTGAGTAGGCGAAACGAAAACAACGACCGTGCACCTTACACGCGCATGCATTTCGCACTCGATCAAAATGGTTTTGATCACGCGTGAAAGGTGTGCTCGTGTAAGGGCACAATCATTATTTTCGTTTCACCGCGATAATACAAACAAACTTAAATTATGGCTACACTTACGAGACAAGCACAACGGTAAGTCGGGTATCGAAAATCCACGGGGACGAGATGCTAGAATTTATAGGATTTAGTGCTCCAAAATAAAAGTGAAAAAGGTGATTAGAAACTAAAAAGGAAAAATATGCATAAAGGGGAAATGATTAATGTAGGCGAGGGAAAATGAATCTAAACTAACAAAGCGAGTAAAAACTATAGGTTGTGTCGAATATCCCTCACTCGAGTTAATTTGTATAAAATGGATACATGAGTCGATGAGTTATTACAAATGCATCTCGTTTTGACAGTTAATTGAATCAAGGGTTGTAACGCCCCTAAATCCACATAAAAGCCTAATAAGATTTTGACGTCAACAAATATCTCAAAAATTGCGCACGCAAGGTCGTAAGCACGGGACATACATGATATTCCCCGTCAAATCTCCTAGGCACAATAACTAGGACAAGGCACCCGAAATAGACCCGTAAATGCCATCACCAAAGCCAAGCAATGCGTCAACCCGAGTGAGTTCCATTCAAACACAAGCTAATTTAAATTAGCTAGAAAGCATGGTAAAAACGTGGCAAAGAAAGCGGTAAACAAACGCGGTAAATCTACCTAGAAAGCACGTAAAGAAAGCATGTAAACCTAAATTAGAAAGCTTGTAAATTACACTAGAAAGCAAGAAATAATGAAATACACACTATATTAATGGATATGGAAGTTGGTTGCACAAATTACAAGCCCAAATGGGTGTCAATCCAAGAAGAAATGAAGAAATGAGCTCTCAAACCTCCAAAACACTAACCTATCCTACGTAAAACGAATTATAAACCTTAATATATGATTATTACAACAAAAATGCTTTATATAGTAAGTGGGAAAATAATGAGAAAAGAAAAGGAAAAATAAAATAAAAGAAAATATCTGTAGAAAACAGGGGATCGATCGATCGACCCCTTCGGTCGATCGATCGATTGTTGAAATCGTGGCAAAAATCTGAAGGATCGCTCGATCGATCCTTTTGATCGATAGATCGATCGATCAAGAAGGTCTCAACCAAGGCAGCCTCTTGCATTCATTTTCCTCCTCTTCTCCTCCTCTTTTGGTTTCATTATTTTTCCTTTCGCTAAAAATCTCGTAACTTCTTCATACGGACTTGGAATCGCACACCGTTCGCGGCCACGCGAATCTTGTGAGGAGGGCTACAACTTCCATGAGATGTCGGGCCAGGTGCCCAAACTACGAATTAATAGGATTGCCCTTGATGGTGAGATTGCATACGAAACTTGAGCGGAATGCGTCCGAACTCCATTCTTAGTACCTAAATACCAACAAAAGCCTAATTATACCTCATATATAAACCGAGGTTGTCTGGTTAATGGGCTTAAATATAGAGATTAAGGCACCCGAGGTGGCTAAAATGCTTAGGTTCGGAGGATGAAATATGCAATATTTGCGTATGATCACACCCCCTAACATACACATTTCTAGTCCCTAACAATGAAATAGGATGCAACAAGAACTACGAGCAAACCAAAAGTAGGAGATAGTACAAAAGTATGGTATAAAAGCAAAAGGCCACTTTTGTGGGCGATTCGATTGCATTTAGCGTATTCAATAAGCCGATAAACCCCTAGGTCATCCTAGTGGACGAGTGTCATCTCGAGAGGGTTTTTAGGGATGGTACCCACAAACATCACATGGTTTCCCCAAAATATCCCAAACCAACATGCGACAAGCCCAACAATAGCGAAAAGGATTTCATACGCATTATTAGCAAAGTGAATGAATTCAAACAAAAGTCCAAATCATTAACATTATATAATGCACCTCATAGAATTGAAACCTTAAAATGTGGGAGGGGGAGCACATGAAAAGTGTGATTTGGAAAAAACTTATATAAACCGGATAAACATTAAAGCAAGCATACATTCAATCCTCACGGTCATTACGCTCATCAAGTGAATTCACTCAAAACAGGGAGGTAACACACGAAACATATGGGCATAAAGAGTAAATGTAAATGGAAACTAGGCCGCACACATGTCACAATGAAGAACGCCATATATAAACTAAAAAAATGTAATCTCAATGAAAGGATACCGCACACTAAAGGAGGCGAAATGCCTTTTCACAGATTATCAAAAATATTTAAACTTTTAAATTACAACAACCTAAGATCACATAGAACTTGTAATAGGGTTGTAATGTAGGCTAGGCTAGGGTACGAAATGAAGGAATGTATATACGGATTCAAAATGTTCGGAATGAAAACTCGGGATAATGGGAAAATGCGGGCAAAAGAAAAATTGGAAAACAAGTTCCAAAAAGGCATTACATATATCACCAGGGAGAGTAATCAAAGCTTATTGAACTATATACACAACATTTACAACTTCTCTTTCTTTTCTTTTCTTATTTTTCTCATTTTTCTTTTGCTTTTTGCTTTCTCATTTTCTTCACTTTTTTCACATCTCTCTTTTCTTTTACTTATCAAACTCTCACATGCCTAAATTGCAACCGACATCATAACAACAACATTCAATCCCAAGAAACATTCCAAACAAATTTATGGAAGGTGTATGTATGGGCTAAAACTGCAATTTAGAGTTGGTTAAGGGATTTGGGTTATGAAACGAAAGGCTATATTTAGGCTCAAAGGGGTTAACGAGGGTAAACATATAAGGGTGAGGTCAAGGCTAATATGGGTGATATAACAAAGAGGACCTATGATCATTTTCAAAAGTTTACGCAATTCTCGAGTCAAACCAATATATGAAAATCATGCTCAAGTAACACATTTCAAGTATGAACTCAATTAATGAATGGTCAAATCAAATAATAGAGAGATTACCAACGAATTCAATGTTTTCAATGAGAAAAGAAAAGTGTATATACTCACAAACGATGAAAGGTACAAAGATTACTCGGTGTAAGTATATACAATGCAACAAAAGATTACCGAGTTATAAAAATCTTAAACCAAATCAATAAATCAAGAAAAGTGCATGTGCTCATGGGATTAAAGTTTAATTCAAGAAGTTATTCATAATATCAATAATCGAGGACTAAAGTCTAATAACTTATAAAATCGAGAACATGCATCATTGGGTTGTCTATTGGATCGGGTAATTATTAAAATTTATCATCGGAAACAAAGGCAAAAAGCCCAATAAAGGAGAAAAAAGAAAGAAAATCTTTTTGAAATTTTTAATTTTTCTAAGAAAAGCATACTAAGTAACTAACATGTGAGCAAAAACATGGACTAAATAAAGAAATGGATAGAATATCCCACACCCCCTAACTTAAAACTTGACATTGTCCTCAATGTTAATTAATAACCAAGTTAAAGAGAGGAAAAGAGCGATATTACCCAAAATTGGAGCGAGAATCTACAAAACAAGTTAGTATCGAGCATAGCAAAAAAAATAACAAAAAGTTAACTAATTACACTAAACTAAATTTAAAAGGAAAGAAAAAGTAAAGAAAGAAAGAATAAAAAGCTAACTATATGCAACCTACTATTTAGGCTTCACACTAACTGTACACTAGAAGTCTAAATAGCTGAGGGTCCACCGTAAAAAAAATTAACTTTGGAGGATAATCGGTGTACCCTCACATACAAGCATGCCTTTAGAGCGGCACACACGAAGGCACGAATGCGATCGTGGAAGGCGACTTGAGCAAGTACCCCTCATCGGCGAAAAGGTTTAAAACATTAAAGTTTGAAACTGAATCATCGGGTACTTGTGATGGTGTGATAATAGAGAATGAAAATGGGGATGAAATAAATTCAAACTCATGAGATGAATCATCATCGCATGAAGATTGAGTTTCGAAGGAAATAATATCATTTTCAATGAAATGTTCTTCTTTGGGGGCCAAAGAAGAAATCATTTCATTGCAAATAGATATTACGTCATTTTCATCCTCACTTTCAATATCTATTATGCAATGGGAAAAGTCTAGAATAGTTTGTTTCAAAGTAGGCACAAAGTCCTCATTTGGTTCAAAACATTCTTCGACTTCGAAAGTCTCAGAAGAAAAATCGTCATCGGACTCAAATAATAAATCCAATTCATGTTGCCAATAATGATTTTCTTCCCGATAACGATTTTCAAGTTTCTCATTTGCATACATACGCAAACCCTCACCGAATGTTATAGGTCGAGGTGCGGATCCATGAAAATGGGAACTTTGAAAATTACCATCGGACTTGAAACGAAAACTCATTATTATAGGAATTTTGAAAACTATTCGAATTCGTTTCAAAATTCCAATTATAAGGAGGTAAAGGGCCAAAATCATTATCATCATCATCAAAATTCCAATAACCTAAGTTTTGACTTTGGTTATACTCGCCCAAAGTTATATTTGAATTTGAAATACTTTGGGATTCTAAGTATTCACCGAAAGTCATAGGTTTGCGAGAATTTTGAAAATTATAACAATGATTACCGAAAGAATTGGAATAAGACATGCTTACCCCAAAAATGGCTCGAAGTGGCGAATTCCACAAAATAGGTGCGCGCGAGGAAAATTCGAGCGTTTCTAAGTGCTCAAATGTGGAAGTCCTGCAAAAAGGTTAGCAAATAATACAAATAGAAAGAAAATATAATGAAATACTAAATCAAATAAAGCCTAAAACAAACTCATCCCCGACAATGGCACCATTTTGATCGAGCAATTTGTCGGGATCAAAGCACTAAACCAATTAAGATTCAGAGCAAATCATTCCCCGACAACGGCGCCATTTTGATCGAGCGCAAAAAGTAGCACGTGTTAAATGACGATCGTTGTTTTCTGTTCACGTCCTCAATACAAAAACCTAAACTTATGACTACACTCAACTGGTGAGTATAGCGACCAAGTCTGGGTATCGAAAATATCCATTGAGACGAGTTGCTAGAATTTATATCATTTAATACTCTGAAATAAAAGTGCAAAAGGTGATTACAAACTAAAAAGGAAAAGATGCATGAAAGGGAAATATTAATCTAGGAGAGGGTATTGAAACTAGATTAACAAAGCGCTAAAACTATAGGTTGCGTCGAATATCCCTCACCCGAGTTAATTTGTATAAAATGGATACATGGGTCGACGAGTTATTTAGAATGCGTCTCATTTCGATAGTTAATTGAATCAAGGGTTGTCACGCCCTTAAATCCGCATAAAAGCCTAATAAGATTTGGCATCAACAAATATCCCAGAAATTACACACGTAAGATCGTAAGCACAGAACATACATGATATGCCCCTTCAAATCTCCTAGGAACAATAACTAGGACAATGCATCCTAAATAGACCCGTAAACGCCATCACCAAAGTTAAACAACGCGCCAACCCGAATGAGTTCCATTCAAACACAACCTAATTTAAATTAGCTAGAAAGCATGGTAAAAACGCGGTAAATCTACCTAGAAAGAATGTAAAGAAAGCATGTAAACCTAAATTAGAAAGCTTGTAAATTACACTAGAAAGCAAGAAATAATGAAATACACACTATATTAATGGAGATGGAAGTTGGTAGTACAAATTACAAGCCCAAATGGGTGTCAATCCAAGAAGAAATGAAGAAATGAGCTCTCAAACCTCCAAAACCCTAACCTATCCTACCTAAAACGAATTATAAACCTTAATATCTGATTATTACAACAAAAATTCTTTATATAGTAAGTGGTAAAAGAATTAGCAAAAAAAAGGAAAAATAAAAGAAAAGCAAAATATCTGCAGAAAACAGGGGATCGATCGATCAACCCCTTTGGTCGATCGATCGATGTTTGAAATCGTGGAAAAAATCTGAAGGATCGATCGATCGATCAAGCAGGTCTCAGCCAAGGCAGCCTCCTGCATTCATTTTCCTCCTCTTCTCCTCCTCTTTTGGTTTCATTATTTTTCCTTTCGCTAAAAATCCCGTAACTTCTTCATACGAACTCGGAATCGTGCACCGTTCACTGCCACGCGAAGCTTGTGAGGAGGTCTACAACTTTCTTGAGATGTCATTCCATGTGCCCAAACTGTGAATTGACCGGATTGCCCTTTAACTTGCGATTACGTACGAAACTTGAGCAGAATGCGTCTGAACTCCATTCTTAGTACCTAAATACCTACAAAAGCCCAATTATACCTCATATAGCATGTTAATAATATAAACCGATGTTGTCTGGTTAACGGGCTTAAATATAGAGATTAAGGCTAAAATGCGTAGGTTCGAAGAATGAAATATGCAATATTTACGTATGATCAAGCACCTATATATGTTTTAACGGATTCTCAACCTAAGGTCTCTAAACTAATTCTAAAATAAACTAAAAAGTAATCAAATATTGTAAAAATGATAATAAGCATGTAATTAAGGATGCATGAAGAACAAGTGAGGTGCCTAACACCTTCCCCACTGGTAACTCGGTTCCTGAACCTATACAACAAGAATATTAGGACCAATCATAGACCTAAACCTGCCTTAGGATTAACCTAAAAAGGCTCTCGAACATTTTATTTGTTTTTATATAAAACACACTGGTGACTCTGAACAACTGAAAAAGCTCTTGCACAGAACACACTTACGACTAGGTATAAAACTAGGGGCATGCACCAAAAACAGGATATGGCGTCAAACAGATTCCAGAGGCAAAGTCATTCGATCCCAATGAACTGATAACCCAACCTTAGGGGGAAGTGGTGAACCAAAAGATAAGAACACCTAGGAATCCACCGTGAAAGTTCCCCCAAGTGCATAACTGATTGGGGCTCGCAACACCATAGTGGCGACTCTGGTGGGGATAAATCAAGAGAACCAAACTATCATTATGATTCCTTCCGAATATGCTTAATATCGCTCTCTTGCAAGACTACTTTACATAAATTTTAGAAATTTTTAACAAATTAGTTTTAAAGTCCCTCAAAACGTAGATACATGCTTAGGTCCCCATGTACAACATTGATCCTTTTTCCAAATGTATAGGTACGCGCGAAGTACCTCGCGATAATATAAGCATAAAGTCTATAAAAATAAATATTACTTATTTTTGCATCACAAACTGCATTGTCTTGATGTTCATATTGTTTAAAACCTATACCCTAGAGGCCAAAAGTGGTTAGCCAAAAGTCTAATTATCGATGACTATCCTCATTCTTTCTATATACCCGTCTCTCAAAATCCTAAAGTCTCGGTAATAGGGAATGTTTGAAGTTTGTTGAGTACTGGGGTATCCTCACTAATCTTTCACAGATATCAAGTTCTAGAATAAAGTCATTTTATATGTACCTTAAAGTCTTCTCTGTCTAAGTAACCCGGTATATCGTGCTCCCTAACAATGAAAAAAGATCCACCGATCATCGAACCGCATCGCCTTTGTTTTAAATAGAGAAAAATCTATAGAAACACACCCTATTGCACATAAAGAACATATACTCATGGGCCATTTGCTTTTACAAAGTGGTTTATAAAAAAAGGTCAGACGACCATATGATGGTCTAAAACCCCTCAGATTCCATGTAGAATGTCTTCCCATTTTTGTGGAACATAAACAGTATGAATCCGCAAGCTATCACCAAAGAGAATTCACTTACGTTGGATTCTCCTACCCACATTTGTTTTGAGAACATAATATACCATAGTCTATTACTTCCTCGGTCCTTACACAAAAAATGCAAGCTCGCCTCTATTTTCCCGAATCTAACGGAACTCTGTTCAATTATTCTCCTTCAAAGACACTACCAAATAAAAGTACAAAAAATCGACCACATATGTTAAATACAGAAAAAAGAATTGCATAAAAAATCATGCATATGTGAGTCCTTCTACCCCTATGTATTATCCTTCTGTCAGTTTTTCTATCAATAAAAACTTGAAAGAAAGTTCCCCAACTATTCTGTAGTTACGGTTATCAACAGAAAGATCACACCAAACTTTTACCATAGAAGCTCGAGTTTGCACTTCATGTATCCTTCTAGTGTTTATTAGTGATCTCTCCACCCACAATTGTCAAGTTTTCTATATAGTACGCTGCATGTATACCGAAGAAGAACAAACTTCATCCATTATGGGACAGATATTGAGTAAACTTGAAAACATCACCACCTTGTAGAATATCATGAAGTCCAAAATTAGGGTACTGGGACAAGCTCAAGTCTGCCTGAAAGAGGCCAATGCTACAATCGGAACATGAGAGAACGTATTATTTTCCCCATACCCAATACTGGCCCAGCGCTTGTGGCAGTTATCAAGGCAATACCAAGCAATCCCTAGGATCCACCTGCATGAGTTTGAGCATCGGCTCCTCCTGATAACGCTGACGCACCTAACTTCCAATTACCATTTTCCCCATATGGATACTTTGAACCCTACCAATAATACCCCTAGTACCCACAGCCTTTTAAGGCCCCCTACGAGTCGAATATGTACCTCCATTAGCAGACGAAGTTGTTCCCCATCCTTCAAACCAGTAGATAATGCATGTCCAATTTAAACTGCATCTTCTTCAGGAGACCATCACCAAGATGAAAACTATAGATGAGATTACAAACCTCAAGAGGATGGATCTCTGTCTTGAAGCCCGATTTAAAAAAATCAAAATAAAAGTCTTTAAAACATATAAAGTATTGGACTCTTTATTTTCCCCTTATCCAACTACCACTTTCAAATGCAGGTCCGAGACATGGGCCCAAGAGGACTGGAGAGGATATTCTCATTCATTCTGTCTGAAAGATCCCTTACTTGTTATATGGGTCTAGAACGTGAGGGAATCGCCAAAACATGGGACAATATGTGTCGTTCTTTCTTTAAGTAGTAAGAATAAAACGAAGATGTCGACGTCACATGTAAAGAGTTTAAAATACTGAAACAAGAGGAAGGAGATACAGTTGGAACTTCCTTCACTCCTTGGAAAGCGAAATTCGGTTAAATGGTCAACTACCCCTTGTAAAACGATAAAATAGATATCGTAGTCAAGAACTTTTGGTATAAAGTACAAAATGAACTTAGGATCACCTGGATCCTAGATTTCAAAGCCCTCAACCACATGGGGTGTAACATCGAGTAAAGTTTGACTGCCAGTGCTACAAATATATTGAGGACCTCACTGAGCTAGAAATCAGTTTTCCGCTCTTAAAAATTTGCCTGAAGCATCCACATCACCACTCTTGTGGCCAGTTCACAACTAAAATTATACCCAATTTTTAATAGTTCCTAATCTATGGTAGCTACCACTACGCCCTCTGGACTGGGACCCCCTCCCAAAAACTATTAAGTTATACCTCCTCCTAAAGAGTTCAAATCCCAACTAAGATAATGCATAAATCTTTGATTTCCCCTCAGTCGATTATTCACCTCCTTGAAAATGGATGTTCGCCTAAAACCTCTCACGCCTATACCATCCCCAGTCTTCCAAGATAAGAATTGGAGGGTCGACTCCCATAGAAAGTTTTATTAAAGTATCGGTCATAAATTATTATACCCTAAGATTTTCCATCCAAGACATTATTGATGTCGGCAGCCTCATCGTGCCTAAACCAAATGTAATTAACAACCCTTACCATATCATCCTAACCCCGGCACCAATGCCTTATTAGACTCTTTCGTTCCAAACATCGACCCATATACCCTGATCATCCTCATCCATTATAATTCGAGGATAAGGACACATTCACACTTCCAAACAGTTACCCTCCCAGGAAAGCCATTGCCTACCCAAAAAATCATTGCCAAAATTAAGCCTACCATTAACCATATGATATTTTTCATCATGGACTTAAACTTCTTACAAACTAACCACCACAGCCCAGAGTTGATCCTAGACACATAATTCATGCTCTTAAAATAATCCATGACTCCTTGCTACTTCTCCAGAAGAAATGTAATACTCGGTTAAATGGAAGGAAATGTACGATGAAGCCTTCTAATCAACCGAACATAACACTGTCGTTATCCCAATCCAATCTACCGAATGGAAAAGGAAAACTTTTGAGGAACGTCTATTTACCCTCATGGACTCCAATAAAAGTAGCAGACCCATTCACCCGATACCTAAAAATCATTCTCTATCATTCCTTCAGAGAATAGTCAAAGCGCCACATTCGCAAGTCACTAGATGGAAAAGACTTTGATCCAATGCCTGAATACCCTATCCCTTTAGTACAGGTTAACGAATGCGACAGGCAGCTCAGGGAAGATGATCATATTAACTGGAGGTAATAATCTTGTCACTAGTTTCTATATTAAGAGGAAGATATAGTAAGAGTTGGCATCGCTCATAGGGATGCCCTATGGGAGGTAGAGTTAAGAGCTAACCCCAGTCCAAAAAAATATGTCCCTCACCCATGGTTATTTAGATAAAGATGGAATCAACTTGGGTAAAACCAATGACTTATGGACACCTAAGTAATGTTCCACACTGAATACGACATGCATCAATGAATTCTTGCTCGATACTATCCTGAAGAAATTGAACCTCAAGTTGGCCCCTTAGCTACTATCCACATGATGTGAATAGAAATCGGAGGTGACATCGATCCTCCTTGATTGATAGTTTAAAAGACTGGTCTAATCCCCACTATAAGAAACACCCCCTTCGCCGAATTGAATCTTACTCTAAGACTTTCAGCCTTCGAGCCCGAAAAGATCTACTACACCTACCTACTAGAGCAGGGCATTAATAATTTATTTTACCATCTCTTGATCACTGAAGGAGTACATCCCTATGGTCTAGAGATGAATATGTCCTCAACTTCCAAATCTAGGATATGATGACACAATGGGACAACTCCCCAGGGAAAGTGTAACACCCCGCCTAATTAAATACCGGGTGATCAATCCTTTATTAAATTAACTCAAAGTGTCCGGTTGGTTCATTCTTAGCGTCACTGTCGAAAAATAATTTTCTTTATTAATCACATAATAAATAATTAAGCTAAGTGTCAAAACATTTAATTTTATAATTTACGTCCGATTGTTATTATTAATTATGAAGCCATTTTCACGAATACAGATGAAAGTATTAAAACCAAACCATCCAAATGAAAGAACACGCTTGATAAATCAATCCAAATAAAATATCTCAAATCGCCGGACAAAGTAATAATCACAAGTAATCCCAACTAAAATAGAATACTGAAATAAATCAAGAGTACAAATTTCTCTTAACTAGATAAAACTGGAAATGGGCGACACATGCCCTATCTAATGATGACTAAATAGAAGACTGAGAAGACAAGGATTAAGTCGTCTACTGCAAGGACCTGCAACTCCCACACTAGCTGCAGCACGTCAACAGTCTAAAGATCTAAGCCTGACGCCCCTGTGGTTGGGCATTTGTAATATATATATATATATATATATATATATATATATATATATATATATAAGAGAAAGAAGAGGTTGCAGGAAACGGGTCAGAGCCCGAGTGTAAAACAACTTTAAAATAGTTTAGAAAGTATTTAAATTGCTCACCAGTTGATATTACACACATGTTAGTACTTCGACACTCACTTGGGAATTCTCACCCCACAACTAGTGTGCACGCCTAACGTACTACTAAACTAATCAGATACCGCGAACCCAACTTACTAGTTTAATCAAATTTCCCTTCACTAAGATCTGTTCAAGTAATTGCATCACTGATTTATATCTGATAACCTTTTCATATGAATTAATTAAGCCATTCATATTCATCTCAAAATAGATTTAAGTTCTCATCCACTTAATTTATTTAATATAAATTATTCCATTTTATCTACTTACAAACAGTAAATTAATCACAATTATATATTTATCACTCATAATATACAATAATAGGGCACCCCACATAAAATCTATGGTGTTGGCATACTCTGCTATAAAGTCCTCGTATCTCTCTTACAAAGGGAAATACTAATTCGTAATCACTCTCGAATTGTATTAACACAAAACACACATAATGGAGGCAAAACATAGTTTCAAGTTACTAAGAGGTCAGTACATACCCTCACGTCTCTTAGGGCAGTCTGACTATCATTCTCGGATAGCGTGTACCAAGGATCCTATGTTATAGGGTACGAGTTAATATCCCCTATAAAGGTCACATCAGAATAAGACTGTCCCGGTGCAGAAACCTCTGTGATAGCAAGTAACGCGGGTATGATGAAACACATATATTCAAATAATATATATACATGCACTCATATATATATTTACATTGTTCAGCTAGGTACGCCCATGACCCATAATATTTTAACCGTTCGTGGCACATAATGCCCGAGTCCTGCGTATAATTAAATCATTCTTTCATTTTCTTAAGTACTTCCTGTCTCTCGAAGTGTTTCATATAGATAAGCATAAAATAAGTAGGTGACACTCTCTACCCTACTGTTCTAAGTCCTTCTTAGTTCTCCCAAGGTCTAATTTAACGTACGCACGATTCCCACTCAATACATACTCCCCAAATCCCATGGTTAAATCTCATATAAAGTCTCTTACTCGGGCCCTACTTATACCCACTGGTCCTCCTCAATTCCCATTATAATATTTAAATTAAGTCCAAGGGTCCTTACATATTGGGATTGAATTAACATTTAAAAGGGGAAAAGTTTCAGTTTTCAAGAGGGGGTCGATCGATCGATGAAAAGGGTTCGATCGATCGACATTCTTGGGTCGATCGATCGATCAAGTAGGTGTTGGACCTACGGGTTTCCTTAACATAAATCCTCAAAACCTCCATTAACTTGTCCCAAACTCCCAACAATTAATCCAACAGTTGTATCATACTACATACATGATTTCTAACGTAAAACATATACGAATTCATCAAAGACCATCAATTATAGGTTAATTCAAATTTATACATCAAGAACCCTATTAATATCTTCCTAATTCTTCCAGATTTTAACCTCTAATGGACTTCAATTTTATGGTTAATCATCTACATGTAACAATATGGTTGTCCCAACATGATTTCTATTCAGAATTTTAATATAAATCTCCCAAATCTCATTTATCTTTCATGAAAACATAATTTATCATCTCTTACACTAGCATGGATGTGTTATCAACTAAAGAATAGTAAGTTACATACTTGCCTCAGATATTAAGGTCTGATTCTCAAGTGCTGACGGGTATGGCTGCATCCCTCGTTTTCCGATCTACGCGTTGGTGGTGAAAGATGGCAAAGTTGGTGTAGGTAGGGTGGTTCTCTCCTTTGGAGCCCTCTCTTATCCCTTCCTTAGCCTTTATGAAACTCTACCAATTCTAATCCTCGAAGACTCTAACTCCCCTTAGATACACCCCTTTAATTTTCGTCCATAATTAAGCCTTAAAAAGGAAAATTACTAAAATGCCCTCCCGGATTACCAGTTAGGCCTAAAAACATCCCGAGACCTAAACTAAACCCCCAAGTACACTTTTTTTACTATCTCGACCCTTCTGGACATATTGGCGCACTCGAAATGACCATACGGGTGACATAGAATTAATCCTCTTTTATTCCATTAATTTAGTCCCGACACGACACATGCGCGTCCCGACTTAATTTCTATAATTGACGTATTATTCACTCGCGACAATTTCTCATATATTACTTTACTCATCTAGTAATATTCAACATTATTCTTACCAATAATTACTAACTCTCGTCACACTAGTAAATATTTATTTTAAAATCTGGATTATTATTAAATTAATATATCCCAATTTAATTTAATTAATCTAATAATAAAATGCCATAAAAATGCGGGGTATTGTAGAAAGGACTTGAACTTAAAGATCAAGGGGTCGAATCCTTTGAGGCTCCCAGCATTCGGAATTATAAGTTTGAGATCAGGTACAGATCTATTATGGAAGAGCTTGACCAACTTGAGCATCACGAATACTTGACTTGCCGTATGAAAAATCTAGGCTACACTTCGGACAATTTATATCCAAGTATTTCATATGAAAGGCCACCCATCTAATTCTTCAATACCAAGAGAGAGCTCAAGCACCCCAATGTCAACATATA
Organism: Sambucus nigra; assembly: GCA_949130495.1. NCBI lineage: Eukaryota > Viridiplantae > Streptophyta > Magnoliopsida > Dipsacales > Adoxaceae > Sambucus > Sambucus nigra. Next base: position 94,635,043 of record OX422219.1, read on the forward strand.
CAAGAGTATCTGACCTACCGAACGGGAGGATTTTTTTTTCATGGAAATACATAATACCATCTGAGGTTCTATAGAGATCGACCCTAACACTCCCAAAGTCAGTCTCCCCATAGAAGATCCCGTTGATCCATATAGTGACCTCGACCTGCTCATCCTACGGGTAACATTTGACCTAATTGTACTTGGATTATTGCCCTGGACTCATCAATATATTGTTGCAGGATGTATCTATGGGACCACTTATATAGATGTTGCTCATATAGTTGGTATAATTGAACTTAAAAATGAGATTAGCCCCCGAGGTCATCTCCTTCCATAAGGTCCCCCTTTTTGGAGATACTCATACACCACCGAGATGGACTAGTCAAACATATTCCCCATAACCACGCGTATGAAAATTTTGACAACTTGCGGTATGTAGTGTCCTCACTAACTTATGCCAAATTTGTCCAAGGGGTCTCACCCTGGGGTCTAAAATATGTAGAATAGCGATAATATTACAAAGACATATTTTACGAGGCCGCCAATATTGTGAGAAACATGAACCCAGAATAACTTGAAACCTCCTCTAACAAGAGAACTAGGAGACTGCTTCCGAAAATGACATATGGTCAGGACCATCCATGCCTATGGAATCGTCACTTGATATTCCTGACCCAACAAATGGAAAAGTCCTAGTTATGGTAGCAAAAATCCCCACCCCTCCTGAACTTAAATGTATCCATGCAGTGGATAGATGACTCCATGTAATGAACTCCCTCTAAGACCTTGAATAAGGCTACTAAAATCTTAAAACTAGCCCATGTCCTGGGCTGAACTGAAATGATGGCCCCAAATCCAACACCTCCTGCTACCAGCCCCGTATTCTTGGTGGACCTTATACTCCGTCTAGAGAAAGCTCAACAAGAAGCACGGACAGAATCCATACTATCTCTAGATAAAGAGGTTGACTTCCTCACCAGTTAGGGTCGACACTCCACTCCTTCGAACTCATTTAGTAAGGAAAAAGGACCCCCCAAAAAAGTTATCACACCGCCTCCTTATGAAAATAATATAATCTAGGAATAACTCCATCGTGCATCAGCTAACATCACTATCTAGTATTTAGTGACTATGTCCTGAGATCATCGAGTCGTCCTCATACATTTGTTATCCTAGGCTTTTATGAATATAGACCCGGCTCCGACTGAAATGTCAGATACCATCGGATCCATCACCATGTAAAAGTACATCAACTTCTCAAGCAAGGACCTGCCCATTTAAGGTTGTAATCATCGATTCATAGTGCAAATTATTGAAGTCTGTAGACAAATTGTGCCCTCAGTAATGATAGACAATAAGTCCACCATCAATATGTTCCCTCAATGCACCGCCACCAGTTTGGGATACACTGCCTCAGAATTTACACGATCCTCTATCGCGATTAGGGCCTACGATAACACTTGTCAAGAAGTCCTAGGGGGCATCATCCTCAATCTCATAATAGGGACTATCAAGTGTGATGAGAAATTTTAGGTACTCGACATCCCATCCAACTTTAACTTCTTGCCCAAAAGAGCTTGAATATACCCCATACGACCATTACCCTCACCACTTCACATGAAAGTGAAGTTCCGATTCGATATTGAGGTCATCATAATCTAGGGGGATAATGGTTGGGCCATAATTTCCAGCATTGGTACCATTCCCCTTCTGGATACCAACCACAACAGTAGAGACAACTATCTCAGTTCATTTAGAGTCATCCCACTTGCTCATATGATATAAGAGGATCCATTTATTCACATTGTAGCCACCCGAGTCATCCAAAAAATAGGATAAATACCAGGATTCAGCATTGGAAAGAATTAATAAGGAACCCTCGAAACTCTCACTACCACTAACATAAGGGAAAGTCTTGTCTCGATTGTACCCCTAACAGTAAAGGTCCATCCCCTAGTCCCACAGACCCCCATCAAGACTGGAATGGTCATTTTTGTCTCCAAGGAGAAGAATTTTCCTATCACGGACTCCTTGAACCATAGTGAGATAAAGCAAAGAAACCCTTACAACTAGGCATGGAGATCCTCTATGAGGGAGGACTATACATAGATCACAAGCCATATCCTGAATGGGGATTAATCGCTTTATTTCTAGATGAAGTTTCCCTAGAATCCATGTTAGGATCCTAGGATTTAAGCCCTATATAACACTTCCATGACTAGTACACCATCTCCTCCACCCGCAATATCATTGTAAAGAAAGGATGGTTAGTCAACATCCTTGAAATCAATCTCCACCTTTGTGTGCTAGATTTGACAGCTCCACCATTCCATATATCACCTTCAGTCAAACCTAGGGATGCAATCCAACATCCCTCGTAGGATTATCAATGGAATGAATAAAGCCACTAGCTCTTGCTACAATCCCTTTCCAAGGTACTCCCCTACAATGGCCCATCGGTAGGCCTAACAAAGTATCCCACTATAAACTCTGAGTGAGAAAATAATCCAACTCAAGGAACACTACATGCCCCAACCTACATTCAACACTAAAGTTCCATAGCACCGAGAGGTCACTCCAAAAGTCCCCTAGCAGATATCGGACCACCTAATCACCAATACCACAGGAGTTGCGGTACTCAATAACTAGATTTCTGTCGAATGCATTCTGGTGCCTATCATTCAAAGGCCCTTTGAGTCTGTCCTGTTAGTAGAAGAGTCCCCCTTATCCCCTCTCCTAATATATCCCTCTATAAAGTAAACTTTTATGATAATATCAATGTTATCCCTCCTCCCATTTATGGCATAATAAGTAATGATTTCCCGTATTCGCCTGTGTACATTGCATGTGATGATTATAAATCCAATGATGGATTAGATATCACACCTAATAATGAGGCTTCTGTGGATCTAAAATACATAAAATATTTATAAAACTTGACCAACGTCAAAATAAACACATGTCTCCCAATGAGGATGACACAATAGCAATAAACTAAATCACTCCCCCAAACCCCAAGAAGTTATAAATACGATCATCCCTACATGAGAATGAAAAAAATAATCTCACTGATCTCCTAGCCAGCTTCGTAGATGTATTACCTTGGTTTTATACCGACATGCCCAACATCGATCAGATTATCATCATATATGCGATACCCATTCTCTCTAATGCAATACCCATAAAGAAAAGACTCCGTAAATTGATACTCGAATGGGAAAAAGTAGAGAAATAACTCAGTGTCGGCTTCATTTGAGTAATTGAATATCCCACTTGGTTAATTAACATCGTACCGGTACTCAAAACCAACATCAAAGTCATGATGTGCATAGACTACATAGATCTCAATCGATCCTATCCCAATGATGATTTCCCTCTACCCCATATCGAATTATTAGTAGATAGTATAACTAAAAAGACGCTCAAATCCTTTGTATATGGATTTGTTGGCTATAATCAGATAATAATGCACCCCGATTGCCAAGACAAAACTGAGTTCAGTACCCCTTATGGGACATAATGTTATACAGTTATACCCTTCGGTATCAAGAATGCTGGTAAAACTTACCAAAGAGTGGCCACAACTATCTTATACGACCTCATACACAAGGAAGTAGAATTCTATGTAGACGACATGATCATCAAATCCAACCACAAAGGCCACGTTCCGATATTCTGAAAATATTCAAACCTCTTCAAAATGAGGCTAAATCCTCGAAAATGTATCTTTGGAATCACTACATGGAAAGTGTTCAGATTCATTGTCAGCAAAGATGGAATCGAGGTAGAACCCACTAAGGTTAAAGCCATATGTACAATGACACCACCTAAAAAAAAAAAAAGAGGTCAGAGGGCTCCTAGGAAAAATATAGTTTATAAGTCGATTCATTAACCAGCTTACCACCATTTGTGAACCCATATTCCAAATACTCAAGAAGGACCCGCGCAAAGAATGAAATGCTAAATGATAGGAAGCATTTGAGAAATTATAAGATTACCTCAATCACCTGTTGGTGTTAGTAACTCCCCAACTGGGATTTCTCCTTCTCTGCATGACTATAACTGACACAATTATTAAAGACATGTCGGCACAATACGTGGAAAGTTTCCAAAAGGAATGTGCTATCTAATATGTCAGTAAAAAATAAGTCTTCTACGAGCTCAAATACACCTCCTTGGAAAGGCTTGTGTATCTCTCGTGTGGATCACTCATAAGCTCCATCATTACATGGTGTCCTTTAACATGCGACTTATCTCTAGGATGGATGCCCTGAAATACTTATTTGAGAAACTCTCTCTCTATCCAAATGGATAAATGGCTATTGATGTTATGCGAGTTCGAGATCACATATGTCATATAGAAAAACACTAATGGATAATCCATCTCTGACCTTATCAGGACAATCCCTGGTAGATAAAAAAAGACAAAAATGAGGCATAATTCTCCAATGAGAATCTCTTCCCCCTAAATGATAGAGAAAATTAGGAACTTTAATTCGACAGGGCCTCCAACGAAAGGGAATTTGGCATCGGAATGCTCCTTATCTCTCTCAACTCACGATGACTCTCCATTATTACAAAACTCACCTACTAATGCACCAACAACATGGATAAGTATGAGTCCTGCATCAATGATCTTTAAATCACCTTAGAAATAGGAATCACCAACTTAAAAGCCTATGGAGATTAAGGCATGGTCATCCATCAGATATTAGGAAAGTGAAAAATCTAGGACAACAAACTGCAATCGTACCATGCCTGCTTAGAAGAGGTAGATTTGCGATTCAAACATCTCCAATTCGATTTCTTCCCAAAGGCTAAAAACAATTTCAAAGACTCTCTTGCCACCCTATCCTCCATAATAGACATTCCAGAAGGAACTATCAAAATCACACTTATAGTTACTATCCGAAGAACCCTTTTTATTTCTTTGAGATTAATGCCATCGAGAAAACGTCAATAGGACCAACGGTCTGGTATTATGCTCTATGGAATTCGCTCAACCTCACCAAGTGACTGGTTCACCCTAAGATGATTAGAAGCCCAATTTATTATATTTTGGAACCAATTCTACAAAATAGAGTTCGACGGGGTACACTTACAGTCATTACACCAAAATGCGCTTTTAGTAATAGAGTATTTTTCTGATTATGAACTGTATGATACCAATGTTGTTTATCATAATAAATTACCATTTGTTATCTCAGTTAAGTGTAACTAATATTAGTTTAATATTTTAAAACTATTTTTTTTAAATGGGAAAATTTCCCCAACCCATAGAAATTTTTGGACTATACACACCCAAATCAAAAGAATCTTTCCAAATCGTCCTACATCCAAACCAAAATCCCCATAATCTTCTTCTCCAAATCGGTCTCATGTATTATCACTTAGGACTTGGAAGATTCGTGACCTAGGGTTTGGAAGGTTTGGAAGACTCATAACCTAGGGTTTAGAAGACTCGCGACCTAGTGTTAAGAATACTCTCTCTTAAATTGGGAATCGATTTGCAGATCCCTCTATTATGAGCATTTTTGGTTTAAAAACATGAATTTTAGGTCTTTGATTTGGTCATCTCTCTATCTCTCTTGTCTGTCCACCTCTCTCTCTCTCTCTCTGATATTTTGTTTTTAATAGGTATATGTATTTGATTTTGATTCTTCTCTAGTAATTAGATTGCTTGTTCTATTTGGGGGATATGGTTATTATATGATTATTTTATTTTATTCCATTTTCTATTATTTTGTTCTAATTTCGGATTCGATTGGGAATATAGATATATATAACAAATGAGTCATCGATTTGTATGTACAACCAAGGTATATTATGATATACATTGATCTTAGTTGAACTTGACTTTTATTTAATGGGTACTCATTTTTGGTTTGCGACTTTTGTTGTTTGTATAATTATTTACTAATGACTGATTTAGTGCTTTATAGTTTGATGTTTATTTTAGAATTCCTTTGTTGGGCGTAAAGCAATGTTACAATCTATCCTTACAACAAAGTAAGGGTTGGGTTTCATCAAGGTAAACAATTAATTTTCTAGGAGTTTAGAATGTCTGAAAGATTGTTTTTCTATTTGAGTTTAGCCAAATTCGTTTATACATTTGATTACTACTTTTTATGTAAGGATTGTTTATTTCATCACCAAAATCGGAGGGGTTTTGGAATTTGATTAAATTAGATTATGTGTTTGTTAACCTTGGGTTTGTTCTGTAACTTTACTAGCCCTCGAAGAGTAGTTAGTTTTATCTATTTTCTTTACTATGTTGATATTCTTTTTGATAAGAAAATGTAGGAATCAAAATTGTAATATATTTTTGAATATCAGATTTATGATGATGTTATCATTTTATTTGCCCGTTGGTGTTGTTTTAGGATTTGTAAAGTATTCATGTTTTATCCACTATAGTGATGGAATCACCAACAAATCTAGCATGTGATAAAAAATCGTTACTAGTCTTTTTAAACACTTGATAAGAGATCCCAATGAGGGTGATATTTGATTTTTTATTAGTGCCATTGCTCTTAATGTAGAGCCTGGGAACAATCGATTAATAATAAAAACAAATAGGTGTTGTTTGTAGTCATGTTTCTATAATACTGTGATATCATCCTAATTTCTTGTCTGGTCTAAATTACCATGTTCCTTAAAGAACAAGGCCTTTTACTAATAATTAAAACATATTTTTTCTAATAACAAACTGATATATGTTCAAATTTTGGCTAAGTGTGTCCAAGCAAACAATAAAATATGAGAGATTCTTTAACATTATCGATAAAATTTAGTTCATACCTATAAAAATAGTACGAGCTGAGGAAAGATTATCTAATTATCTTCTCTGATATAAGATTCATAAATTGATCCTCTTTCTCATGAGCAATAAAAAACGTTTCTAGGCTTCATATGAAGGATGTTGCGACCCGCCAGGCAGAGAGGGGTAGACCGTAGTTGACACTGAAGAAACATTTGATGTCATACTAGTAGAGAGTTATGACCCGGTTAGTATTTCAGTGCGTACGTACGATGATATGTGATTGCATGTTTTTAGGGAGGTATATAAGTTGCTTGTTAGGGAGGAGATTGACGAAAATTCAACTGTCTATATAAATATTGCACTGAAAGGGAAAGCGTTGACATACTGTGTAAAACACAATGGAGGCCTTTGTAACACCCCGTATTTTTGACGATTTAAATAATTAGGTGATTAATTATTATTATGGGAATAAATATGCGATTAATTATTGTTGTTGGATTAATTAAATTAAAATGTGAGAAATTAATTTGTTATTAATCCAGATTAAAATAATTATTAACTAGCGTGCCAAGGGTTAATACTCATTGTTGTGAACTGTTAAATATTACTGGGTGATATGTAATATGTAATATGGAATTATGATATTTGATAAATTGTCGGAAGGGAGAAATACAATAGTTTGGTAATTTAAGTCTGACACGCGTGTGAGTCGTGTCGGGACTAATTAAATGGAATAAAAATAGAAATTATTTATATCAACTCGTATGGTCATTTAAAGTGCTCCATTGAGTCCGGGAGGGTCAATATAGTCAAAATAGTATACCTGGATGTTTAGTTTGGGTCCCGGGGTGATTTTAGGCCTAAGCGGCACCCCGAGATGGCATTATGGTAAATTATATTTTTGGGCTAAATTAATAAACGAAAATTAAGAGTAATTATATCAACCTAGGAAATTACATTAGGGTTAATAGGTTACAGAAACCAAGAACAGCCATGGAGGGTGTGAGGGAGAACCAATTTACAAGAGAGAAGGCTCGATTAGCACCACCTTGCATAACCATGACCACCAACGCGTAGATCGCGAAGAGAGGAACGCGTATATACCAACATCACCAATGGATCATACCGTCATATTCGAGGCAAGTGTTTATTTTTTGCTTTATTTTAGAAATAATCATGCTCATGTTAGTATAGGTGGATTTAATCATGATTTATATGGTAATTGGGTGAAAATTGGAGATTCAAATTATGATTTAGGATTGATTTAATTAGTGGTTGGAATTCCTTCATGTATGTAGAGGATTAATCACGGGATTGGATTATATATTGATGAACGAATCTGGGTTAATTAGGTTCTTGAATTGGAATTTTGAAAACTAGGGTTCATGTGAATTAATTTGGGGGTTTTATGAAATTATGATGATTAATGACGAATTAAGGATCCTAGGATGATAGAAATGATCTATAACCTGTTAGGGGTTGATGGGTATTGATGATTAGTTGTTGGGAATTGAATCTGAGAGGTTTTTAGGTTCAAAAATGGTGAAAAACGTTGAAGTTTGGTGAAGAAGACGAATAGTGAAATCTCGCGCGATCTTGTACGAAGTGGTTCAAACGAGATGGAGATTTCGCGCGAAGTCGTTCGAGCGAGATGGCATCTCGCGTGCAGTCGCTCGAGTGACACGTGGAATTCGTTCAAATGACAACCCTTCTGGTTCGAGCGACAGAGGGAATTTTTGGGGATTTTCTCAAAGTTTAGTTTTGAGTTTGCCGATTTATTGGAGTGAGAGAAACTGCTAGATAGTAAATTTAAATAAGATGGAATTTCAAAAAAGTATGTGAGAATAAATACTTTAATTATTTCGGTATAGAGAGAGAGTATACCTTGGAGATTACGAGAGAGATAGTAATCTAAATATTTATACTATACGTAGTGATGAGGTTAAAATACGTATGAAGAGTATATATGTAGGTTGGAGAAATACCTATAATTTATAATAGGATGTGTGTATGCCTATTATGTGATATTATTGTTAAGAGCACTAATGGGTGATAACCCGGGGGTGCAAGAACCTTATAGTTAAGAGAACTAATGAGTGATAAATCGGGGGTGCAGAAACTCTATTGATAGGTGTACTAATGGGTGATAACCAGGGGGTACAAAGATGATTACTGTTAGGTGCACTAATGGGTGATAACCCGGGGGTGCTGGATTAATATTGATAGGTGCATTAATGGGTGCTAACTCGGGGATGCAATATTCTATTGTTAGGTGCACTAATGGGTGATAACCCGGGGGTGCAGAATTATTATTGATAGGTGCATTAACGGGTGCTAACCCGGGGATGCATGATTTTCTGGACATATGGGGCTTAGCCGGGGGTGTAGGATTAGTATATATATATGTATAGGGATGATGGTACTATATATATATATATATATATATATATATATATATATATATATATATATATATATGGACTTGTGAATATTGCTACTGTGTGAAATTAGTAGATTTTGTAATAATAATAATTATTACATTGTACCAAGCGGTCTTAACCTAAGTGTGCAAGATTAGTGTATATATATAGGGATGATGAGACTATATATATGTATGAGTGTACTTGTGTAACTTTCTACTTTGTGAGATTAGTAGATAAAATGAAAATGAGAAGTAAGATAATCTTAGTGAATAAAATATTAACCATTCAAACGATGTATAATGAAACTTAGTATGTGAGATAAACTGTCTGAATAGCTTATTATATGGGCAATACGGGAATACTGCTAGTGATCATAGTTAGTATTAGTATGGTTTCTGACTAGTTAGACTGGGAGGTATAACTAGGGAGAGATTAGATGTACGTTAGGCATGCACAATAGACGAGAGGTGAGAAACTCATGTGAGAGTTCGATAACTAACATGCATATAAGACTTGTTTTAAGAACCAGTTTTAAATACTTGCTAAATCATTTTTACACATCGAGCTTTGACCCGTTTCTTGTATTTCTTCTCTCTTTTGCTATATATATGTATTATATCAGGTGCTCAGCCACAGGAGTATCAGATTTAGAGATTTGGATTGCTTGACGTGCTGCAGCAGTTGTGAAAGTTGTAGGTCCTTGTAGTAGACGCATCTATCATTTCCATTCAGTCTCATCTAGACTTCTTGTTTAGGGCATATGTCGCCCACTTCTAGTACTTTCATCAGAGATATTCTATTCACTTTAGTTGATGGTTTGGAGTTTTGAACTGAGAGTTTTACTCAGTCTTATTTATTGCAGTACTTGATTCATGTTCAGTGTTTATTTACATTCCTATGTGTGGTGAATGGTTTATATTTTAAGATGGAAAGAAATGGATTTACTTGGTTTTATTAAAATTGGAAATGTTTTGACACCTAGCTTAATTTTATATTAGGGGATTAATATGTTAAAAAGTTTTTCGACAGTGATGCTGAGAATGAACCAACTGAATATCCTGTTTTAAATTGGTAGAGGACTGATCACCCTATATTTAATTGGGTGGGGTGTCACAGGTAGTATCAGAGCATCAGGTTCTAGTGTCCTTAGGATCTGTGCGGCTTATTACATTTCAGCGTATCGTTCTTTGATGTAGAGCCTTATGATAGGATTGTTGTGTTCCCTTACGTATGCGACTTACATTCTCCTGCTACGAATTATAATGGATGTGACTCATTATACGAAATTCGGTGTGATTCAAACCTTGAACATTTTAGAACGACCAGCGAGGGTCATAAGAAGAACCGCGGGAAAAGAGGCACAATAGAAGACAGAGAGTAATCGGGTAAGAGTGATTGGGACGAAAATCACCACGAGAATTACTTAAACTAGAGATAGTAAAAATCATCACTCGGAAACGGTGGGTTCCCGGGACACAGTCGTAGATAATGGTGGAGTGATTTTAGGACCACTTAACATAGTAGATGAAAGGGGAAATCAGAGGGAATCTTTTGAAAACCCATCGGTGAAGATGCAGAAAAAAAAATGAAAAAGTGTAACAGACCAGCGGAGGTAGAAAATTCGAAGGCAATTGTGTAGAGTGGGGTGTGACGACACTCAGAATTTAATTTGTAGTTAAAAACTACAGCTCTTAGGAGCATCATGTAGTGATTTGAGGCAATCATCACATATGAAGATGTGTGTTTGAAATTTAGAGAGAAATTTGGGTACGATTTGACCGTGAGGTCTTCCATTCGATGTGATAACAAAATGTGAGTGAAATTTTGATGTTTATCACAATGGAAAAGATAGAAACCGATCGTGATAGAAAGGTTGAATTGCATAATGAACTTTGTACCTGGCCGAGGGGTATAAATTATCCAAAGGGTTTATTGTTGATAAAGGGCCCGTGAGTAGAATACCAGTATGGATGAGAAATCCATCTAGGATGACTAATGTTGATGTCAACAAAGTTATACGGTTGCTAGTGATTGCAGTCCTTCCAAGAGAAGGGAGTAAAGAGGGTTAACGAACCTACTGAAGAGCAGAAACTGAATTTAACGGTGTTAGAGAAACCCCACATGAGAGTATACCCAATAGGGAACTCAGTTAGATGATGTTAAGTGATTAACTTCAAGTGGACAATGAAGTCAATCAAACTATAGAGGCCAACCATAGTTCCGAATAGCTAGCGTAGCCAAAGGGACAGTGGAAGAATAATTGTGAATTGAGACTGTCAGTCCGAGAGAAGGACATTCCCAAAATGGTCAGTGGGACCAGTGATGGGAAATAGTTCGTGAAGTTTTCCTTATGTAAAGGAAACAGAACTACAAGTTTTGAATGTGTCCACAATTAAGAAGGGAGAAAGAAGAGATTAAAAATGGTAAACCGTGCCAGTTAGGCATAAAGACTGGAGGAGCGAGACTTCCAGCGAAAGAATTTGGGGTCAAGGGAATTAGGCCCAGGAAATTTATAACCTGAGAGTGATGAGTTCAGGTTGGACCAGTAGAGTCCTTGTTAATAGCAGCATGCAGTATATCCGAGTCTACGGGACCCGGGATGTAAACGGGAGTTTAATAAAGCTATAATTGAGGCCTGGAGAGCTTGGGCCAACGTTTTATTAATGGGTGCGAAATCCACAAGATGGAATAAATTGTCCATGGTGAGAGGGGACAACCATAGGATGAAATCTTAGGATGTATGACGATTTCAGATATTCATGGGTCGTGATGGCAGCCACATGCTGAGACCCTATGATTTGGTGAGACTGGTGAGGTTTTGCTTCTTCCTTGTGAGTAAAGGATAGATTCTAGTGACATGAGTGTGCCACAACTTTTATGTAAATTGGAAATCCTAAACTTCGCGTGCGGGTCGAGTTTAGTGGGAACGTTAGTTTTAACAGTCTTGTTACAAACGTATTTCTCGTTGTTAGCAGGGCATTTTGATGATTTCCGTGAGTGAACCGGGTGGGCCCTAAGAATATGTTTTGTTGTTATAAATTACTACTGCATTGAGTCAGCTTTAGTAGAGTTTATTATGGTAATGTGTAGTGATTAATTACTGTATGGTTAAACGATAGTATAAATTTATTGATATGACTATCGTGCCGGATACTCCGGGAGGAGTGATCCTTATTTTGTGCGGCGCCACCTGAAATAGGGTTGGGCCCAGATATGTATATATATGAAACTTTTATGGTATTATAGACCTCAGCGAGTATAGTGTCTAATTATATACAATTCCCGAGCATAGGGATTTATTTGTCTGTTAAGACTTAGAATACATTGTGTTCTTATCGAGCGGTGAAATATAGCTCGTTATATATCTATAGCGCTCAGTACTTGGGATAGTGTGGGCGCCATGCTTCATGTTACATTTTTAGGGACATGAGAGTGGACGAGTAAAATTTTATATCACAATACGTAGATTGTGGGAAAGTACATAGTATGTACCGAAGGCTTTACGGACCTCGACAATTAGCTAGGTTAGATAGTAGTGTATCGGGGGGGTTCCTTGTTTGGATTTCACTTTGCGAGACATCCCACGCATGAAACTAGTGAACGTCGGGAGTTGGTGAGAAGTTTGGCCGATAGTACATAAGTTTTGTATGTTGGTTATTGTACATATAGGAGAATATATTTGAGAGTTGATAATTCTTTTATAAGTTAAGGCCAATAGAGTAGCATGGCCTTAGTATTTTTCGGAATAGATGAATGATGCCATTGAAGGATGGTTTAAGTCATGATTAGTGGGGCAGTTGAGTGTACCCCCTACCACATCAGCATAACGAGCGTGCAAGAATTGAGGTAAGAAAATTTTATGTCATTTGTATAATGATGCGTGAGGTATAGGGTGTATGGGCGCCCTAAGGGATTGAATCAGGTAGTGGATTGTGATTATCATGTGAATTCGATAACATGTAGTCGGGTAAGCCGGAGCTTATTCACGACGTTTTGTCAGAGACTTACATTTCAAGATAAATTGAAATTTATTCAAGAAAGACAAGATGTGTCAGAATACGAACAACAGTGGTGATGGGTTTAATGTAGAGTAACCTTCAAAGTTAGTCTACAGTGGGTCAGCTAACTGTTAGAAAAAGGGCGGAAAATTCGAAACCGGTAGGGGATTCTTCCACTCGAGAATGGAAGAGTGTCCCCAAGAATCTTCTCATGTAGCTGAGATGGGGAGATTATAGGTACTAAGATGCGATTGAGTACGACCTATTACCCACAGAGGGATGGGCAGGACAAGCGGTCTAATCGAATGCGGGAGAGAAAATTTTATGTGAACCCTGAGATTTTAGGGGAGGATGAGAGTAGTACCTTCCACTAGTGGAGTTTGTGTCCAAATAACTCCTATAAATTCACGTTCGGGCAGAGTGCCAGTAGAAGTATGGCACGGTAAACTTGGTTGTTGTCCTACTTAATAGTTAAAGGTGAGGGACCAGTTATGATTACAAATGTCGGAGAAGAATCGATATTATCGTATATATTGTGTGTGAAATATATATTGCACAGCGAATTTACTTGTATGAATGACACGAGATGAAGTCGTATGTATATGAAAAGAGGATAAATCTACTAAGGTGCAAATAGTAGAAGGCTAGATAGTGAATATCTAAAATAAAGTTGAAGTAGTGAAATTTAAGCAGAAAGGCTTGGGCAAGAGCCTATATGACAGGGTAACCTGGAGTTTAAAGCAAACACATGTGAAGTGTTCATTATTAAGTGTATTTGATAGCATACTATATGGGTGGTATGGAGTAGCTTACTTGTGAACGTTGGGATGTGATACGCATTATTTTTACAGCGTTGCCTGTACCTGGTATACTTTTTCCGAATTTCGGGACGAAATTCCGTTGTAAGGGGGGAAGTATGTAACACCCCGTATTTTTGACGATTTAAATAATTATGAGATTAATTATTATTATTATGGTAATAAATATGCGATTAATTATTGTTGTTGGATTAATTAAATTAAAATGTGAGAAATTAATTTTTTATTAATCCGAATTAAAATAATTATTAACTAGCGTGCCAAGGGTTACTACTTATTGTTGTGAATTGTTAAACATTACTGGGTGATATGTAATATGGAATTATGATATTTGATAAATTGTCGGAAGTGAGAAATACGGCAGTTTGGTAATTTAAGTCTGACACGCGTGTGAGTCGTGTCGGGACTAATTGAATGGAATAAAAAGAGAAATTATTTATATTAACTCATATGGTCATTTCGAGTGCCCCATTGAGTTCGGTAGGGTCGAGATAGTCAAAATAGTATACCCGGGTGTTTAGTTTGGGTCCCGGGATGATTTTAGGCCTAAGCGGCACCCCGAGAGGGCATTATGGTAAATTATATTTTTGGGCTAAATTAATGGACGAAAATTAAGAGTAATTATATCAGACTAGGAAAGTCCATTAGGGTTAATAGGTTACACAAATCAAGAACGGCCATGGAGGGTGTGAGGGAGAACCAATTTCCAAGAGAGAAGGCTCGATTAGCACCACCTTGCATAACCGTGACCACCAACGCGTAGATCGAGAAGAGAGGAATGTGTATATACCAACATCACCAATGGATCAGATCGTCATATTCGAGGCAAGTGTTTATTACTTGCTTTCTTGTAGCAATAATCATGCTCATGTTAGTATAGGTGGATTTAGTCATGATTTATATGTTAATTGGGTAAAAATTGAAGATTCAAATTATGATTTAGGATTGATTTAATTAGTGGTTGGAATTCCTTCATGTACATAGAGGATTAATCACGGGATTGGATTATATATTGATGAACGAATCTGGGTTGATTAGGTTCTTGAATTGGAATTTTGAAAACTAGGGTTCATGTGAATTAATTTGGGTGTTTTATGAAATTATGATGATTAATGACGAATTAAGGATCCTAGGATGATAGAAATGATCTATAACTTGTTAGGGGTTGATGGGTATTGATGATGAGTTGTGGGGAATTGAATCTTAGACGTTTTTAGGTTCAAAAATGGTGAAAAACGTTGAAGTTTGGTGAAGAAGACGAACAGTGCAATCTCGCGCGATCTCGAGCGACAGGTGGAAGTCGTTCAAACGACAACCCTTCTGGTTCGAGCGACAGAGGGAATTTTTGGGAATTTTCTCAAAGTTTAGCTTTGAGTTTGCTGGTTTATTAGAGTGAGAGAAACTTCCAGATAGTAAATTTAAATAAGATGGAATTTCAAAAAAGTATGTGAGAATAAATACTTTAATTATTTCGGTATAGAGAGAGAGTATACCTTGGAGATTACGAGAGAGATAGTAATCTAAATATTTATACTATATGTAGTGATGAGGTTAAAATACGTATGAAGAGTAGATATGTAGGTTGGAGAAATACCTATAATTTATAATAGGATGTGTGTATGCCTATTATGTGATATTATTGTTAAGAGCACTAATGGGTGATAACCCGGGGGTGGAAGAACCTTTTAGTTAAGAGCACTAATGAGTGATAACTCGGGGGTGCAGAAACTCTATTGATAAGTGTACTAATGGGTGATAACCCGGGGGTACAAAGATGATTATTGTTAGGCACACTAATGGGTGATAACCCGGGGGTGCTGGATTAATATTGATAGGTGCATTAATGGGTGCTAACCCGGGGATGAAATATTCTATTGTTAGGTGCACTAATGGGTGATATGCATTAATGGGTGCTAACCCGGGATGCATGATTTTCTGTAGATATGCACTAATGGGGCTTAGCCGGGGGTGCAGGATTAGTATATATATATATATATATATATATATATATATATATATATATATATATATATATATATATATATATATATATATATATATATGTATAGGGATGATGGTACTATATATATATATATATATATATATATATATGTGGACTTGTGAATATTGCTACTGTGTGAAATTAGTAGATTTGGTAATAATAATAATTATTACATTGTACCAAGCGGTCTTAACCTAAGTGTGCAGGATTAGTGTATATATATAGGGATGATGAGACTATATATATGTATGAGTGTACTTGGGTAACTTTCTACTTTGTGAGACTAGTAGATAAAATGAAAATGAGAAGTAAGATAATCTTAGTGAATAAAAGATTAACCATTCAAACGATGTATAATGAAACTTAGTATGTGAGATAAACTGTCTGAATAACTTATTGTATGGGCGATACGGGAATACTGCTAGTGAGCATAGTTAGTATTAGTATGGTTTCTGACTAGTTAGACTGGGAGATATAACTAGGGGGAGATTAGATGTACGTTAGGCGTGGACAGTAGACGAGAGGTGAGAAACTCATGTGAGAGTTCGATAACTAACATGCGTATAAGACTTGTTTTAAGAACCAATTTTAAATACTTGCTAAATCATTTTTACACATCAGACTCTGACCCGTTTCTTGTATTTCTTCTCTCTTTTGCTATATATATGTATTATATCAGCTACTCTGCCACAGGAGTATCAGATTTAGAGATTTGGATTGCTTGACGTGCTACAGCTGTTGTGAAAGCTGTAGGTCCTTGTAGTAGACGCATTTATCCTTTCCATTCAGTCTCATGTAGACTTCTTGTTTAGGGCATATGTCGCCCAGTTCTAGTTCTTTCATCAGAGATATTCTATTCAGTTTAGTTGATGGTTTGGAGTTTTGAACTGAGAGTTTTACTCAGTCTTATTTATTGCAGTACTTGATTCATGTTCAGTGTTTATTTACATTCCTATGTGTGGTGAATGGTTTATATTTTAAGATGGAAAGAAATGGATTTACTTGGTTTTATTAAAATTGGAAATGTTTTGACACCTAGGTTAATTTTATATTAGGGGATTAATATGTTAAAAAGTTTTTCGACAGTGATGCTGAGAATGAACCAACTAAATATCCTGTTTTAAATTGGTAGAGGACTGATCACCCTATATTTAATTGGGCGGGGTATCACAACCTTATTAATTCTTAAACTAAAAACAAGTCTAATATATTAATTTAACTTCCCAATGAGACACGAAGTAGTGATGCTTCTCAAGCAGTGAAAAAGATGAAGATTGCGGAAATATAGGATGATGATGAGATGGGCTAGTAAATAGTGTAAGATATGCGTGGGTGTTTTCTATGGATTTTTGAGTATGTAATTATGTTTTTTAATGTATCACGTATTGAATAGTTGTGGGGTGGGGGTACTCACCCACCTTCTCTTCGGTTTGATTCCAGTAAAAAAAGTTATGTGATCTTTGCAATATCGAAGGGGTGTATTTTTGTAATCCATCAACTCACATGCTTCCTCTCACACCATTAGCTCTACTAGTAATCCATGTGTTAAGTGGTATCCTTATTGCATTCAATCACCATCTCGGTTTGTTATAATCTCTCCCTCTTTTCGTATATATATGTTTATGGGTTAGTTGGTTCGTGGGGGTTTATTTTTCTTGTTTATTTTTTAGCAAGTTCTACTGAGCAACGCAAGACAGTTGAATACGCAGCAAGGGGTAGCACTACAAGAAAAAAAGCCTTTTTATGACGTTTTTTAAGTGTCATAAAATGCATTTTATGACGTTTTATTTTTCAATAAAAAGCGTCATAAGTTTGGGTGTCATAATTGATACCCATAAAAAGTGTCATATTAGGTAACAGTTATATATGACTTTTTTTTTCAAAAATGTCATATCTGCTACAAAAAAAGGTCATAATATAATCCATAAAATGTCATATTTGGATTAAAAAGCATCATGATAAACAGTTTTCATAGTTTTTAAAAGGTCATATAAAAAATTTCATCACATGAGGGTTTAATATAAACGGTCATAAATTAAACATATAATAAAAAATTTAATAACCAATATTAATGTCATAATTGACAAATAAATTTAAACACAAATCAAAATTTATAATATTATAAAAATGGTCTTCAATTTTTTTGTATTTGAAGTCACGTACACCTAAAATTCACCAAGCCAAGTAATTTGTCCACATAAAAAAATAGTGGGACACAAATAGATATACCCACCATCTACATTAATTATTCACAAAAAAATAATTAGCTACTACACGTATCATAGCTAGATATATCCACTATGTACATCACTCAAAAAAATATCTCCAAAAAAAAGTACATAAAAAAATCACACATATATATCCTCAATTCTGCCATTGCTTCATGAAGATGTCGATCTATTTCTTCCATTTTCTCTTCTTGAAGCCTGGACTCTAATTCCTCAACATGTTATTCCGATCCCCGTCTAGGGATATGAAAGAAAGTTGTAGTAAGTCCCTTGAGTTGCTCTGGAGTACCAAGTTCCAAGGTTAAGATGCCTAAAGTCCCTTGATTTACTAAGCTCTCATCATGAACTTGCTTCTTCAAAGCTTCCTATAATAAATAATATTACCGAGTGTTATCAAAAAAAAAATCTTTTCAATCCTCATATGTAGTATATATCCAAAATTATAAAGATTATATAAAAAAATTGTGTTTTCTTAGCTTTTGAAAGAATCTCACAATTTTTTCACCATCTTCCTTGGTTGCATCGTCTTGATATTCTCCATTTCTCAATTATCGGGTGGCTATCCACATTCAAGATCTATCATCCTCACCAAATGCATCTCCATTTCTATTTTCCTGTCCCCAATTATAAAATAAAATATATGAAATTGAGCACACAACATAAAATCCTCATAATGAATTGATTATGGTTGTATACTCTAAAAATAATACAAGAATTCAACCACATGCCAAAATTTTCTCATGGCCTGCATACCCCAACTTTCTAATAAGCTTGTGGCTGAACTTATTCTTTGCCCGTCTTTCTCATTGTACATCACTTAATTTCAACGCATTGAATATATAACTAATGTAAGAAGTTAACGATACTATTAATAAATGTTATACTTTTACATACTAAAAGGAATTTAATTACATTTAAAAAAGGGTATATCATTATGAACAAGCAAATGAAAATCAAAGTTTGATATCAATAAGTTGAGTGTAAACTACAAACAAGCCACAATTTATCTATTTACACACCCACCCCACCCCCACTCCACCCACCCCACCCACACACATAGTAAACAAAGAAGTTTTACCTCGATTTTCTACAATGACTTCCTCATTGCTTAGAATTTCTAATGTCTCTACAGTCAGGTTTTTGACATCAAAACGAATCAAAAGTGGCGCCTGCACATAAAAGCAGCGCAATCAAGTTTGCAAAAAATTAAAAAATCAAACTAACAAATGTTAAATGACTCTACAATCATAGGTAGCATATCGATATACGCATCATTTAAGACGCTGGGACCATAAGTCGGGTTGATTTTCTTTTTCAATAAATGCCAAGATACGGCTAATAAGAGACCTAAAAAATCTTACAAATTACTAATATTTAGAATCGCAAGCTGGGCATAGATGGGGACAATGGTGACTAAGCATGACAAATGTGTGGCAATTTTATTTCTTTTAACAGTGACCAATTTATAGTTATCTTCCTAATATTAAATAATAATTGATCTAAAATTGATGCAATCATACAACCCTCATGTTTATTAACAAAGAATCACTAAACCAAATAATGAACTAATTCCACCAAAACCATCCACATAATTAACTTATATTGTCATTCAGATCATCAATAAAAGTCATACTGAAAAAGGAGAAAGTAATGCTTGATCAGTACAACTTTTCCAATAATCAATGTGGGTAATGTGAAAATACAAATCAGATCCAGGGAACTCAGATCCAACAGCCAGTTAATGAATAGACTGAAATAAGAAATCTTAGTTCACACGGAAAATGATATAACATTTTGCTACAGGACCATCAAGAATCTCTGTGACGGCAGATGTGTGATAAGGTTGTTTTTGTGCATTTAATAAATAGAGAAACATCATAAACTCACCGTCGTCATCGTTGTCATCATCTACTGAGTCCTCATAATATGATCCATCTGCATTGTTAGGCATCTTCGTCATCTACATTTTTATCAGCAATTAAAATACACTAAATAAAGCTGTGATCTGCATTTTATCAGGTGTTAGAATCCCTAAACATTAATCTAGTAGTAAAAATACCTCAACATTAATCAACTAGTAAAAATACCAAATGATAACATAGTACAAACAGAAACGTAGTTCAAACATAACATATATATAGTACAAACAGATTCGGAGTACAAACTACATAACAGTTGATCTTTTTTTTAAATGAAGCTCTATCCCAGTTATTTAGAGACGATTAAATTAATTGTATGGCAGTATTCGTTTGTTGTACTATTGATCTCTTATACACTAACAAAACAAACTCTCTCCAAGGAACTTGATCCTACAACAACAATTAGCTTTATGTGATATTATTAAGTGAAAGGTGGGAAAATGTTAGTAGCAATAACTTTTTTGTTGACTTCTTATTCAGGATTCTACTTATAACATTTTTTATGTTGGATCAGATTTAGCAAGCTCCTAGTACATGATTCGTATCGAATTATGCATTTAATTACCCTCGAACTTAGGCCTTTTAGCGCCCTCGGGTGCCGTAATTACTATAATTATGCTCGATAACCAGACAACCTCTATTTTATATGCCAACCTGTTATCTGATGTATTATTGAGCTTTTATAGGTGTTACGGTGCTTAGTGTGAAGTTTGATCGCATTCCGATTAAGTTCCATCGCGATTCGCACGTTCGGGGGCATTTTTGTAATTTTACACTTTGGGATTTTTGCCCGAAGTCTTCACGGAAGTTGTAGCCCTAGGTCCAAGCTTCGCGTGGCCATAAACGGTGAGCGAATCGGAGTCCGAACAAAGAAAACACGAACCTTTAATCGAAAAGAATTATAAGAGATTCATTAACAATTTTATTAATTACATCCATGTCCCTTTTCTCTTTCATTAACAAATCCTATAATTCCCTTTATGTCCTAAAACGTTTTTTTTGCAGAATGAAGATGGCGATTTGGGTTTTGGCTCGATTTTTGCTCAGGTTTTGGGTTCGTCCTAAATTGATGACTTTGGTCCGAAATTGGAGCTCGATTTTGGTTCACACGCGCAAATGGGTCTTGGACATGTAAAAATCGGAGCTTGAGCTTTGGCCATTAATGGCTATGGAAGTTTTTAGAGCTTGGAAGTGGGTATTTAATTTACACGATTAGTTGTTTGTATTTGGTGTGGGAATGGTCTTGGCCATAAATACACTAGCTGGTGCGCATATGGGCTATGGCTATGGTGTTTTTTTTTTGTGGCTACCCGAAATGGGTCTTATGCTACACAGCCATGGAGGTATCGGTTTGACATGGGAAATGCGTGGCTGGAGCTGTTGTGCGCGGTCGACCGGCCATGCTCCGGCGGTCAACCGCTGATTGGATTTTCGCCGTGGAAGGTTGACAGTGGGTTTGGTTCTTCTTTAGCGATCGACCGGTCACCACCCCCGGTCGACCGGGACTCTGTTTTGGACGATTATACATGTTGCCCATTTGCCATTTCTTATTTTTATTTTTTCCTTTTCTTTTATCCCTTTAATTTGTAACTTATCCTTATTTCTTTTCTTTTTCTTTTTTCTTTCTTTGTTTATTCCAACTTAGTATAAATAGACCACTTGGTATATTTTTGGGGGATCATGTAAATTCTTAGTTTTAGTCACATTTTCATTTTTGTTCTAGGGTTTAGACTTTTGGGGGTATTTTGTGGAGATAAACCCCTCTCCTCCATTTCTTGGTGGTTTGACATCCATTTATGTAAGTGGACACTATTCATCTTCTTCTTCCCTTATTTAAGCTTTGTTCCTTATTTTTCATGCTTTGTCATTTATTCTAGCCTAGTTTAATTTAATTAGTGTTAATTTAATTAGTGTGCTTTAATTAATTAGTTAATTTATTTAATGTCATTTAATATGTTTAACGGCTAATTTAAATTAGGTTGTGTAAGATTGAACTCACCTAGGGGTGACGTGTTGCTTTGCTTTAGTGATGTAGTTTACGTATTTATTTCGAGTGTGTTGTCCTAGTTAATACACCTAGGAAATTTAACGGGGTATATCATGTATGCCTCGTATTTACGACCTTGCATGCGTAATTTTTGGGGTATTTGTTGACGCCAAAATCATATTAGTCTTTTATGCGAATTTAGGGGTGTGACAACTCTGAATTTAATTAATTGATAAAACGAGATGCAATCTTAATAATCCGCGAACCCATGTAACCATTTTATACTAATTAACTCGGGGTGAGGGATATTTGACACAACCTATAGTTTTTATTCATTTGTTAATTTTAGTTTAAATACACTCGTGCCTAGTTTATCTTTTATTTCTTTTTTAGTTAGAAAAACATCTTTTACACTTTTATTTTTGGAATATTAAACCTTATAAATTCTAGCACTAGTCTCTGTGGATTTTTTGATACTCGGACTTGACCGCTATACTCCCTTAAAAGAGTGTAGTCAATAGTTTAGATTTTTATATTATGTCGGTAAAGAGAAAACAACGATCGACGTTTTGACACGCGCCACTTTTCACGCTTAATCAGTACATTTCTTCTTTAGAGAAATACTCCTTTGCTTGTGCCCTCTTCACCTTGAATGTTGGAGTGAGAAGGCCATTTTCCAAATTGAATGTTGGAGTGAGAAGGCCATTTTCCAAATTGAATGTTTCAGCCACCAACGTTACAGATTTCACGAATTCAAAACGTCTCAACAAAGCCTCCCTTCCAAAAGCATCCATGTCATGTAAAACGGAAGCTCTTGCTCTTGGATTTTTACAAAGTAGTTCTATTTTTTTTATTATCGATGTCTTCAGATGTATCCCAATCCCTCAACACATCTGTTGTAGAGACGAGGAACGCTGCAAAATAGTGTTGGTGTTAGAGCAGCTAAATCGTCCATCAATTCCATATTGTCCCCTTGATAGAAACCCACAACTCTATAGTATACTGAAAGAATTTGGTTAGCTCGTTCATAGATGTGTGCCAGGGGAAGATAGGATATGTAAATATCTGAGGGGTAGAATTTAATTGCCCAAGCCATGACCGCAACACTGGCAATAAAATTTTCATGTGATAACACAACACCCTTTGGTGTTCCTGTAATACCACTAGTGTAGCATATAGTTGCAATATCTTCAGGCCTAGGAGGATAAAAAGGTTGAAGACAACTATGGCCCTGACTAATTAGCATAGAATATGATATAAGCTTAGCTTCAGATGTTACTCGAAGCGAGGGAAGGTGCTCATCTATCCCACCCACTACCACTATAATACGTACAGATGGAATCTCGGATAAGATGTAAACATACTGTTCAGTGAACTTGGCACACAAAAAATGGCCTATGCATAAGCATGATTTACGATATACTTAATAGCATCGAGAACAAGAGTATCATATAAAGGGACTGATATATATGAATATGCTGAACAAGCGTGATCAACAATCAGCCACTCTGGTGTGTTTATGAAATGAGACTAACACAAGATCCTTTTGATAATCCATGAAAGTGAAGAGATGAACCTATCGCTGATCGAGCAGAGTCTACCTCTCCATATGTCATCCATTTGTACACTACACCAAAACTAGCGATTGGTCACGGCCAAAATCCCTGACCAAAACTGTGGGTCGCGGACTTGGGCCGTGATCATTTCGGGCGTGACCATTTTCGTGGGTCGCGGCCCAAGTCCGTGACCAAAAAATGGTCATGGCCGAGAGGGGTCACGGCAGATGGTCACGGACTTGGACCGTGACCCATATCGTGACGAGTCACGGCTCTCATCCGTGACCCACAATCGTGACAAATTGGTCGCGGTCAAAGTTCGCGACCCATGTCCGTGACAAAAAAAATTTAAAAAAATTGGTCGCGGCCAAAGTCTGCGACCCACGACCGTGACAAAAAAATAAAAAATAATTGATCGCGGCCCTTATCCGTGACCCACAACCGTGACAAATTGGTCGCGGTCAAAGTCCGCGACCCACAACCATGACAAAAAAAAATAAAAAAAAATGGTCGCGGCCCAAGTCCGTGACCCACAACCGTGACGAAAAAAAGAAAAAAAATGGTCGCGAACTTTGGCCGCGACCATTTTTATGCGCGACGAAGAAAATAAAAAAGGTCATGGACAAAGTCCATGACCATATTTAACCATAATTTTAAAAAAAATGTATTTTTTTGGTCCAATCCTAAAATTGGGGTTCCTGTGAGTGCACCGTCGGTTGCTACGTGTAGCGTTGGACGCGTACGAGGTGTTACAAATATTTATTATTGGCAAAACAAGAAAAAAAATCACAAATTGCGAATCGAGAACATTGTTAATAAACAAATATATATACAAACTTAAAAATATTACACGTCTTAATAATTCACAGACCAAAAAAAATTGGGCAGAGTTTCCTCTAGTTTTTTGACATTCCAAACCCTGTAAATGTAAAACCTGCTTATTATAAAGCCCGCACGGTCATAAAATTCAACAATCAAATTATTATGCAATCAAACTGTGACACCCCGACTAATTAAATACCGGGTAGCTACTCCTTTATTAAATCAATACAAAATGCCAAGTTGGTCTAGTTAATAGCATCACTGCCGAAAACATTTTTAATGATTACTAACCACCTAGTATTTAAAAGTGAGTTGTCAAATTTTAAATTAAATTTGATTAACATGCAATAAATGAAATATAGAAATGTAACGCAACCAATCACGATAAAGTCCAACTATAATGAATCAACAAGTAAAGATGAGTCTCGAGGAAATACTCCTCACAACAATCCCAATATGAAATGAAATAAATTAAGTCTGCATCCCGAATTAATTACAAACCAAAGTCTGAATAACTGAAATATAAAATGAAATGTCTCTAAAAGAAATGGGCGACATGCCCTACAACTGATAAATGCTGAATATAGAGTCAAGATATATGAAGCGTCTAGAAGCAAGGTCCTGTAACTTCCACAAACAGCTACAGCTCATCACCTGAATGAGAATCCTAAGCATGGTGTCCTTGTGGCTGGGCACCTAAAATGGTTTTTACAAAAATAGATTTGAAAGCAAATGGGTCAGAGCCTGAAAGTGGAAATCATTTTAAAAACAGTAAGTGCTTTAATAACATTTAAAACAATGAATTAAAAATACATGTTAGGACGTGCTCTCACGTGAAATACTCACCTCTCGTCTAACTGTGCACTCCTAACGTTCCTATACCCATTCATGTGACATCCATATCTAACCAAACCGTAATAAGTTCTACCCCCTACTACTCGATCCCCATATTAGATTCTAGCGTTATCAATTTAAAGAGAGCTTTACTTAAACTCAGATTCTCAATTTGTAATACAATTCACTATCGGTTAACCCATTATGTTTTCTCAAAACATTACCATAATTACATTCACAATAACAACATGAAAGTTCCCATTATCTACGTGTATATTATTCACGTCATAAATATACAATACAAGCACCCCGAGACTAAGTTGCGGTGCACACATACTCTGTTATCCATCCCGGTACATCACGTACATAAGGATCACGTATTCCGAATCTCTCAGGAATCGTTCTCAGATAACAACATCACAAATAATGGAGGCGAACACAGTCACATCACATGGGTCACGCACATACCTGCGCTCCCACGATCAGCAGACTTATTAACATCCCAATAAGTCCTTCTCTGACCTATGTTCATCAAGGTACCAGTCTAAATCCGGGCAACACAAGGATTAGAGGGCCCTAAGCGAACGTAAACCTCCCGTGATAGCAAGTATGGTAGGTATGTCATACACATAAAATCATATGCTAAGCATTCACACATCTTAGATATCTCAATATTATTAAAGGTATACTCTACATCCTTATACCATTATTCCAATTTTATATATATATTAAGTCTCTCAATAATATAGAGTTTAAACTGTCGACACGTCACACGTCATAGTTCTTATACTTAAAACCTATCTTAAATATATTATTAAGTTCCTATTATTCCCACATATAACATCGTCATTCCTAAGGTCATTACTTCTGCCCCGAACCTCATTTCATCAACTATTCAAATTTACACTTTTAACCCAAATATTATCTCACTTATCGAATTCCATTAGATTTAGAATAATTCCTCAAATTGAATTCTATTAAGGTCCAAATTTCATAGCCATGCCTACTGGTCTTCCTTAAGTTTAAGGGTATTCATAAGGTCTCCAATAATATTTCCCAAGGGTTAACATCATTAAAATTAAATAGGGAAAACTTTACTCATTCTGGGAAGGTCGATCGATCGACCTTTTCCTTCGATCGATCGATGGTCGTCGATCGATCGACAGATGAATGTCGATCGATCGAACGCACCAGGTATGGCTACGGACTACTTCGTTTTGCAGTTTTCAAATCATCCCAAAACACCATTAACAAGCATGAAACTCTAAGATAACGTTATAATATCATCATACAATCATCCTACAACAATATTAACGTTCTAAAACCAATAATTCATCATTCAAGGGCTTTGTTTAGATCAAAACTTCATCAAGAATTCCAGATTTCTATTTCTTTCAAGAACAATAATAAACTTCTTCTAAAATCCGTTTTTAGATCATAAATGGTTCTGTTTTGAATACATAATTCGTCCAGAATGTTTCTACATGCAATTCCTACCATAGTTCATAGTTTTAATCCTCAAATTCATGGGTCTAATCAATCTTCCAAGATAAATTTGATGATTATCCTAAACATGGAAAAACATAGCATTGAATCAATTATAATTAAACCACTTGCCTCTAATCTTTCTCTGAATTTGATGTTGAATCTTGAAGGTTGAGTTTTTCTTTCTCTCTCTCTCTGCAGAATTCTATTCTCTCTCTCTCTACAAGTTCTTCTTCTAAGGATGATGACAATGGAGGTGGGGGTTGGTTTTTGGCAAATTAGAACTATTTCTTAACTTCTCCCGTAGCCCATTAAGTCCCTTAGTGTAGTTAGTGGGTTTAGTGGATAAAGAATAAGTCAGATTTTTATTTCTAATTTTCGTGGGTTTTAATTACCCAATTTCTGAAATTACCAAACTACCCTTTTGGGTTGCCGGTATGGCGTAAAAATGCCCCGGGGCCCAAACTAAACCCCCGGCTAGTGTTTTCTAACTATTTCTACCCTTCCGGACTCGTTGGCGCACTCAAAATGACCATTCGGGTGATAAAAATAAAATTCACTTTTTAATTCAAATAAATATATTCCTGACGCGACTGTCATGCGCGTCCCAACAAAATTTCCCAAATTGCCGTATTTCAA
The DNA here is from genome assembly GCA_949130495.1 of Sambucus nigra. Lineage (NCBI taxonomy): Eukaryota > Viridiplantae > Streptophyta > Magnoliopsida > Dipsacales > Adoxaceae > Sambucus > Sambucus nigra. The sequence goes on from OX422219.1 coordinate 94,662,499, forward strand.
TCTCGCGATAATTTTGATAGTTCCAATATTCATATATTGCCATATATACACATTATAATCAAACCCTAACTCACATCTCGTTAATATTTTATCCGGATTAATTCTCAATTAATTCACATTTAATTTAATTAATCCCATAAATAAATATCATAAAAATACGGGGTATTACATACTTCCCCCCTAATAACAAAATTTCATCACGAAATTCGGAACTATAAAGTACCTGGTAAGAACAACTCTGGATAACGTTCGCGCATCTCATCCTCGCGCTCCCATGTGGACTCCTCGACATTATGATGTCGCCACTGAACACGCACTAACGGGACTATCTTTGACCGCAGTTTCCTCTCACTTCGGTCCAAAATAGCAATTGGCCCTTCCTCGTAGGAGCTATGAGGCTGGAGATCTATGTCCTCCAAAGCAATGTGAGAATGAGCCAAATCGTCTCTAAGATACCTCCTTAGCTAGGAAATATGAAATACATCGTGAATCCTATGCAAATGCTCCGGTAACCCAAGTCTATACGCAACCGGTCCAATCCGCTCAATAATAGGAAATGGTCCCACATATCTCGGTGCCAACTTCCCTTTCTTCCCGAAATGCATAATCCCCTTCATAGGAGATACTCTGAGCAAAACTTGGTCCCCCACTTGGAACTCTCTGAAGAACCTCTTCGCATCCGCATAGCTCTTCTGCCGATCTTGAGCTACCCGAATGCGACTCCGAATCAATTCTATCCTCGCCGAAGTATCCTGAATCACTTCCGGCCCAAGTAGTTTGTTGTCCCCCACCTCCAACCAACATGTTGGGGAACGACAAGGTCTATCGTACAACGCCTCAAATGGAGCCATGCCAATGGTGAACTTGTAGGAGTTGTTGTAAGAAAACTCCACAAGTGAAGATACTGCTCCCATCCACCCCCAAAATCAATGATACTCATACGTAGCATGTCTTCCAAAATATGGTTTGTACGCTCGGTCTGCCCATCGGTCTGCGGGTGATACGCCGTACTCAACCGCAATTCCGTGCCCATGGCCTCCTGAAAACTCTCCCAAAACTGTGAAACAAATATCTTGTCTCGGTCAGACACGATATTTAGGGGCACACCGTGAAGTCTCACTATCTCTGAAATAAAGAGATGGGCATACTGTCCCGTAGTGTAGTCTATCCTTACGGGTAGAAAATGAGCGACTTTGGTCAACCTATCCACAATTACCCAAATGGAGTCGTGACTTCTCTGTGACGTAGGCAAGCCCGTGATAAAGACCATGGATATGCTCTCCCACATCCACATCGGGACCTCCAATGGTTGTAGAAGTCCTGCCGGTCTCTGATGATCCACTTTTACTAGCTGACAAGTGGCGCATTTCAAAACAAACACAGCAATATCTCTCTTCATCCCGCTCCACCAATACTGTCGTCTCATGTCTTGGTACATTTAGTCCCCACCGGGATGTACCGCGAACCGTGAGCCGTGCGACTCTGCCATCACCGCGTGCCGTAATTCCTCCCCTTCCGGAACTACCAATCTCCCATTGAAGCGTAATCCCCCATCTGAGCTGACGGTATAAGACTCGACTCCCTCTGCTAATAATCTAACTATCTGCTCCTGACAGAACGAGTCATTTGCCTGTGCCCTTACTACCTTCGTGACAATCTGCGGTGTAATGGTCATCACAGACATGAACGATCGGGCCACTGCATCCTGGTGTCCCAATTCCTTCCACTTGGCCTTCCACACCCCTGCCACTTCATCTGCTGGCCTACGGCTCAACGCGTCTGCTACCATGTTAGCCTTCCCCGGGTGATACTGGATATCAAACTGATAGTCCTTCACAAACTCAAGCCACCTTCGCTACCGCATATTCAACTCCTTCTGCGTGAATAGGTACTGTAGGGACTTGTGGTCCGTGAACAATCGAAACTCTTCCCCCAAAAGGTAATGTCTCCAAATACGAAGGGAAAATACAGCTGCCGCCAACTCCAAGTCATGAGTGGAGTAATTCTTCTCATGAGGCTTTAGCTTACGGGAAGCATAAGCTATGGCCTGACTCTCCTGCTGCAATACACCTCCAAGTCCTTGTAAGGACGCATCGGTGTAGACTAGATACTCAACTCCCGGTCTCGACAATGTTAACACAGGTGCTGAGGTCAACTTGACCTTCAACTCATCGAATGCTAACTGACAGGCATCACTCCAAATGAATGGCACACCCTTACGAGTCAGATGTGTCAAAGGACCCGCTATCTTCGAAAATCCCCGAATGAACCTCCTGTAGTATCCAGCTAGACCTAAGAAACTACGGATCTCTGTCGGCGTCGTGGGCTGTTCCTACTCCCTCACTGTGGATACCTTCCACGGATAAATAGATATCCCCCGGTCGAAAATAATGTGTCCCAAAAACTGGACCTCCTTCAGCCAAAACTCGCACTTCCCATATTTTGCATACAGCTTGTTCTGACGTAGCGTCTGCAAAACTTGCCTCAAATGCTCGGCGTGCTCCTCCTCTGTCTGGGAGTAAACTAGAATATCATTGATGAAGACAATGACAAACTGATCTAGGAAATCTCTGAACACCCAATTTATCAAGTCCATAAACACGGCTGGAGCATTGGTCAAACCAAAAGGCATAACCCGAAACTCGTAAGAACCATATCTCGATAAGAACGCAGTCTTCGAGACGTCCTCCTCCCTGATACGCAACTGATGGTATCCAGATCGCAAATCAATCTTTGAGAAGAAAGAAGCTCCTCTCAACTGGTCGAATAGGTCATCGATTCGAGGCAACGGATACTTATTCCGTATCGTGACCTTGTTCAACTCCCGGTAGTCCACACACAATCTTAGTGAACCATCTCTCTTCTTCACGAACAACACAGGGGCACCCCACGGCGAAGTACTCCTCCGTATAAACCCCTGGCCCAACAACTACTCAATCTAATCCCGTAACTCCCTCATCTCAGCGGGAGCCATACGGTACGGTGCGCGTGCTATAGGTCTCGTATCTGGTAATAAGTCTATGACAAAGTCTATTTCTCGACTGGGGGGTAGGCCTGGTATCTCCTGAAACACATCGGAATACTCCCTGACAACTGGGATCGAATCTAAAGGAATCACAACCTCCTTAGAGGTATCCTCCTCTAGGTAATACAAATGAGCGGTCGAACCTCCCTCTGGGCGAGGCATCGCCACTACAAACATCTCTTGCCCCGGAATGGCAAAAACAATGCTCCCACCGAAGCAATCAATCATGGCTCTATAATCTGCGAGCCAATCCATACCGATAATCACATCGTGCACATGCATATCTAATACCAACATATCTGCAGGTAATACCAGACTACCAATCTCTACCCCCACTCCTCGGCATATAAAGAAAATAAGTGACCCACTCCCCAATGGTGAGTCTACACACGTCACTGTGCTCTCTACTGTGGCTAACAATCCTAAGGCTTTCGCAAAATGTGTAGCTATAAAGCAATGTGTTGCCCCCGTATCAAATAAAACCCGACCCATAGTGCCATGGATAGGAAACATACCCTCAATAGCGGGTGGTGCCTGTGGAGCTGCTGCCTGGTGGACGTTATAGACACGTCCATACTGTAATTGCCCCTGCTGCACAGGAACTGCTGGAATGGCTGGTAGTGCTGGCACCTGGGTTGGAGCTGGGAGAGCAGGTGGAAAAAGCGACCTATGTGGCTCATGTCGAGCACCCTGCTTCTGCTGCTGCTGCGGAGCCCTAACCCTATCAGGACAGTCCTGGCGTTTATGGCCAGTCTTGCCACAAACGAAACACTTTCCCGGGAAGTTCCCCCCTCTCTGTCCCTGCTGCCCCCGACCCTGGTGGCCGTTACCGTTCCTCCACTGGACCTGCTGGCCCTGCAGAAACTGCTGTTGACCATTCTGACCCTACTGGTTCTGATGGCCGTTCGGACCCTGATGGCCCTGCCGGAAACCTCCATGTCCGTGCCTGAAATTTCCCGACCTGAACCTCTTGTGATCTCCCTGCTGGGAACCCTGATCACCCTGTCTCTGCACCTAAACAGAATGTGCCCCACTGGCACCATTTCCCCCCAGTCCTGCCCTGATGGATGGACTCTCCTGACCTCTTACCTTCAGTCATGTGAAAGCGATGATCCTGGCAGTGTAACAGTGCAGCGTTAACCACATCAGAATAAGTGGCTAATGAGAGGTTCCCTAACAAATGCTGACGAATCCTCCATGTCAACCCGTCCATAAATTTCTGTATCTTCTTCTCCTCTGTCGGTATCTCATCCGGAACAATGTTCAGAAGATCAGTGAATTCGGCCTCATACTCGGCCACAGTCTTACCCTCCTGCTTGAGGCTCATCAACTTCCTCCTTATCTCCGTGTGAACAGCCGACATAAAGTACTTGCGGTCAAACCGCACCCAAAACTCCTGGATAGTGAGAGTATCTCTCTCCTCCATGGTGGTAATAGACTCCCACCACTGCAGTGCTGACCCCACTAGCTTAAAAGTAGCTAGTATCTGCTTCTGGACATCGGTGCACTCATACATCCTCAGGTGACATTAAATGTCCTTCCTCCACTGACTCGAAACTACCACATCGGAGCTACCAGCGAACTCCGGAGGGTATGCTTTCTGAAAAGCATCACGTACACGTTCCCAAGCAGACGGGAATGCATGTGCCTGAACTGGCGCGGCTATCGGCGCCTAAGGTGGTGCCTGCTGAACTACGGCTAGTGCGGCATTTACCGCCTGGGCCACAATGGCTGCGACCTCGGCGGCATTCATTGTACCCTGAACTGGTGCGGGCTGTGGTTCTGGCGTTGCATCCCTGGGAACCCGTTGTGCACGTCGTGGAGGCATCTGAAATAAGAATGAAGTTTATAAGTTCGCAGTTATAAACTCAAAATAGCTGAAGAACGTAGCATAAACAAAAGAATACAACAGTCCTAAAATATAGGTCTCTACATCAAAGAAAGCTCAGCGGAAACGTAATAAGCCGTACAGATCCTAAAGGACACTAGAACCTGATGCTCTGATACCACCTGTGACACCCCGACTAATTAAATACCGGGTAGCTACTCCTTTATTAAATCAATACAAAATGCCAAGTTGGTCCAGTTAATAGCATCACTGTCGAAAACATTTTTAATGATTACTAACCACCTAGTATTTAAAAGTGAGTTGTCAAATTTTAAATTAAATCTGATTAACATGCACTAAATGAAATATAGAAATGTAACACAACCATTCACGATAAAGTCCAACTATAATGAATCAACAAGTAAAGATGAGTCTCGAGGAAATACTCCTCACAACAATCCCAATATGAAATGAAATAAAACAAGTCTGCATCCCGAATTAATTACAAACCAAAGTCTGAATAACTGAAATATAAAATAAAATGTCTCTAAAAGAAATGGGCGACATGCCCTACAACTGATAAATGCTGAATATAGAGTCAAGATATATGAAGCGTCTACAAGCAAGGTCCTGTAACTTCCACAAACAGCTACAGCTCATCACCTGAATGAGAATCCTAAGCATGGTGTCCTTATGGCTGGGCACCTAAAATGGTTTTTACAAAAATAGATTTGAAAGCAAATGGGTCAGAGCCCGAAAGTGGAAATCATTTTAAAAACAGCAAGCGCTTTAATAACATTTAAAACAATGAATGAAAAATACATGTTAGGACGTGCTCTCACGTGAAATACTCACCTCTCGTCTAACTGTGCACTCCTAACGTTCCTGTACCCATTCATGTGACATCCATATCTAACCAAACCGTAATAAGTTCTACCCCCTACAACTCGATCCCCATATTACATTCTAGCATTATCAATTTAAAGAGAGCTTTACTTAAACTCAGATTCTCAATTTGTAATACAATTCACTATCGGTTAACCCGTTATGTTTTCTCAAAACATTACCATAATTACATTAACAATAACAACATGAAAGTTCCCATTATCTACGGGTATATTATTCACGTCATAAATATACAATACAAGCACCCCGAGACTAAGCTGCGGTGCACGCATACTCTACTATCCATCCCGGTACATCACGTACATAAGGATCACGTATTCCGAATCTCTCAGGAATCGTTCTCAGATAACAACATCAAAAATAATGGAGGGGAACACAGTCACATCACATGGGTCACGCACACACCTGCGCTCCCACGATCAGCAGACTTATTAACATCCCAATAAGTCCTTCTATAACCTATGTTCATCGAGGTACCAGTCTAAATCCGGGCAACACAAGGATTAGAGGGCCCTAAGCGAACGTAAACCTCCCGTGATAGCAAGTATGGTAGGTATGTCATACACATAAAATCATATGCTAAGCATATGCTAAGCATTCACACATCTTAGATATCTCAATATTATTAAAGGTATACTCTACATCCTTATACCATTATTCCAATTTTATATATATATTAAGTCTCTCGATAATATAGAGTTTAAACTGCCGACACGTCACACGTCATAGTTCTTATACTTAAAACCTATCTTAAATAGATTATTAAGTTCCTATTATTCCCACATATAACATCGTCATTCCTACGGTCCTTACTTCTGCCCCGAACCTCAATTCATCAACTATTCAAATTTACACTTTTAACCCAAATATTATCTCACTTATCGAATTCCATTAGATTTAGAATAATTCCTCAACTTGAATTCTATTAAGGTCCAAATTTCATAGCCATGCCTACTGGTCTTCCTTAAGTTTAAGGGTATTCATAAGGTCTCCAATAATATTTCCCAAGGGTTAACATCATTAAAATTAAATAGGGAAAACTTTACTCATTCTGGGAAGGTCGATCGATCGACCTTTTCCTTCGATCGATCGATGGTGGTCGATTGATCAACTGATGAATGTCGATCGATCGAACGCACCACGTATGGCTACGGACTGCTTCGTTTTGCAGTTTTCAAATCATCCCAAAACACCATTAACAAGCATGAAACTCTAAGATAACGTTATAATATCATCATACAATCATCCTACAACAATATTAACGTTCTAAAACCAATAATTCATCATTCAAGGGCTTTGTTTAGATCAAAACTTCATCAAGAATTCCAGATTTCTATTTCTTTCAAGAACATTAATAAACTTCTTCTAAAATCCATTTTTAGTTCATCAATGGTTCTGTTTTGAATACATAATTCGTCCAGAATGTTTCTACATGCAATTCCTACCATAGTTCATAGTTTTAATCCTCAAATTCATGGGTCTAATCAATCTTCCAAGATAAATTTGATGATTATCCTAAACATGGAAAAACATAGCATTGAATCAATTATAATTAAACCACTTGCCTCTAATCTTTCTCTGAATTTGATGTTGAATCTTGAAGGCTGAGTTGTTCTTTCTCTCTCTCTCTGCAGAATTCTCTTCTCTCTCTCTCTACAAGTTCTTCTTCTAAGGATGATGACAATGGAGATGGGGGTTAGTTTTTGGCAAATTAGAACTATTTCTTAACTTCTCCCGTAGCCCATTAAGTCCCTTAGTGTAGTTAGTGGGTTTAGTGGATAAAGAATAAGTCAGATTTTTATTTCTAATTTTCGTGGGTTTTAATTACCCAATTTCTGAAATTACCAAACTACCCTTTTGGGTTGCCGATATGGCCTAAAAATGCCCCGGGACCCAAACTAAACCCCCGGCTAGTGTTTTCTGACTATTTCTATCCTTCCGGACTCGTTGGCACACTCAAAATGACCATTCGGGTGATAAAAATAAAATTCACTTTTTAATTCAAATAAATATATTCTTGACGCGACTGTTACGCGCGTCCCAACAAAATTTCCCAAATTGCCGTATTTCAATCTCGCGACAATTTCGATAGTTCCAATATTCATATATTGCCATATATACACATTATAATCAAATACTAACTCACATCTCATTAATATTTTATCCGGATTAATTCTCAATTAATTCACATTTAATTTCATTAATCCCATAAATAAATATCATAAAAATACGGGGTATTACATACTTCCCCCCTAATAACAGAATTTTGTCCCGAAATTCGGAACTAGAAAGTACCTGGTAAGAACAACTCTGGATAACGTTCGCGCATCTCATCCTCGCGCTCCCATGTGGACTCCTCGACATTATGATGTCGCCACTGAACACGCACTAACGGGACTATCTTTGACCGCAGTTTCCTCTCACTTTGGTCCAAAATAGCAATTGGCCCTTCCTCGTAGGAGCTATTAGGCTGGAGATCTATGTCCTCCAAAGAAATGTGAGAATGATCCAAATCGTCTCTAAGATATCTCCTTAGCGAGGAAATATGAAATACATCGTGAATCCTATGCAAATGCTCCGGTAACCCAAGTCTATACGCAACCGGTCCAATCCGCTCAATAATAGGAAATGGTACCACATATCTCGGTGCCAACTTCCCTTTCTTCCCGAAACGCATAATCCCCTTCATAGGAGATACTCTGAGCAAAACTTGGTCCCCCACTTGAAACTCTCTGAAGAACCTCTTCGCATCCGCATAGCTCTTCTGCCGATCTTGAGCTACCCGAATGCGACTCCGAATCAATTCTATCCTCGCCGAAGTATCCTGAATCACTTCCGGCCCAAGTAGTTTGTTGTCCCCCACCTCCAACCAACATGCTGGGGAATGACAAGGCCTACCGTACAACGCCTCAAATGGAGCCATGCCAATGGTGAACTTGTAGGAGTTGTTGTAAGCAAACTCCACAAGTGAAGATACTGCTCCCATCCACCCCCAAAATCAATGATACTCATACGTAGCATGTCTTCCAACATCTGGTTTGTACGCTCGGTCTACCCATCGGTCTGCGGGTGATACGCCGTACTCAACCGCAATTTCGTGCCCATGGCCTCCTGAAAACTCTCCCAAAATTGTGAAACAAATATCTTGTCTCGGTCAGACACGATATTTAGGGGCACACCGTGAAGTCTCACTATCTCTGAAATAAAGAGCTGGGCATACTGTCCCGTAGTGTAGTCTGTCCTTTCGGGTAGAAAATGAGCGACTTTGGTCAACCTGTCCATAATTACCCAAATGGAGTCGTGACTTCTCTGTGACGTAGGCAAGCCCGTGATAAAGTCCATGGATAAGCTCTCCCACATCCACATCGGGACCTCCAATGGTTGTAGAAGTCCTGCCGGTCTCTGATGATCCACTTTTACTAGCTGACAAGTGGCGCATTTCGAAACAAACACGGCAATATCTCTCTTCATCCCGCTCCACCAATACTGTCGTCTCATGTCTTGGTACATTTTGTCCCCACCGGGATGTACCGCGAACCGTGAGCCGTGCGTCTTCGCCATCACCGCGTGCCGCAATTCCTCCCCTTCCGGAACTACCAATCTCCCATTGAAGCGTAATCCCCCGTCTGAGCTAACGGTATAGGACTCGGCTCCCTCTGCTAATAATTGAACTATCTTCTCCTGACAGAACGAGTCATTTGCCTGTGCCCTTACTACCTTCGTGACAATCTGCGGTGTAATGGTCATCACAGACATGAACGATCGGGCCATTGCATCCTGGTGTCCCAATTCCTTTCACTTGGCCTTCCACACCCCTGCCACTTCATCTGCTGGCCTACGGCTCAACCCGTCTGCTACCACGTTAGCCTTCCGTGGGTGATACTGGATATCAAACTGATAGTCCTTCGCAAACTCAAGCCACCTTCGCTGCCGCATATTCAACTCCTTCTGCGTGAATAGGTACTGTAGGGACTTGTGGTCCGTGAACAATCGAAACTCTTCCCCCAAAAGGTAATGTCTCCAAATACGAAGGCAAATACAACTGCCGCCAACTCCAAGTAATGAGTGGGGTAATTCTTCTCATGAGGCTTTAGCTTACGGCAAGCATAAGCTATGGCCTGACTCTCCTGCTGCAATACACCTCCAAGTCCTTGTAAGGACGCATCGGTGTAGACTAGATACTCAACTCCCGGTCTCGGCAATGTTAACACAGGTGCTGAGGTCAACTTGTCCTTCAACTCATCGAATGCCAACTGACAGGCATCACTCCAAATGAATGGCACACCCTTACGAGTCAGATGTGTCAAAGGACCCGCTATCTTCGAAAATCCCCGAATGAACCTCCTGTAGTATCCAGCTAGACCCAAGAAACTACGGATCTCTGTCGGCGTCGTGGGCTGTCCCCACTCCCTCACCGCGGATACCTTCCCCGGATCAACAGATATCCCCCGGTCGGAAATAATGTGTCCCAAAAACTGGACCTCCTTCAGCCAAAACCCGCACTTCTCATATTTTGCATACAGCTCGTTCTGACGTAGCGTCTGCAAAACTTGCCTCAAATGCTCGGCGTGCTCCTCCTCTGTCTGGGAGTAAACTAGAATATCATCGATGAAGATAATGACAAACTTATCTAGGAAATCTCTGAACACCCTATTCATCAAGTCCATAAACACGGCTGGAGCATTGGTCAAACCAAAAGGCATAACCCGAAACTCGTAAGAACTATATCTCCATAAGAACGCAGTCTTCGAGACGTCCTCCTCCCTGATACGCAACTGATGGTATCCAGATCGCAAATCAATCTTTGAGAAGAAAGAATCTCCTCTCAACTGGTCGAATAGGTCATCGATTCAAGGTAACGGATACTTATTCCGTATCGTGACCTTGTTCAACTCCCGATAGTCCACACACAATCTCAGGGAACCATCTCTCTTCTTCACGAACAACACAGGGGCACCCCACGGCAAAGTACTCCTCCGTATAAACCCCTGACCCAACAACTGCTCAATCTGATCCCGTAACTCCCTCATCTCAGCTGGAGCCATACGGTACGGTGCGCGTGCTATAGGTCTCGTATCTGGTAATAAGTCTATGACAAAGTCTATTTCTCGACTGGGGGGTAGGCCTGGTATCTCCTGAAACACATCGGAATACTCCCTGACAACTGGGATCGAATCTAATGGAATCACAACCTCCTTAGAGGTATCCTCCTCTAGGTAATACAATGAGCGATCGAACCTCCCTCTGGGCGAGGCATCGCCACTACAAACATCTCTTACCCCGGAATGGCAAAAACAATGCTCCCACCGAAGCAATCAATCATGGCTCTATAATCTGCGAGCCAATCCATACCGATAATCACATCGTGCACATGCATATCTAATACCAACATATCTATAGGTAATACCAGACTACCAATATCTACCTCCCACTCCCCGGCATATAAAGAAAATAAGTGACCCACTCCCCAATGGTGAGTCTACACACGTCACTGTGCTCTCTGCTGTGGCTAACAACCCTAAGGCTTTCGCAAAATGTGTAGCTATAAAGCAATGTGTTGCCCCCGTATCAAACAAAACCCGACCCATAGTGCCATGGATAGGAAACATACCCTCAATCGTGGGTGGTGCCTGTGGAGCTGATGCTTGGTGGACGTTATAGACACGTCCATACTGTAATTGCCCCTGCTGCACAGGAACTGCTGGAATGGCTGGTAGTGCTGGCACCTGGGCTGGAGCTAGGAGAGCAGGTGGAAAAGCGGCCTCTGTGGCTCATGTCGAGCACCCTGCTGCTGCTATGGAGCCCTGCCCCTATCAGGACAGTCCTGGCGTTTATGGTCAGTCTTGCCACAAACGAAACACTTCCCCGGGAAGTTCCCCCCTCTCTGTCACTGCTGCCCCCGGCCCTGGTGGCCGTTACTGTTCCTCCACTGGCCCTCCTGAAACTGCTGTTGACCATTCTGACCCTGCTGGTTCCGATGGCCGTTCGGACCCTGATGGCCTTGCCGAAAACCTCCCTTTCCGTGCCTGAAATTTCCCGACCTGAACCTCTTGTGATCTCCCTGCTGGGAACCCTGATCACCCTGTCTCTGCCCCTGAACAGAATGTGCCCCACTGGCACCATTTCCCCCGGTCCTGCCCTGATGGATGGACTCTCCTGACCTCTTGCCTTCAGTCATGTGAAAGCGATGATCCTGGCAGTGTAACCGTGCAGCGTTAACCACATCATAATAAGTGGCTAACGAGAGGTTCCCTAACAAGTGCTGACGAATCCTCCATGCCAACCCGTCCGTAAATTTCTGTATCTTCTTCTCCTCTGTCGGTATCTCATCCGGAACAATGTTTAGAAGATCAGTGAATTCGGCCTCATACTCGGCCACAGTCTTACCCTGAACAGAAAGTTATTATGCAATGTACCAATTTTAGGATGATCAGAGAATCTTCAAGCAAGTACCAATGGAGAACGCATAGATTGATCTTGATAAAAAAAACTATGTATCCAACTACGCTAGTTGGATAAATGTTCAGCCAGACCCTCTTAATAAAAAACTAAATCTAGAGCGAAATAAATTATCATAAGATTTGTATTTTCTAATAGGATATATCATGACAATACTTCTAACAACACTAGTAAATTAAGACACAAAATGAAAGGATAAAAAAAGACTGGCCTTTTGGGCAACTGTATCATCATCATTGACAAAATATTGCCTAGCAAAAAAAGAAGGAATTTTTACGAATTAGTGCAAACCAAAAAATTCCCCTAAATCAAGTGCCATATATGTTAAATGCATAGACACAAAGCAACAGCTGAAAAAAATAACTAAATCAACTTACTTAACAACAGAGTATGCAGGATTGTCTTGCAATGGATTGGAATTGGTCTAACACAAACACAAGAAAGAATATTAGTATAGAACTACAAAATGGATTTCCATAAGATAATACTACATAACGATAGGTTCAACTTACATTTGGTGCCTGAATAAGATATTTTACACAATATCTTTATCTTAGTTCAATAATCCATTAATCTAAAACTTAGATTATATATTCAATACATATCTCAAAACTAAAGATTACTGAAGTAAATTCTAAAAGAATATAGAAACCAAAAGACAGATGATTAAAATTAAAAAATAAAAAATAAATCTTCCAATACATATCTGAAAACTAAATATTACTTACTTAAGTAAATTCTGGGTGACCAGCTCCGGAGGATCAAAGATTAATTTACCTTTTGATATCCCAACACATTTCTCAAATTAAGCCAAAACCCAACTATGAACAATTGACTTAAGGTAATCTATAGATGACAATATTCGCATGGAATTTTCTCAGGTATCAGCACCAAAAGTAAAAAAAAGCTGATAAATTGAAACACAAGTATGAATTACATTAAAAAAAACATATGTTCATCTCAAGATCTGGTAAAATTTTAGGAGGAGTTTGTTCAGGTTCAAGCACTGGTATCCCTAAAAATATTTCAAATTCAATAACTAAAAATGTCTAAATCTAGTTCGAGACTAAAATGTATGCTACACTTGTATTCTTTCTATCACTAGGTCGGAATGAAGAAGGAAGACATACATAAGACTAGTTTTCAAACATGTAGCTCCCTAAGGTGATTGCTTTCGTACCCTTTAAATGTATCTAACCCATTACTCTGGATGACATTAGGATGTTCCTCTTAGGAGAAATTTATTGTTGTTAATACAGTAAGGATGTTCCTATGGAAAATTAATTTGTTACTCAGACGTGGTACTGAACAAACTAAAACCTGTGGCATATCGCCATTAAGAAAATTAAACATAGACTCTTCTATTTTCCGTGCACTTGAAGTAGACATCTCAAAGTAATTCCAAATCATAATGATATAATGCATTGCCACAAGCATTCAGCGTGGAAGCAGATTGAAATTTAAGCGTGAATGACCCACGTGCTTTCACCATGTCTTCACATTTATGACTGTTTACTTGGGGATGTTCTCGGGATGAACCATCAATGCAAGAAAAAGGCTGCATGTGAATAGCACAAGACTGGAATGGAACCCTAGAGAATTTTCTGGATCTCTTGTAACACTTAAGAGGTAACCCAAATGCTAAAGGATTCTTTTCCAAACGCAAAGAATCATATCACAATTTGGATCTCCTGTAACACTTCAGACAAAGCAGGATTCTGAAGCCTTCTTTTTAAAATGAAAAGAATCGCAAAGAAACTTATTTTCACTATTTCAAATAGCTTTCAAGCTTATAGGCCTTTTACTGTACTTCAAGAGATAACGATCGGGTTGTATTAAACCTTGAGTTTTATGCTCATTAGAACCCAACAGTGTTACTTCCAAGGCGCTCAGAAGCAGAAGGTGAAGTTAATGACTGTGTAGAAGCCCCTGATTCCTACTAGCCAAATAAAGCACACGTCACTAACTAGAATTGATCTTGAATAGCATACATACAAAATTCCACTAGCTACTACATCAGAAGTTTCACTAAATGCAAGTAAGCATATGGATACAAAATTTCACTAACTTTTACATCATTAGAAGTTTTGACTGAATGCGACTCCGAGGCTAACGCCAAAGGAAATGGAGCAACAGTAGTATCATTTTCAAAGTTGTGTGGATCAATATCCTCCGCCATCCCAATATAAATTGAGAAACCACTGAAATATTATAACAGGAAAACAAAAGAAAGAAAACAAAGATCAGAAATAGTAACAAAAGAATTTAGAATATAAAACCATATATAATGAAGAAGACACTTATGAGGTTTTGTTTAAGTAGATTCCATATCATCTGGGACAAGATCCAAAGAGTGAGCAACCACACTAACTCCTGTGTTTCCTAGGGCAAATGAGTAAATACCAGAGTTTAACTATTCGGATGCTGAACCATATCCCCCGGACAGGCCACCACTGACTGATGAAGCTGAAGAACCAACAAGAGCTGCATTTGAGCTCTAGGGAGATTTATTTTTCCAGGGTAACCGAACAAAATCCTGAAGGAAAAAAAAGATACATGATTAAACACTAACCATCCTAGTCAACCTAAGTATTCGTGATAGAGGTGGTCAGCAGGAGTTACCTCATAAACTCGCTGCTGAAAATGTGATAAGCGGACATTATCAATTGGTGACTAAACGCAATAATTTGACATTGGGCATTTGGCATTTCGCATTTGGAAAATACAGAGTTACAAAGTTTAGCACGTTAAAATAATTACCAATGTGTAAATAATGACAACCACAAATACATTATGAATGTCTTCAAAGTACACTTGCAACAACTCAAAAAATCCATAACACTAAACAACCCCTCAATTACTTTATTCTCACAGCTAATTTACATAATACTAAGAGACAGATAGAGTAGCTGGTATAAGGGAGACTCGAAAGAGATGCACGAGAGAGAGATTCTTAGTAAACGTTGAGAGTCGATGCAAAGTCAAGATATAAATGTTATTCTCTATAAATCAAGAATCTTAATGTTGTGATATGCTTGTATGTACATATACATGTATCTATAGACTCATTGAATGCGTGATCGATTTCTGTTGTATGTTAATCACGTGATGTAAACTTGTGGGAGATATTCCAGTTTTTCCAAAGTATTAAGTCATGTATAATTTAAGTCAAAAAGATTTTTTATATAACACAAATAACTGTAAATAATTTAAAATTTTTGGGGAAAGTTTCCTCTATTTATAGGACTATTTGCCCTGTTTAAGAAATAAAAAAAACACTCCAATAATAATATGAAAATAGACCCAATTTATCAATATATGTGTTCAGTGTGTCAGTAACTTATCTAGGGTGACGTACCGCTGTTGGTGCATCTCGTAGAAGACTGCCTGCATAAATAATGGGACAATTGGATGCAACATGTATAACTCGTCTCGCTTATGCCCTGAATAACTGCGTGGGGATGCTAGGACCCCCAAATCATGTCCTACTCCCATGGCCTCAGACCAGTCCTCTTGTTGTCGGGTTAACACAAAATCATCTATCAGACCGGGTTGTATCCACGCACGAGTGTCCGGGATATCCGTAGTAAGTACAAATAAATAATTTTTGTTAACGAATCAATTCAAAACATAAATTATAATTCAATATGGAAATGAAATGTTGAACAAAACAATTTACCACTCCTCACATATTGTCTCCCAGATCTGCCCATATTCTTACCTCTATGCCCAGTAATGAAATGACAAATTGAAATTGTCTCAGTGTTTTATGCAATATTTTGAAAAACGACTCCCATATAGCATCAGTTTTAATATGTTACTTTAGACTTTTATTGATGTTGCTAAATTTATGTAATTAAGGTACTGTTTTGGATCATTATATGTAATTTATTTTATCGTTAGTATAATTCCACTTCAGTCCTTTTCCCAGTTCATCCATATGTCCAGGGAAAAAACTTTATATCCAATCACATTGTCAACTACTTAAAGGTAACTAAAAAGAATATGTAACAACTTAACAAAGGAAGATGAAAAAACAAGTTTAAGAATTTTCCTAATGGATGATCAAATAAGAATAAAACATAAGAGAAAAAGTATCAAAATATATCAGGAAGCTTGCCTGCTGTATAAGGGGCCCCAACAAAGTTGGGCAAAAGAAA
Source organism: Sambucus nigra (assembly GCA_949130495.1). Classification (NCBI taxonomy): domain Eukaryota; kingdom Viridiplantae; phylum Streptophyta; class Magnoliopsida; order Dipsacales; family Adoxaceae; genus Sambucus; species Sambucus nigra. Next base: position 94,678,877 of record OX422219.1, read on the forward strand.
TTAATCTCGAGTCATGTAAGAAGGTATTGACCTGATCAACTATGGTTTCGCCACTAGCATTAGTGTTACTCGGAGTACATCCTCTTAGACTTGTTAAACCAAGCACATGTATCAATGACATATAACTTCACACAACAATCCATTATATATTTTTTGTTTGATTACGAAATTGAATCCATAAATTGCCTAGAATTGTATATTTTATTTGTAAACACAGAACTTATAGCAAGTTTTGAACTAGTTATTCTTACCTTCGTACTTTCGGTCATGTCTGCTACCCAGACTTATCATCTACCACTCCTCAGAAATTGGCTCCCAGGTCTGCCAATATCCTTACCTCTAATATGGTTTCATATTTCATCTTTATAATTTGTTTTTTTCTGGGATCCAAGCATAACATAATAGTTCAATTAATAGCGTTACAAATGAACACAGAGAATATTCCAGAAAGCAGGAAACTGTTACTCTAGATGAAAAGGGTTCGTATTATTATTATCCTAAACATGACAACTATAAATATATATACGTGTAAGTGTATATAAGGGGATGAGTATAAGAGGAATAATCTAATGATGTATAGTGGTTCATCCAATTAGGCCTACATCCACTGTGAGTGTGTGATCCACTAAATATGGGCACTAATTGCCTTGGATACAATGCAAATAAGCTCACTATCTCTCTACTGTGTACAAGCAGAGTTTTAGCTAGGGTTACAATTATCGATCCCTTTACAGGGTTAAAGGTGACAAGTATATATAGGGCTTGGGGGGTGTAGTGTACCCCCCAAGCATGCATTATGCATGTGAATGATGATCTAGCCAATCCCCTGCTGACACCTGGATGTGTTACTTGCAATTAATGATGATATAATATTCCCTCACGTGAGGGGGTGATATTGTTATAATCGTCTTGTCCACGTGTCATATGAGTCCCACGTACACTATTCCACATATCTCCCAATTCACGCATTGTGATGACGTCACCCTCAGCCTAAGATGCTAGGCCGAGGCTAAAGTTGATGCTAATATCGGGTCTAGCTAAATGTGGCCTCGTACTATCGCCCCTCGTACTGTCGTCCAGTCCATGACGGGGGGTCGGCCCCTTAAAGGGTCGTTTGTGACAAACTGAGGGGTCGGCCCCTTGATAGGTCGTCTGGGTTATGAAGGGTCGGCCCCTTGGAGGGTCGTCTGGGATATATTCCTAGGGTTGGCCCCTTAGAGGGTCGTCTGGGACATATTCCTAGGGTCGGTCCTTTGGAGGGTCGTCCGGTCTTCGTTGATGGGTCATCCTGGCTGATCCTTCCTGTAATGGAACTATGGTCATTGGACTCGTCCTGGGCCCCTCGTCTAGGTGGAAGACACCCTCGGCCTAGCCGAGGGTATAAATGGGTATATCAATCACCCCTAGACCTTAACCATCGATGTTGTTGAGATGGATGAGGGGTAATGTTGCCTTGGAATTCTCGTGTGTGGTCAGATGGATAAGTGACATCTATCAAGTTGCATACTATCAGGTTTCCATCATCATTTTAGTTTCCCATAAGTAGCGGTTGCACACTCAGGTTGGGGCTTTGTGCCTTAATAATGCCTCTCCTCGTGGGCTGTATTTTGCATTGATGATTGGGCCCACTAATAACAAAGTATCTAAATGTTTTTTTGAAGTCACTTCTTTTATTCTTCTTCTTTACGCCTTAGCTTTCTCTCTCTAGCTTCTCAACAGCTTCATCGCCATTGCTTGCGATTTAAATCTCAGCTTTCGTGTTTCAAGCTTCATTTCATTATCGTCTTTGTCTTCAGGTAATTCCTCTGCCACAAATTCCTTTTTTAGTCTCTATTTTCACCTGTTTCTTGTATTTGAGCTTCTTTTCATTTTTTCTTGGTTATTCATATTTTTTTGACACGAATACCCGCCATGCTGTGGTGGCCATATGGCTGAGCATTAGGTTTTGGGCCCCTTAGGGTTTCTTCTGCCACCTCTCTGTAGTGGTTTAGCTATCTTTGTGGCATTTTTTAAGTTTTTGTGTTCTCCGGCGTTCGCCTCCGGCGAACTGGGTTTTCTTTGTTCCTGAGTGTTCGTCCACAAAACTGTTCATTTCTTTAGGTTTGATCCAAAAGTAAAACTTAGTCAACTGTAAACTTGTTTATAGTTAGCTTAGCTAAATTCCCTCAAGTGTAAGGTCTTCCCCTTAATTCTTAAAAGACTTTATGATTTAGCCAAGGAATTCCCATCCTTGAGAGAGAGATTCTTCGTAGAGATTAGGCAAATGGAGGAAGAGGACGAGCGAATACGAGGGGACGACCCTAATTGGGTACGATGTATCTTCCCCATTCCTTTAGCCACAATAATACCATCTGAGTCCTGTGGGTCGTCTTGTCGTCCAGCCGATAGTCAGACATATGAGGGAGAGATGACTGAGAGAGAATCGTCACCAATAGGTGCTAGGCCTTCCGGGAGGAGAGAGACGTCAGATCTTATCCAAAGACGATAGGCCGAGGGGACAATTCATGCTGAGGCTATCCCTGTGACATCCCTATCCCCTCTTTCTTTTCCAGATGGCCCTCCAATAGGCAACGAGGCTGAGGGATCTAAGGATGAGAGGGATGAGCACGATAATGAGAGCTCTGACGATGGTCGAGTTGATACTTCTAGTGCCTCGATATACGTATCTTCTGTTAAGGATCGTGACCTCTTATTATGGAGGCATCTCTTTGGTATATAGTCCAATATAAGTATGAGGGTCCCATCTGAAGATAAGAGGGTCTACTAAGGGGATAAAGGAGAGTACATGATGATTGATGATTTCGTTATGTCATAGAGGTAGCTACGAGGTAGATGAGCAATCCCCGGGTTGTATATTGAGGATGTGTAGAGAGAGTCGGTATTGTAGAACCTGCCTCGAGCCTATGGAAAATGCACTCTCCCCCTTCTCAAGGTGTAGTACTCTATTTATAGGAGATATGACCACATGCAATGAGTACGTGACACATGAAGTCTGGAGTGGTAATGGAGAGGGATGCGGCCTGTAGGGAAAACAACGTAAGTGTCGCATCCTGTAACTGGTCATCGAAATAGGTGTCGCGCCCTGAACTGGATGGGTCCGTGGCATGTTGATGGTGGTCGCGCCCCCTGTATGAAGTAGGGCCGCACTCTAAGAATAGTACTGGTCGAGTCCTATGCTGATGAGGGCCAAGGCATGTAATCATGCGCAATATAATATACCCTCCACGGCAGGGTGCTATATTTGTACTATCAATAAGCCCCCAAGTTGTAGTGCCAAGAGAATTTGATTGGGCTGCGGTTTAACAGAGTTTTCTTAGATGCCGCGGTACTACAAGGTGATGATTCATCTTTCGCGCTCTCTTATATAAATTATTTCAGTCTGTGGACTTCATTACGTTTCCAAAACTTTGAGAGCAAATCGAGAGCGAATTTCTGCGTGTCCATCTTCTTTCATTTATTGGCGACCCTCTGAGGCTGTGTGTGGCGAATCCAAAGGTGGTGTGAGGCTGAGCATTACTGGTTTTTCTATTTCCAGGTAAATTTTCAACCATCCTTCTTTTAAATAGCTTTCGAAGTTTGTAATTCTTCCTTATGTACATGAACCTTTCTATTTCTGAAAAAACCCCAGTTGTTTGATTTGCCAAACCCTTCCATTTCTGAATACATGAATGTAGGGCTTTGTTTCTGAATGCATGAATCTAATATATATACCTGATAAAGCATTATTAAACTTCTGTATTGTGTAACTGTTGCCAATTTTTTCCTTGAGCCCTATAATTGTTCTTGACGTTTTTAAATAAACACTTCATATTCTAGGCTTTCGATCTTTAAACGAGTAATCATTACATATAAAACTGTTTCTGTGAATAGCCGCAGCATGTTAGGATATACCCTTGGTAATTTTAGAGATGGATGCCGCCTGTAGACTATAATCCATACTTAAGTAAGATGCCGCGACACTATAAGCTCCCTTGATGATATAGGATATGGCTACGGCTGATAGGGTCAGAGGATAATCTCCTAGGTTCAATGAATAGGGCAAGCAGTGTTTTAACCCATTAGCAACTCCAGTAGGGAAATAACCCCCAACAAATCAATATGTCGCGGCACTAATTATCTTTTGGGGCTTAAATCCCACTTAACATTTGGACAGTCTTGTCGATCGCTTCCATTCACTATTCGTATAACTAATCTTTTCGTGACTTCTGGAAGTCTTTTTCAAACCATACTGGCTGCGGAACCTAACTGCGGACTCTGCTTTTCAGCAACTGCTGCAGCCATATGAGCTTTGACCCAGATGAATTTCTGAGAGGATTTTGGGAAAAGCACTGTGGAACCTCTCTTCTTGAACTATCTTTCGTTCCCCCTATGAGATCAATAGGGCCTTGCCAACTGAGGGATTGCCCCAAGTGCGTGATACTAGACTCAGACTCCGTGAACTCTGCCTACAAGAAGGATTTTGAGTCCACGCCAATGGAAGAAGAAGCCAATTCAAGTAATCATCCCTTGGGCGTAGATGATGATGCCGCGGAAGTTAGGGATAACCCGGCTGGTCCATCTTGGAAGGTTGAGAGACCCCTAGCTGCGCTTGATATCCGCAGCATCATGACCCAAGATTGGGTTGACTAGGTAGCCGAGGCCTTCGAATTTCTAGAAAATTTGATGTGCTCAACACCTGACGCGAACCAAAGACCTTGCACAACTCTGACTAATGATGGAATTTGCTTCCCACTTCATGCATTTATTTACGGTTGCGGCTGCCTGTTCATGTTCCCATACGATGCATTTTTCAAACCATGAAACTAGCCCCAGCCCACTTGGATCCCAATGGTTGGAGGGCTATACTTGTTGCGGTGGTTCTTTGGGAGAACCAATTCAAAAAGGACATTACTCCCGTGGAGTTTTTTCATTTCTATGGCCCAAAGGAAAACTTCATGAAGTTTGCCAGGTACTATTATTTCTCCATCCGCGGCAGGGATGAGACCCTTTACTCTGGGAGGCCGACTAGTGTTAAGAACTGGAAGGGCAAGTATTTCTACATCTCCAGGGAAGGCTGGGAGATCCACCCCGTTATGGATACTCTGATAGTGGGGTTCTCAAGACCCCGATATGGATACTCTGAAGTTGATATGGATACTCTGATAGTGGGGTTCTCAATACCTGAGGATTGCTCATCCACCTCGCAGCTACCTCTCCGGCATAATGGAATCATCAATCAACATGTACTCTCCTTTATTCTCATACTTGTACGCCTCTTTTGGCATGATTATATTGTACAATACAACACATATAATGAGAACGGAGCAACACAGTGGATGTAAGCCTATTTTAGGGGTTGAACCACGCTATATCTTGTTTTCTCTCTATTTACTTGCTTAATTTATTCATTATATACTTTACACTTGACTTGATGATATGAGAACGACTTATGGGCGATTTCTCATATCATTAATTCGGCGCCGTCTGTGGGAAATGGATATTTCAAATCTTGATCCTCTATATTTGAGTTCTCAAATATCTTATTCGATCCCTGAGGATCCTACGGATCGTCATCTCACGGGTAGATTCTAGTTATTGAGCTCCATTTTATAGTTACACACTTAAATGGGTATTTTGCATATTCAGATATATTCTCGGGTCTCCGTTTTATGACCTTAGATCTATTCTACATACCCCCTGTGATATCATTCCATCTAGATAGTGCTGAAAAGCATCATGGGCTTTAGCCCCGTAAAAGAGAATGATTAGGGAAGAATGATGTTTACTTCCCTTTCATTGATTCTTTGCCTATGATCTGGGGTTATCATCATAATTGTGCCGATTAGTGCATCGAGAGGCTATTATGCCCTAGATTGACCCTAGTAGGCATGCTCTCCCACTGTTTTGGGAGATAAAACTCAGTTTTTGGGTCTCGACTTTAGGATTGCTCACCTGCCTAACAAAGGATATGGCAGGTACTTTAAATACCTTAATATCGCGGCCTCTACTGGGGCATGTTACAGAAGGTTATAAACATTAAGGAAAGGACTCGTGGTCAACTCCACCTCGGGGTCATTGCAAGGCTGCGGCAGTACCCCTGTGTGCTTTGCTAGCCGCGGCCTCATCAGAGCAGCGGTAACTTAAAAGCTGCCTCCCAACCTCATACTTGTTAACCTTATGTTTATGAGATTACTCACTCCTGTTAGTTTTGTTACAGAATAAATATACTTTGTAGAGACTAACAAAAGCAGAAAATGGAAGGAGAGTCCAGCCAGAGCACATAAATTAAAGATGAGATTGTGCAGTTGTATAATCACCTCAACCACCTCTACGACAGTCATGCTTCACTCCAGACCCAGGTCAATTATTTGACTCAGGGGGTACTAATGCTAGAGGCCGCGGCCTCACCCAATGTGGGCATGGCACCCAAGAAAATAGCTCCAACTGCCTTAGATGCCGTGACAGTTCAAGAGGATCTGTCCACGGAAGTAGTCAGCATGTGCTAGAAAAGGAGAATGGAGAAGGCAGAGAAGAAATCTGAGGCCTACACTCCGTTGGCCTTCCCGATTGAAGAGATCTTTGAGTTCATCAAAGAAGTCAAGTTGCTCAGGTGGCCAGAATAGCTGAGAGCTCCACCCCACAAGAGGAACAAAGCCACTTGTTGCAGATTCCATCAAGACCATGGCCATGACACCGAGCAATGCTATGCTCTAAAGGATGAAATTGAAAGGCTGATTGGGCAAGGGATGCTGCGGAGGTTCCTCACAGATGTTAGGGTATGAAGCCTTATCTCACATACCACATGCCCATTTTTCATGCTCATCTCTTATATCCCTTCTGTCCTTACTTTACAGTGACAACTCCTCTTATGCAGTTTTAAACTAAAAACTTTATATTATCCTTATAAAGTAAAATATGTATGAATAGTTATAAAATCAAGTTCACTTCTGTAGTGCCATATTTTGATTCTCATTTCTATGAAATGTTATCTTATAAAGACCATTTGTGTCTTAAACAGATCCCGATCCAAGACAACATGTTATATCGAAAATGATAATATCTGAATGGGCCACAATGCCCAAGAAGACACCTGATTATCCAAAAGTTGATGATAATTGAAAGTGGCAAAAGCAAATATTAGAAGCGGTTATCCAAATTGGACTTCAACCTCACTCGCCAAGGGCTTCCAATGCCTGTTCTTAGCTTTCGGGATCCGTCATTAAGTCGAGAGACTTGTAATATCTAGCGAGGGACGGCTTTATATATATGTTAGCTGTGGGTGGATTAATAACATAACCCATCCTGGGGAGGCTTGGAAATATCCTATATGTTAGTTGTGGGTGGCTTAATAACATAACCCAGACTAGGGAGGCTTAAAAATATCCTATTTGTTAGCTGTGGGTAGATTAATAACATAACCCAGCCTGGGGAGGCTTGAAAATATCCTATATGTTAGCTGTGGGGGCTTAATAACATAATCCAGCCTGGGGAGGCTTGAAAATATCATATATGTTAGCTGTGGGTGGCTTAATAACATAACTCAGCTTGGGGAGGCTTGAAAGTATCCCGTATATCTACAAAAGCTCATGTTCAGATGAAGAGGCCAAAAGAGTGCAGTAACCCTGTCAATACAACTTCAGACAATTAAAGCGACTAAAGGGGAAGCCATGGGAAATAAGCTTCCAATTGCAAAGCCCTAGCCTAGAGGAAAAGACATAGCATACTCTATATGTTCCATATTGGTTATGGGATGAAAACAAGCAACTATATGGTCCAAGCAGCCAAGGGTAAAGAAAATACACCTATTCAAGAAAAGCGACACTCAGAGTAGGATACAATTGCAAAGCTACAGAAGATGGGTTTCAAACACTCGAAGGTGCCGCGTCCCATGAGTGAAAATAACTTAAATGTGTAGCCTCTATTCAAGAAGGAACTACCACTTTCAAACATGAGTGTAGCCTTTATCAAACGGACGTAAACCTATTCAAGCTGCGGCACTTCCAACTATTGGTGCAAGGGGTAAAGGGCCATGTCCTGTGTACAGATGCCAATGTAGATATAGCCGCGGAAGTAAAAAAAGAGCTGGACTTTCAAACATGTATGCTACGATGTGACCCGATGACTTAATTATCCGCGGTAAGGAACTTGTTCCTCATTATCTAATATTTCTAGCTAGATTACGGATGGGCAAATATAGAGAAGGGGGTTGCATCCTGTAATGTGCAATTTTACCATGAATCGATTCATAAAAATCGTCGCAGCCCAATGAGTATGGCTGCAGATATAAAAGATTTTAATGCATTCTCTAAAGCGCCGCGATACCTCAAGCCTTTTAACTTTAATAAAGATGAAAGGAATTGAAAAATTGAAGTCCCTATGGTCGTAGCCATATATCCACACGCAACATTTATATATTGGTGATGCAGAAGGCTTATTCAATTAAGTAAGCAAATCTCAAAGATCAAGTTATATATTCAGTCAGCAAAATAAAAAGCATGCAAGTATTGAAACATTTATTCAAGAAGAGCATGTAAAAGTGGCCGCAGCCTTGAAAGTGGAGGTCAGAAATTAAGAAATCTTGGTAAATATTAGAGTTAAAGATTACAAACAAAAAGGCCGCAGCCCTAGTTAAAGAGAAATTTATAAAGGGACGCAGCCCCATATTGATTGTTCCAAAAATTACAAGATTACAAAATCGTGAAGATGCATCATCCCGATCATCTCCCTCCTCAACATCCGCGACAGTCTCAGTCTCCTCGTCAGTTGCCACTGCCTCAGCTTCTGCTTTGAGCCTAGCTTTCTCCTCGGCCGTGGCTTTGAGCTCAGCAATGCAATCTTAATGCTCAGCATCACTAAGTCTCCAGGCAAGAACCTTCTCCTTGGTCTCGAGGAAGTTCTTTATTATTCTCTGCCTCAGCTCCTGGTAGCCGCGAGGGTAGGCCTTATTATTGATAAGAATAAAGTCCCTTGAGCCCTTGAATGACTCCACTATATGGTCAATGGCCAGCTGAAGAGCATCGCCATGATCTACCTCCATCTCTTTAGTGCCGCAGCATAGTCCAGGGAATCTTGGGCACACTTGGCCTTCAGCTCCTCGAACCTCTTTTAAAGGAGGTTAGTCTTATTGTTGGAGGATTCTGCGACCTGTGCAGCTTCTGCGGTCTGAGCTTGGGAGGCTTTGAGGGATTCTGTGACTTATTTGAAATTTTCCTCCGCCTCCTCCCTTGCATTATTTGCAGTGGCTAACTCCGTTTAGGCTTCCAGAAGAGCCGCGGCAGCAGACCTCTTCCCAGCCTCAAAAGACGAAGTCCGTGCAGCCTCTAAGTCAGCGGCGTGCACTCTATTAGCGGCCTATTTCAGCTTATAGAGGGCCTCATACTTCCTCTTCTGGGCCACCATGACATCTGCCGCCTGAAATTAAAAAGTTAGTACAAAATATGGAACACAAAATAAAAAGGGAGAAGGCACTAGCACTTACCCACAGAAGACTATGGAGGCCGCATTCCCCCAAATCGTCATGGTCTTCCCCCACCAACCTGTCAAGGTCCGCGGCGTTGAGGGCCCTCTTCATTCTTCGCGCGACTTTCGCGATAGTGTCCCATGACGACTCAGGGTCAGGTTGTCTTAACTGAGGTCGCGGACAACCGTCAGGACCAACTCCACTGCGGCACTGAGGGGGTGCTAAGTTTACATTTACTACAATGATAGGTGGCGGCGGCGGAGAAGCTGTATGGAGAGAAGCATCATCAGTTGACATCAAGCCTGCCGCGGTCAGGTTGGCTCTAATGTCATCATTAAAATCAGCTTGTGGTTGGGTCGCAGCAATTTCGGTTTCCTCCGTGGCCTCTACTGGGGTCGCGACAGGTGGATTTTAGTCGTCGAAAGGGACCGCGACTGGAGCTTTCATCTTGGTCCTCTTCCTCTTCCTTCTCTGCACAGTATTATCGAGAACGGTGGCATCCTCGTCCATTTCTGCCAACTGCACGGCCAATAATTCCCTGTCAACCTCCTCACCTGAAAAGGGAATACAAACAGTAAATATTCGAAGTCAACAAAAATTACCGTGGATAAATGCAGATATCAGATTATTACCTCTCGCGGCCATGTCCTTTGGAATGGACTTGCTTGGAAAGAAACCTGCTTCGAATACGGTTGCGGATTTTACAAGGACACTGGATTTCTTTTCTTCAACAGGAATTGTCGCGGACTTGGTAACTCTTTTTGTTGCCTCCCGTTCAGCTGTAAGTTGTCTAGTACTGTAGAAAAATAATTCAAAGGTTAGTAGAGATTAATAAGCAACTGTGAAGAAAGGACGTGGCTATAATCCAAATACCTAGCTTAGAGGGAGACCCCCATTACCGCAACATTCGATACGTCCTCTCCCACTCGTTCTCTTCAGGGTGGATCTCCCAGCCTTCCTCGAAGATATAGAAACACTTGCCCTTCCAGTTCTTAACATTGGTCCGCCTCCCAGAGTAAAGGGTCTCGTCCCTGCCACGAACGGAGAAGTAATAGTACCCGACAAACTTCACGGAGTTTTCCTTCAGGCCATAGAAATGAAAAAACTCTGTAGGAGTAATGTCCTTTTTGAATTGGTTCTCCCAAAGAACCACCGCAGAAAGTATAGCCCTCTAACCATTGGGATCCAACTGGGCTGGGGCTAGTTTCATGGTTTGAAAAATGCATCGTATGGGAACAGGAACAGGCAGCCGCAACCCGTAAATAAATGCATGAAGTGGGAAGCAAATTCCATCATTAGTCAGAGTTGTGCAAGGTCTTTGGTTCGCGTCAGGTGCTGAGCACATCAAATTTTCTAGAAATTCGAAGGCCTCAACTACCTAGTCAACCCAGTCTTGGGTCATGATGCTGCGGATATCAAGCGCAGCTAGGGGTCTCTCAACCTTCCCAGATGGACCAGCCGGGTTATCCCTAACTTTCGCGGCATCATCATCTACGCCCAAGGGATGATTACTTAAATTGGTTTCTTCTTCCATTGGCGTGGACTCAAAATCCTTCTTACAGGCAGAGTTCGCGGAGTTTGAGTCTAGTATCACGCACTTGGGGCAATCCCTCAGTTGGCAAGGCCCTATTGATCTCATAGGGGGCACGGAAGAGAGTTCAAGAAGAGAGGTTCCAAAGTGCTTTTCCCAAAAGCCTTTCAAAAATTCATCTGGGTCAAAGCTCATATGGATGCAGCAGTTTCTGAAAAGTAGAGTCCGCAGTTAGGTGCCGCAGCCAGTATGGTTCGACAAAGACTTCAAGAAGTCACGAAAAGATTAGTTATACGAATAGTGAATGGAAGCGATCGACAAGACTGGCCTAATATTAAGTGGGGTTTAAGCCCTAAAAGATAATTAGTGCCGCGACATATTGATTTGTTGGGGGTTATTTCCCTACTGGAGTTGCTAATGGGTTAAAACACTGCTGGCCCTATTAATTGAACCTAGGAGATTACCCTCTAACCCTATCAGGCGTAGCCATATCCTATATCATCAAGGGAGCTTATAGTGTCGCGGCATCTTACTTAAGTATGTATTATAGTCTACAGGCGGCATCCATCTCTAAAATTACCAAGGGTATATCCTAACATGCCGCGGCTATTCACATAAACAGTTTTGTACGTATTGATTACTCGTTTAAAGATCAAAAGCCAAGAATATGAAGAGTTTATTCAAAAACGTCAAGAACAATTATAGGGCTCAAGGAACAAATTGGCAATAGTTACATAATACAGAAGTTCACAAATGCTTTATCAGGTATATATATTCGATTCATGCATTCCGAAACAAAGCCCTAGATTCATGTATTCAGAAATGGAAGGGTTTGGAAAATCAAGCAACTGGGGTTTTTTCAGAAATAGAAAGGTTCATGTATATAAAGAAGAATTACGAACTTCGAAAGCTATTTAAATAAAGGATGGTTAAAAATTTACTTGGAAACAGAAAAACCAGCAATGCTCAGCCTCAAACCACCTTGGGAACCGCCACGCACAGACTCAGAGGGTCGCCGGAAAATGAAAGAAGATGGACATGTAGAAATTCTCTCTCGATTTGTTCTCAAAGTTTTGGAAATGTAATGAAGTCCACGGCCTAAACCAATTTATATAAGAGAGCGCGAAAGATGAATCGTCGCCTTGAAGTACCGCGGTATCTAAGAAAACTCAATTAAGTCGCAGCCCCAATTGAATTCTCTTGGCACTACGACTTGGGGGCTTATTGATAGAACAAATATAGCACCCTATCGCGGAGGGTATACTATATTTCGCATGATTACATGCTGTCAGCATAGGACGCGGCCAGTACTATTCTTGGAGTGCAGACCTACCTCATACAAAGGGCGGCCCCCTCATCACGGGGCGCGGCCACCATCAACATGCCACGAACCCATCCAGTTCAGGGCACGGAACCTATGTCGGTGGCCAGTTACAGGATGTGGCACTTACGTTTTTGCCTTACAGGCCGCATCCCTCTCCATTACAACTCCAGACTTCATGCATCACTTATTCATTGCACGTGGGCATATCTCTTATAAATAGAGTACTACACCTCGAAAAGGGGGGAGAGTGCATTTTCCACAGGCCCGGGGCAGGCTCTACAATACCGACTCTCTCTACACATCCTCAATATACAACCCGGGGATTTCTCATCCACCTCGCAGCTACCTCTACGGCATAACGGAATCATCAATCATCATGTACTCTCCTTTATTGTCATACTTGTACCCCTCTTTAGGTATGATTATATTGTACAATACAACACATATAATGAGAACGGAGCAACACAGTGGACGTGGGCCTATTTCAGGGGCTGAACCACTCTATATATTGTTTTCTCTCTATTTACTTGGTTGATTTATTCATTACATACTTTACACTTGACTTGCTGATATGAGAACGACTTATGGGCGATTTCTCGTATCATCACTACACGTGTCCATTGGCCCTCATCCACCCTAATCATATCCTGATGGATGGCCGATTGGTGAAAGCCTATGGATGACCAATCAGTTAAAGGTCCCTACTAAAACCTCATAAAAGGAGGTCTCAACCAACCTTTCAAACACCCCCAAAACCCAACATTTGTTCAATTTTCTAACTTTCTTAATCCCGAGCGCTCAAGATACTCGAGCTTGTTTTGAAAAGTCCCAAAAGAAGTTTGTACTTCAAAAAAGTCGCTTATCCAAAAGACAAGTTCACAATTTTGAAAAGTCGCCTCCTCCGCAATCTCGAGTGAAGTTCGTACTGAAAAATTGCTTCCTCTGATAAAAATAAAGGCGAACGACTGTAAGCATTATGTGAAAGTAGGCACTTCTAAACAAAACTCTATCTGACTAAATGTAGCTCTGCTCGATCGAATGCCTCAAATGGGTACACTCTAGGAAAAAATTCGATCATGCTCCAAGGGTAAGAAAACTCTGCAAAAATCTCGGGTTAAATAACCCATATATATTGTGATAAGTTGTCCATATATCTTTCTCTCTTTTAGCACGACATGCACTTTATAATGTTTATGTTTGAAAATCCGATTTTTAACCCAACACCTTAGTTAACTAAATTGAGGTGATCATGTTTTAAATAAATGTTAGTAAAATCCCACAATGACTTAAATACAAACATGAAAACCTAATTTTCAAAACCGTTCATAGGAAAGTGTCAGTGAGTTGAGTCAGCCCGAAACTTTGCAAAGCCGAGGTCTAAAATTCGGCTACTCTCACTTCTTCTCCGAGTGAACAAACCGTGTCTCCTCGGAGGCATCCCCAAATATGTGTTTTCATATAAATACTTGTCAAGCATTAGTCATTTATTACGTTATTATATTAACATGTAAATATATCAATCCAACAAAACGAAAATGCTATATTAAGGGCTAAGCTCCAAAAATGCAGTAATGTTGTATATTGTATACCCGGTATCCTGTCACCTACACCAGTAAATATCTATTATTTGATGGAACCATGTTGTATTTAACCCTAAGTATCCTTGGGTACATAGACACTATACCGAACTAAAATTGGGAAGACTGAGCATTATAATACATTTATTGGCATATTATTTCTTAGGGGATGCATTTGTGCCCAGTCCACCCCCCCTTTTTCCTCCTGGTTCAGTCCAAAGCTGAGATGTGGTGTTTTGCTCGATTTTTTAAACATAAAACATTACATATTTTACACAAATGCCCATCTACACCTCCAAATTATCCCTAAGGACAACACCTTCCGGTTAGTGATCCCGTGAAAATGATAACAAATTATGACTTTGTCCGTTCATTTGGGTCCAGTCCCATTCTAAACCTCCACTGAAGATACCCTTTGTCCTAAAAATAGCTTCTACCCTCTCCAAGACAAGTCTTACACTTTCACACACATCACATTGTAACACATGAATAACCAAACTACGTAAGCCTTAATCGTGTGGATACACGACTATGTAGGCACAATACCGATTCCTTTAGGAGAAAAATCCTTAAAAATATGTTTCATGATATATTTTACCCATTGAGATGCAATCATCTCTCACCTATCTTATACCCTATTTCATACTACAAACGAGATATAAAACTATCTTAAAACCATGATAGCTCGCACACCCCATAATAAACATGCATACGCAAATCACGATCAAACTATATAGGCTTTATTCCCAAGTCTTCTTGGGTATGCAGGCACAATATCTGTTGGAATCGTGGGGGACCCCAATTTTTAAGGTCTTATTCCAAAAAGTAATTTCAATTTCCTTTTTGAGATATACGGAAGCGAGGATGGTTCAATTAAACAAATTAACAAATTTTAATTTCTTACCAAATTAAAATTAAACACAACTTAAAGTGAACCTAAATTAATTAACAAATGAATTTTTCACTTTAACAAATTTAACACACGTCCTAGAAATTTGCCTAAGTCATATTTTCAATATTACCAAATTAGGCCAAACCAATTTTAACAAATTAAAAGATGACTCGAATTAATTAAACATTAACATTACCCAAATTTATATAGCACCAAATTAAACAAGTAGTGATCAAAACCAAATTTTATCTTTTTACCTAAGCATGCGTTCTAGGTGATTTTGCAAAAGATAAAATAAACAAATAAACCACTACGTCGCGATGTACGAGGAAAAACCCACAACGGGAAAAAACCTCGGATGGCCCTAGCCTTAAGTCCACTAAGTATGGTTTTATAATTACAAGACAAATGACTTACTTCCTCGACTCGACCCCTTTCAATCCTTGACGCGTCTTCTTGTAAACACCTCCACCTAGTCGACAACCCCGGAGCTCCACCAAAATCTTGGACTTAACCAATGAGACATTTGGTACTCCGTCAACCACACATAGTGCCTTTCGCCATGTGAGAATGCCACAGATAAAAAAAACTTCTTCTTCTTTGAGGGATTTAGAAGAAAACCCAAACGAACTCTTCAATAGGTAGAGTAAAACCGGTGCCAAAACTCCAAGCAATGTATATATACAGAGGAACTTGGATAAACAAACTTTGGGTACAAAACAGAAGTGTTAATGATGTAGAAACGAGGCACAATACACACGGCATTTGATGAAGCTTTTAATAACTTGGCCACTACGTCTTCAACAAACACGACATAGGCTTGAATGGATACAATATAAAACTATCCTATGACATAAACGTTTTTATCCGGAATTGAGCCAAAACTACATTAAGACTCAATCGGAGAATTGTGTCCTTATAAATCTCCCCCTTTGGCTATTACGGGACAAAAACTAAACAAAAATCCTAAAGGGACGTCAAGCTCTACTGGACTCAAACATACCACCCAATACTTGACTCAATACCCAAGGATCAAAATATTTGCCGATGAAAATTGTCATATATAGAAGAATTCCTGCACACTTAAGCAAACACATTACACGCATAGGAAATACTAAAATATTAAATGCAATATACATAAAGACTCCCCCTTAATTAATTTTCCCCTTTATCAAATAATGATCAACCTAAGAAGATAGTGACTCCCCCTAAGTTAAATCTCCCAAACAAGATACGATAATAATAGGTTTAGATACCATTTCTCCCCCTATCATTCTCCCCCTTTTTGTTCAGGAATAGACAAAGGCTAAAGAATCAAAAATTAACTTATCTCCCCCAATTAAAGCATATACATCCCCTAAAATAAAAAAGGGATAAATAGAATGGGATAACAAGCTAAACATGCAATAGTGCGTAAAGTGATGAGAACATTAAAGCACATGGGCAACAAAATCATAAATAATCTAACAAATAATAATGGATACCAACTAAGATGCAAGAAAATAATACCAATATGATACATACAGTATTAAGCATGTGATATTAACACAAAAATGCAACTAGATAGATACCAATTATGAATTAAAGCATAGATGGACTAGAACGCAAGGCAAAGACAGAAAAATATCATATATATACATAGACTAAATATACCAATGATGCACATACAAGTATATATAGATATAAACACACAAATGACACAAAATAAGATAAGCTTTTCACACTCGTATGGCAAAAATGTGTCATATGGAAACGGAAGTGTTGGGGTGTAACTGGTAACAATTAAATTTGACTCAATCACTTAAAAATATGTTCATGGAGTTCTCAATTGATTGCAAACTATATCACATTTGAATATAACCTCATGTGAAAATATAAATTGAACTCAATGAACAAATATATATAATGCACACAAGCCTAGCATGTTGATGATTCTACAAATCAATAGAGTCATGACATTGAAAACGCAACTAGGATTAACGAACATTGTGAAAACCGTTGATATACCATCCAAACTCCCTCAATAAGCATATATATTATTCTTTTGAATGAATACATCAATAAAAACAAGGCCTTGGCAATTATTTTTCTTTTTAGTGCCATATTTTATTTTTAGGCCATTGGACCACGTATTTCTTTTAGGTTCAAAGAAATTGTGACTTACTTTTTGCAAAGGATAATAAATCCTTTCGGAGCCCTTCCCCGTGCACATTTATATACAACATTTTTTTATATTTCACACAAATCTCACATGCAACGGATTTTGACATGCACTAGTCCTCCTAGGTCACAAATATGTATATGACAATATTGGTAGGAGAACACCTCACAAGGCTCAAATATAACATGTGATGAATAAATTTCAAAAGAGCTCGTGCATGTGTGAATTGAGGCATATAAAAATAGAACCCATTTAAATAACACAAAATCCAACTACTCCATATAAGCATGGTAAAGAACATAATAAGGATTGGCAATCTAAACCAAAAGTTCTAGCCACATGGGAGCGTAAAAGATGGGATTCAAACACAAGTATATGCCACTTAAAGTGTGTCAAACTAAAATACACACACAAAAAAATCTTTTTTAGTTTTTCAAATTTTTAACCAAAAAATAGAAATATTTACTCAAAATACAAACAAAAATCATTTGTAATTTTTTTTTCATTTAGCTTAAATTACAGAAAAGAGTAAAACAAAAATGATAAACAAAAATCTTTTTGTATTTTTCATTTAATGCAAACAAAAATGAAGGAAATATAATATAAAAGATAAATAAAAATCATAATTCTAGCATGTGATTAAGCATGGAGCATAGACTAGAAAATGATTAAGAAGCATACAATTAGCATGATAATATAGCATGTAGTACAAAAGCTAATGTATGCAAATAAAGCTAACACATTCAACCTTTAGATTTTGCAAGGGAGGAAGCATGTGAAAGTAAATGAGAATCAAATACTCTATTTTACAAAGTGACCAAGTCAGATCTCCTAACCCAAACTAATGACGAATGATGATCTCGAGGTGTAGGAATCTTGGCTACCTTGGTTGCCTTACGGTGGGATTTTCTAGGACCTCGTTTAAGATCAAAAAAAAAATTCTTAAGATGTCCTTTTCGACCACAATGTGAACACTTAAAGTCACGGCAAAAAGATTTACCTAAGGAGTGATCTCTAAAGGCTTTCCTAGGCGATTCCCCTAAAACATTGGTTTTGGCTTTATGAGTTGATTCATTACAAGTATTGAAGCCTAAAACAAAAGTGTCATTTTTAATTTGGACCATTCCTAATAGTTTATCTCATTTTTCAGAACGACACTCCAAATCAAATTTGACTTTACTAGAGTCTTTTAATTTATTTTGTAATTCTAAAATGTTAGACTTAACGCAAAAAATTCTCCATCTACGAGGATCAATCAGAAAAGGACACATGTCATCCTACGTGGAAATATTCGGCACTCGAGGAGAGTTGGTCGGTACCCGAGGAGAGTTAGTCGGCACCCGAGGAGAGTTGATCGGCACCCGAGGAGAGTTAGTCGGCACCCGAGGAGAGTTGGTCGGCATACCAACCAGGAAGATCAAAGGATAACTATGCATTTAATGTGCATTAATGAAGATGACATCGCATTTAATGAGCCTTAATGTACATTTATACTGTACTAATAGATGACAACACATAGCATACCAAGCAATTCAAGGAGGATCGACCATCATAGAAGGCCAACAATTAGATTCATTGTATGTAGACATAAATGTCTGAATGTATAAAGACATTGTATCTCTTTATCTCCCATCACATTAAATACATGTATTACCTTAGCCAAAAGGGGGGGACGGTGGGAGAAAAACAATTGAGAGACACCATACACAAGATCCACACCTTTTTCTCTCTCTACACCATATTGTGCTATTGTAAACCCCTGGGAATAAAATAACAGTGGATGTAGGATTTATTCATAGCCGAACCACTTTAAAAACCATTGTCTCTTATATGTTTGATGTGAATGTTTATCTTCATCTTCAATCTCATCTTCATCATTTATCTGCTATTGACGCCACTAAAATGGCAGTGGCCATTTTCTGTCTTCAACAGATTGCCGCCGTCTGTGGGAACGTGTTACAAGCATTATTCTCCATCAAAAGCTAAGTTTTTATTTTCTATATGTATAATCAGTTATATACTGTGTATATATCTTTTGATTCAGTCGTGATTTTTATGTTTATATACAGAAATTAGTTGTCCAATTTTTATTTAGGAAATCTGAAAAATATTGCATATCATGATTTTAAAATCATAACTGTTAGATTATTTTTATTGAGAAATCTGTAAAACAGTAAGATTTAAAATCGTAATTTTTGACTTGATTCCCAAGTCTAAACTTTATAATGGGGATAAAATTTAGAACGATTCAATATTTTTCATGTACACACTGTTTCATTTTACTAGTTTTGATAAAGTGACCATTCAAATTCAATTCATCTACCAATTGTGTGAATCACACGATAATTTTCATTATTTAGTGAGAATTGATAAAATAGAAATAGGGGACATCCATGTCTTGATATGAATTCACAAGTGCGGATCGAAATATTATTGAACTGATAATATTATTGAACTGATGTGAGTAAAGGATATTACAAGAGAGGAGAAGAGAAATATTACAACTTATGACTGACTATACCAACTGAGAGGAAGCTCTCCTATTTATCACCTACGGACTTCATCCGTTATGTATTCTAATTCAGAAAGAAAAGAGAAACAAACAAAAGAGATAATACAATCTGACAGCATCTTTCATTTTTTCAAAAAGTGCACAGTAATATTAAAGTAAATAGTAGTTGCACAGTAAATGTGCATAGTAATGTGATTTGGACATTTTTGTTTTAAATGCCAAACGTCATTGCATGCGTCAGTTGGTTACTGTCCTTATGCAATCCTTATGCAATCCCCACTTCGTGTGCTAGATGATTTGCAGTCGTTCATGTGGGTTCATCTTCTTCATACATTTGTCATGCATCAAATGCATTGGCAATGTTGGCCTCAGCAACAGAGTCGAAGGACATGCTGTCGTTAGGGCTGTGGTTTGGAGGTCCATGTAATTGGGCTTGTTCATACTCCTCCGCATGGCTTAATTGTTCAAAGGGAACATCCAAATTATTTTTGTTTTTCAAATTATTTAGAAACTCCCTTACCGCCGCTCGTTGTTCAAGCGAGGTGGTGTAATTTATCGGTAAATCGGTAACAAATAATCGTCTGCCATCAGTTACCATGAATTTTAATGTTGATTCCCGACAAAAATATTCTGCATAGTTTGAAGTATTGATCAGGTTTTGTGACCAATATCTCGTTGTGTCCAACGGTACATTAACTGCAGATTCCCAATTTTGTTCAATCTCGTCCCATTCATAGTCCTCAGTACCTCTGAGGTACCAGATCTGGTAGGGTTGATAGAAAATTTCTCTTGATCGCCAACCAATTGTGCTTGTGATATGAAATGACAGATAGCGAGTATATTTGTACTTGCTTTTTGTCTATACATGATAGATCATGGTTTTGATCATCATAGGTAAAAATTCAAAATGATTGAAACAAGCTACACTGGAGAAGATTAGTTTGTTTACTAACCCCCATTCAATTGTTTCAATATCCCAAGGTGGATATCCCTCTTCAGTAATGAAATGCAGTTTTGGCATGTCATCACTATAATTTAAACTGGAGTAAAAATGTTGGAGTAAAAGACTTTTTATCTTTTGCTCATGGTCCTCAATTTTTGGTAAAATTTCGATTTGGAATAGAGGACGTGGGAGAATTATCTTTGCTTTTTCAAATAGACAAATTCTCCTGATGGTATTGAAGATCTTGTCAGAAAAATCATTTTCCAGTAATTCAGAAAATTCCAGAAAAGTATCAATTTTTTCTAAAGGAAAATCTTCATTTTCATAGTTTAAGCTTTTTATGAGTTTGAGGCTCAGACTTTTGAATTTATCCAAAGTTGCTGTTTGTTCAGCAATTTTGTTAGCAAGGATACTCATATTTTTTCTAAAATCTTTTCTTTTATCTCGGAGATGAGATTTCCATGCCTCATTTAATGGTGTATACAACTCGCAGGGAATTCCTGGGTTATGAAAGTCATGGGTTTCAGTATCAAGGAGGCTTTCCTTGGTCTGTAGTTTGGAGAACTGGTAAATCATATTAGGAGGTCCTAACTGTTTCATCCAATTTTCCCATGATGTGATGGCTTCTGGCATAGTATTAAATTTTTGGTGACACGCACCAGGGTATTTGTTTACTTGCATAAAACATTGATTCCAGTTGTCATAGAAGCCTGGATTTCTTCCACTGAATACAACATAAACATGATTTTGTTGAGGTTGTGTAGATGATGATGCTTGGGTTTTTGCCTTTTTAGCAATAGTTACCCAATCTCCTTGTGCTTCCCCGGGGTGCTTATCTCCCATCCTGAAAATAGTAATTCCACTTGTTTAGTGGTTTTGATAAAATATATTTCAAAATATTCCACTTGTTTAGTGGGTGTTAATTTAAAATATGCAACATACTCCACTTGTTTAATGGGTTTCTAAAAACTCTACTTGGTTAGTAGGTTTTTCTTCATAGTTCCTGCTAAGATAATCTGCAAGAAAATTATTAGTACCATTTAAATGTTCAACTTCAAATGTATAGACAGCGATTTGGTTGAACCATTTAAGTCTTCTTCCTTCTAAAATATTTCTTTTATTTATAAGGAAGTCTTTGACAGCTTTATTATCTGTTCTGACAATAAAGTCTTCAGGTGCTAAGAAAATATGGAATTTTTTAATAGCAAGCTTAATTGCTAATAATTCCTTTTCAAAAATAATATAATTCAGTTCATTTGGTTTAAATTTTCCTGAATTATATCCACATATCAATTCATGTTTTTGAATTGTTTTTGGGATAGTGGTTTTCTTACCACGAATACCAAAAGTATTGGAAGGATTGTTTTCATTCCAATATTCTCCAGGAATTGCTTTGAGAACACATCCCCAGCAATTGTCCGAAGCATCAGTTTCCAATATTAATTTATCTCCTATTTTAGGAAAATAGACTTTTGGGCAATTATTAATAATTTCTTGTTTAATTGTTTTAACAACAAGGGTATCATTATCACTCCATGTAAAAACTTCATTCTTTTTGAGTTTTTCAAGAAGTGGTAATTCTTTTTGAGATAATCCTTTTATGAAATTTCTTCCATAATTAAGGATCCCTAGGAAACTTTGTAATTGTTTTTTATCCAAAATTTCCTCATTAAAATCTCTTATTTTAGAGATGATATGATCTTGTAATTGTAGGCCATCCTGGTTTAGGATTATGCCAAGAAAATTAATTTCTGTTTTTTCAACATCAATTTTCTTAGGTGATAAAATGATTCCATGTCTTTGGAATTTTTCACAGATAATTTTCAGATGATATCTATGTTCTTCTATGGTTTTGGAAAAAACAAGGATGTCATCTATATAGACAACACAAAAATCCTTAAGGTCTTTAAAGATTTTGTCCATCCATCTTTGATATACCTGAGGAGCTGTGTTTAGTCCAAAAGGCATAACATTCCATTGATAATGTCCTCTAGGGGTACTAAAGGCTGTCAATGGCTTGGATTCTTCAGTTAGTTTTAACTGCCAAAATCCAGATTTACAATCGAATTTGCTAAAGAACTTTTTTCCTTTAGTTTGGTTGATTAATACATCTTTTCTTGGAATAAAATAACCATCAAATTCTAATTGTTCATTTAGTCTTTTATAATTTATAACCATTCTAGCTTTTCCTCTTATGACTTCATTGTGTTTTCTTACCATGAAGGCAGGGCTAGAGTGTGGACTTATTGTTTCTTTAATAAGGTTTATATCCAATAATTCTTTGATTTGTTTATCCAATTCATCTATATCATTTCTGGTATAGATCATTGGTTTTACTCTTATAATGACATTGGGATCTCTTAGTCTGAGATTACAATACCTTGGACTTTTATTCCATAATTTTAGTGGGTTTTCACTAAAATTATCATTTAATATAGTATAAAGCCAATGAGTTTCTTCAAGGGCTTTGATAAAAGGAGTTATATCCCCTTTCTTAGTAGGACGAAAATCTCTTTCGCACTTATATTTATGTTGTTGTAGTAAAGGGATTTTTACTACATCTTTGTTGAGGGTTAGATTTATAGTTCCCTCATCAATACTTATAGGCAAATATTCTGAGATAAAATTGTTGC
The DNA here is from genome assembly GCA_949130495.1 of Sambucus nigra. NCBI lineage: Eukaryota > Viridiplantae > Streptophyta > Magnoliopsida > Dipsacales > Adoxaceae > Sambucus > Sambucus nigra. The sequence continues at coordinate 94,701,889 of OX422219.1, forward strand.
CTAATATAAAATCTCCATGCATTTCTGGAAAGCATAAGATTTTTGGAATAATGAATTTCTTTTCGTTAAACCATATAGCCACTTTTTTGGCTTTTAAATCAATGAAATTCTGTGTCCCATTGATGCCTGTTACAGCAATAGGGTTTTTCATTTTTATCCATTTTTCAGGAGGTAAAGCATTAGGTCTACAGGAACATATAGTTGCTCCTGTATCAATTAATGTGCAAAGACTATATGGTTTATAGCCTGCAAAATTGAAGTAACCTAATACATAAGTATATCTTCTCTTTCCATGGCTTGGTGAGAATATTATTTCTTCTTTTCCTAATTGGAAATGATAAATTTGACTGGATTTTATATTATCTTCTTTTAGATAATTTGTTCCAGGTAATATTGGTACTTGTATATTTATCATAGCAATAGGAGGTTTACTATTACTACTTTCGCCTTTTAAAAGGTTTTTTCCCTTTAATTTTTCCCAATCATTGTCAGGAAAATTCTTTTGCCAATTTTCTGAATGTTTATTTTTAAAATAGACATTATTACCAGATACCTGTAATTCAACGCTGTTTTGTTGTTTTTCAGGAGGTGGTTCTGTTATTTGGGGTAGTATCCATTGTCTTGGTACTTCCAAATCTCTCCAGTTGATTAATCTGGGCTGTATTGCCGAATCAAATGGTCGAGGTTCAAATATTTCTATAATATTTCTATCCACATTTTGTATATTAGTATGTGGTAGAGTTGTCAATTCATGAATTGTTTTCCAATGTATTGACATATTTCGTGAGGTATCTTTCATTCCTATTCCTTTGGTTTGGATTTTTATAATGACAGATTCCTCAATATTTGGATCATCAATAGATATGAAGAAATTTGGTTTTATATTAAACCAAATAACTCCATTTACTAAATTGGATTGTACTCCTCCAATTATGGCATTCATAGGATTACGGAATCTTTTGTCTAAGACCAGTATAGCTACGGGTGTATCCATACCTTGTCTAAACAGGGCAGTAATACAGATTTGAATAAACCCGATGTGTATATATTTAATATTTGGGTGTTTCTTCTTCCATCTTTTGATCTTTTTTAAATCAAAAAGTTTAATATCTGCTGTTTCATCATCTGTTGAGCCAGCAGTAGTATTACCATTAAATTGTTCAAATATTCTTGTTGAGAATAATTTGAATTTTGATAATTTATAGACATCTTCCTTTTTTATAAGTTGCCTTTGATTATCAATTTCTTGTAGTTGTTCGTTGGTAAAAGTGATTTCTTCTCCAACTATTTCACGAAGGGCTATTGTTTGTAGCTCATCTTCGCTACTACCTCGTACTTCTGCAGTATTATACATAAATACGAATTCTTCATCGGATGTTTCCGAATTAGATTCAATCTCATATAAAATTTCATAATTAGAAATATCAGAATCAGATAAATCTTCTCCATAGAATATTTCTAATTCTTGTTCTTCAAGAAATTTTATCATTTTATTTGCACTTTTTCCTTTTTTAGGACAATCAGGTGCATAATGGCCTTCTTCGTTGCAAATGTAACAACGACACTTCTTTTTTAGAGGTGGTTTTTTAGAAGGTTTCTTTTTTCTAATATATTTTTTATTCTTTGAAAAAGATGTTTTCTTTTTCCAAAGTTTCCATTTAAATTTTCTCTTTCGAGAATATTTAGAATATTTGGAATTTCTAGGAGGTGGATTACATCCTATTTTCCAGTTTTCTTTTAAAATCTTATCACAACATTTATAACCAGCTTTAGAATTTGTGATTTGATTTTTAACTTGTTTCTTGGCTTTTATTTCAATGCAGTGGTCAGATATTTTTCTCAATACCCAATTTATGCGAAAACCAAGATTGTCATCTTTTTCGTCCTTTCCGATAGTTTTTAACCAGCCAGGATAAGATTTTAAAGCTATTTCATCCCATGGGTTTGGGAGTTTATGAAATAATTGATCCATCCAGTGTTTGGTCTCTGAATGTTTTAGTTTGAAATAATATTTTTTGTATAGTTCAACAAATTCTTCAAATTGACAAATGTTACATAATTCTAGTTTAGATAAGATGTAACACGCATCCTCTTGGAGTCTGGGTTCTCCAGTATATCCAATCATATTTTCTTTAATTATTTCAACAAATCCTTTTAATATTTCATCAAAAGATTTGAAGGTTTGTAGGAGTTCAGTTTTTTGCTGAATTCCTATTTCTGAGCTTTCCCATTGTTGCAACCACTGTAAAACATCACCTTGGAGTGTTGCAGCAAGGTAGTCTAAAAATTTTTCTTTAGACCATGTACTCTTATAATTAGTAATGAGTATAGACATGGATTGTGCCCACTCATTAATAGTTTGTTCTTGATCTTTAAAAGGTATATGCCTTAGATCAAGATAAATACCATGTTGAGATATATTTTGTTTATTCAAATTATCTCTTCTTAGGAAAAAAGGGTTTGGTTCATCCTCATTTTTAGTATTACTTATAGAAGCATTGCCTGTTTTAACAAAATCTTCTTTTTCATTTTTATATGCAGGGATTTGCATATAATCTTCGAAAGCTTCCCAATTTTGGAATTCCTGAAGTGGGTCTTCAGCCTTCCTTTTTCCATCAATTGTATTTACTACATGTGGTGGAATTTCTTCTTCATCAGATGAATATTGGTTTAATTCATACTGATAGTATTGTAATAATTTTTCATTTTCCAAATACGTGGTTTGTATTTGTTCAATGAGTTTATTGCGTTCTGAAACAGTTAATATTGGATCTTTGTATAGATGTTTCCAATAATCTAATATTTCACGAACGTTTATATATTCGGTGTAATTAAATTCTTCTGTTTGAAGAGCTTTAATTTCCTCCGAACCATAATATAACCTAGGAATTTTGTTATCCCCTGGGTTATTCATTCCAGTTTGTTCTGGATTTTGATTATCTATTTTGTTTAATAGATTTTCAATTTGTTGTTTAGTCTCCTCTTTTAGATCTAAATTTTTAACCGTTTCGAGTTGACTAATTTTTTGATCAACTTTATTTAAGTTGAATTTAATACAATCTAATTTTTTCTCTACATAATTTTGATTAACGACCTGATGTCTTTCAGTTCGTTTGACCCAACTAAAAACTATATCAGTTAAACTATTTAACGTAGTACTAATTTTACTAATATCATTTTCAGATTTTTTATCTATATGTAAACTATGATTATACATAGACTCATCTTTTTGTAACCATGGTGCTAAACATTGTAGATTAATATTATTATTATTTTGTTCATCTTTTCTAGATTCCATTGGTACCTAAGACCTCCTATTATATGTTGTTTCAGGTGCCTAAAACCAGTTTTCCTAATGCCTATTGCTTAACTAGAGTAGCTTTTTGGCAAATGGAAATATGGGCTTTGAAACAATAATAGGGATATGGGTTGTATGAAAACTTTTAAAGATTTTCAAAATAATATAATAATATCTTTATATTTAATTCACCGTGATTTTTACTTTTTTTTTTTTTTTTTTTTACAAGGACAGTCGTAACTTGATTATGATATGGAGATTATAACTGCATATATTAATTTTAGCGACAAAACAAACAGTAATATCAAATAACATAGTTATTTATATAAAACTAGGATTAAACGATATTTCATACAACAATTATTACGACACTTAGTTCCAAAAATTTTATATTTTACCCTAAAATTTTCTCCAGAAACATAAGTTCTGTGATGGAGTATGATAGTTTCTACTTTAACATTCATATTAGCATAATAATATTAACATAATTAGAATGCTAACCTTTGATAACAAGGCTCTGATACCAACTTCACAAGTGCGGATCGAAATATTATTGAACTGATAATATTATTGAACTGATGTGAGTAAAGGATATTACAAGAGAGGAGAAGAGAAATATTACAACTTATGACTGACTAATGGATCTAATGCCTTCGTAAATTTTTGTGATGGTTGAAGGAGATAGTCTTCAACAGTCAAGAATATATATTTGTTTGATTCTCATGTGTATCAATTTGAGACTCTAAAAGTCAGATTCCGATTATTAGAAGAAACCGAGACTCTGGATTTCATCTTTTTCTCTTTAAGAGATGCCAGATCTTAAAAATGGCGATTGGTATTCAAACCGCACCTGCACAGGTCGGCGCTATCCAATACTTGGTCGGCAGCCTTATTCTTAGTCGGCGACAGCCGATGACACCTATTATTGGGCCATCACTGGTCGGAGATCATATATGGTTGCTCAACTATATCTTATTCTTGGTCCGACATATTTATTTCTTGATCGGCATCAATGGTCGACCAAAGCATATTGGGTCAGCAGGTCATTTTGTTGGTCGGTAGCTCTTATATGATGGTCGGCGTTATATATAGTTGGTCGGGGGAAATCAACTGGTGGTCGGCACAGGTCGGCACCATCCAGCGCTGGTCAGAACCAGCAAAATAGGTCGACGATCATCTACTTCTTGGTCGGAGACGCCTATTGTTAATCGGTGACTTGAAATTCAATTTTCTGTAACTACAAGATTATCATGGTTGGTCGGCGGAAGATGTTGTGCAGATTTAGAATTTTAAACCTCCCATTTGCTAATCGATGACAGGAAAGATAAACCGCAATTCTAATGTTGGTCGGCGGTTGTGGCCAAGCAAGAACAACTGAAATCATATGTGTCTAGTTGGGGCTCAAGTCTCATTTTTTGACTTCTTTTTCTGTTCAAAAAAGGACTCTTGGTTCACCCACGTAGTGTTTAAAGATATTTTTGGTTTATTACACCAAGTATCTACAGTTTACAACCCCACCTCAAAAATATTTTTAAAATCAATAAATATTTCTAAAAACGAACCAATTTTTAATATTTATTGAGATTGTAAATAATTTTACAAAAATCCTAGATTACATAATTATGTCTTACATAGGGCATCTATCTGATAAAAATCTGCTCACATGACATATTATTATCTGGAAATTTAAATTGTCCAATATTGAAGCCGATGAACACTATATATTGGTCGGCTGAATAATTATTCTAGTAGTAATTTTTATATGATTTAGCCTCAACAGGTGCTCAGGCAAAATTATCTGCCCAGTACAATTCTTGGATGCTCATCAACAACACATAAAGACCTTAAAAGGTCAATACCGAACAAAAACAACGCAGCTAGACTGCACACAGCATAGCAGCAAGACTGCAAACAACAATTCAATTGGCACCATCAGATTCATTACATACATGCCCCAATCCTGGGCATAGAGCTTCATACTTGACTTAATCGAGTTAAGAGAAGAGATACATGTAGGCCTTTCTAATTAAGAATTCAAACATCTATTCCTCAAACACTCGTACTAAGCTAAAGAACACATGTAGAAATTCCCAAGTTGGAATTCAAACAGATTCTTCAAAAGCCGATAAGAGTCATATGATGGAAGAAATGCAGAAATTCATAATTGAAATGTCAACATATATTCTTCTTAAACACTTGAACTGAGTTAAATAATAGAAGTCAGAAAATTCAAACATGCAAAGATCTCAGGGAGTCATTTCATGGAATATTTCCTCGGCCTTATTTTTCCAGCAAGACCAACATATTTCAAGGCCAAGAAAGTACTCAAAGTTCATATTCCACACTTGGGGGCTTCTATTACAAATTCAGTTGTCCGTTCGGTGGCACATTCTCATAACATCTTGCAGTCGAGTATCAAATTCAACTCCACAAATTTACACGGAGGCATATTGAAGTTTAGGAGTCAAATTCAGCATCTACAGCACTGAGATCTTTACTACTATTGTCCCGACCAATAATGAAGAAGAAGTTGTATGAAAATTTTTCAAAATCCACCACTACCTTCGTACTGAAAAGATTGAAGAGTTGGGTTCAAAAGCTAGTATGTTACTCGACAAAGTATTCAGAGGAGCATAAATCAGAAAAATCAAGCACGTAAAGTTAGCATTCAGTTGCTCGACACCTGAAGCAGTTGGTCGGCTGGCAAACCAATCAACATACTTGAAGATTATGACAAGTTACAAGCTACATACTATGGCATGGCTGCATCCAAATTCCCAGGGGTGATACATAGAACACGTTCACTTTCAAATGCAAGAAGCTCCTTTTTTAAGGTTTCCATTAGACCTTTAAGGCTATCTCTCTCGTCTTATATACATTCAAGCTTCTCACGAAGATCTCTCTCACGTGCCCTAAGGTCTTCAACCAACACACTATCATCAACGACCTTGACACGCGCTCTTAAACTCGCTTCTAACTTCAAATTAGCTCTTTTTAATTTAATAGATTCTTCATAAAGTTCTTGAAAAGCATTTTGATGTTCACTCACATCAACCTCTTCATCATTTTCACTCTCTCTTTCTTCTCCACTCTCACTACCATAAAAAATAAGGGAATCTTAAACTTTGACCTTGGAAGTGTCATGTGTTAAAATATCATCAATAGAAGAGTGCTCACTATCACTCACATGACTAGCCATAAAAGCCACAAAGTTGGGCTCAGTGGGGGAATCGGGTCCCTCTTCATTGTCACTATCACTAAGGGTTGCATTAAAAGAAATTAGTTGCTTACCCTCTCTCTTCAGTTTAGTGGGGTACTCTTTTGCCCTATGGCCATATCCTTCACAACCATAACACCTATTTGACTTGTCCCTATTTAAATGTTCATTAATACTTTTAGGGATCTTCTCAGCTTTGTCATACGTAGATTTTTCAAATTTCTTAAAATCATTTTTAAATTGATCTTTGTTAAATTTAAGAAATTTTCTAAACTTTCTAGCAAACATATCCATATTTTTTGAGCCACTATCACTTTTACTCTCTACTACTTGTTTTTTCTCCTTTCGAGATTTTAAAGCAACGCCCTTTTCTATTTTCTTTTCAGTTTTAGAGGGAAACATGTCCAGTTCATAGGTTTGTAAATCACCTACGATCTCTTCTAATTTTGTAGAGGCTAAAGTTGGTAAAGAATTTAAAACGATCACTTTTGAAATAAATCTATCGGGCAGGGACCTTAAAATTTTCTTTACAACTCGGTTGTCGGGTATTTTTTCCCCCAAATTAAAAGATGAACTAACAATATCAGAAAGTCTAGCATAAAATTCATCAAAAGTTTCTTTTTCGTTCATTTTGATGGTTTCAAATTGACTGGTGAGGTTTTGGAGTTTCGAAGATTTAACGACACTAGTACCTTCATGATGAGTTGTAAAATATCCCAAGCTTCTTTAGCAGTTTCACACGTCATAATGCGTCGGAATTCATCCAGTGTGACCGCACTAAACATGGCATTTAAACCTCGGGAATTAAAATTAGAAAGTTTAAATTTATTCTCAATCCATCTATCGGCGGGTTTGGGAACACGCTCATTATCTATTAAATGAGTAGGTGAGGACCACCCGTTAACAACAGACATCCAAACTCTCTCGTCGATAGATTTTAGTGTCGATTTCATTCGCGCTTACCAATACGCGTAGTTAGAACCATCGAAAATAGGAAATTTAGAAAATGGGGAAAATTCCATTTTAGCCAAAAATATTTAAAGGATCTTAACGAAGTAATTTATCGTTTTTGGCTCTGATACCACTTGTTGGAATCGTGAGGGCCCCATATTTTTAAGGTCTTATTACAAAAAGTAATTTCAATTTCCTTTTTGAGATATGCGTAAGTGAGGATGGTTCAATTAAACAAATTACCAAATTTTAATTTCTTACAAAATTAAAATTAAACACAACTTAAAGTGAACTTAAATTAATTAACAAATGAATTTTTCACTTTAAAAAATTTAACACAAGTCTTAGAAATTTGCCTAAGTCATATTTTTAATATTACCAAATTAGGCCAAACCAATTTTAACAAATTAAAAGACGACTTGAATTAATTTAACATTAACATTACCCAAATTTATATAGCACCAAATTAAACAAGTAGTGATTAAAACCAAATTTTATCTTTCTACCTAAGTATGCGTTCTAGGTGATTTTGCGAAAGATAAAATAAATAAATAAACCATTACGTCGCGATGTATGGGGAAAAACCACAACGGGAAAAAAACCTCGGATGATCCTAGCCTTAAGTCCACTGAGTATGGTTTTACAATTACAAGATAGATGACTTACTTCCTCGACTCGACCCCCTTCAAGCCTTGACGCGTCTTCTTGTAAACACCTCCGCCTAGTCGACAACCCCGGAGCTCCACTGAAATCTTGGACTTCACCAATGAGACATTAGGTACACCGTCAACCACACTCCAAGCAATGTATATATAGAGAGGAACTTGGATAAACAAACTTTGCGTGCAAAACATAAGTGTTTTAAAGATTTTTTTGAAAAAATAACACTCTAAACAAAGAACGTTTTCTTGGAAAGTTGAGCTCTCAAAAACACTCTCTAGGAGGTTGTAGGATATGAAAACGTTAGTTCCCGCACATAATTATTCTGGCAAAAAGGTAGTGGGAACAAAAGTGGGAAAGTGGAAAAAAACTGCTCAAAACTGCCATAAAAACTGTTCCCGCCAAATCTCGTTCGAACAAGATTTTCTTTCGAACGAGCCTTCTACGAAGTTCTAGTGTATAAACGTTGAACTCGTTAGAAATCTCGTTGTAATTCTCGTTCGAATAGCCTTTTCGTCCGAATGACAATTCGAACGATGTTCTAGTGGCAAAATAGGGAACTCGTTTGAACGACATTCTCGTTCGAACGACAAACTCGTTCGAACGATAATTTCGAAAGAACTTCCAGAATGTTTGAATTTCAATTTTTAGACCAGAAACTTTACTTTAAAGTTTTAATGAAACTTTCTGAAAATAAACAACGGTTTAAAATAAACTTACACTCATATAAATATTGTTTCAAGCTCCTATATATATATATATATATATATATATATATATATATATATATATATATATATATATATATATATATATATATATATATATATATATATATATATATATATATATTAAAATGCATTCATACCTTAGGAGCAATGGAACCATGTTGCTGACGTAGAAACGAGGCACAATACACACGGAATTTGATGAAGCTTTTAATATCTTGGCCACTACGTCTTCAACAAACACGACATAGGCTTGAATGGATACAATATAAAACTATCCTATGACATAAATGTTTTTTTCCGAAATTGAGCCAAAACTACATTAAGACTCAATCGGAGAATTGTGTCCTTACAATATCGAGTCCTTATCATGATCACGGGCCTCTAAAATATATGTCTTGATATGTTATCATAGAATAGATGCACTAATTTTTCACATTTCCTTTCTATTTATCCTCAAATTTTAAAAGAGATACCAAACTATCTCAAAGTCGAGATTTCTCGCACATTATATTCATATTAATGACCACCTGTTATCCAAGTCGATCTCTCTCGCACTTACATAAATTCTATCGACCACCCGTCATATAATCACAAAGTCATACACAAGTACCCTGGTGTACCTGCATCGATTAAGTGATGTTCCTACACCTCTCACTGGTAATTTTTTCTACTTAAGCACCCATCTACATTTTAAGGAATTCTTAACCTAAAGTCTCTAAACCAATTCAAAAATAAACCAAAAAGTAATCAAATAATATAAAGAGCGATAATAAGCATACACTTAAGGAAGAATAAAGAACAAGTGGGGTGCCTAACACCTTATTCACTCGTAACCCAGTTCCTGAACCCACACAACAAGAATCTTTGAACCAAACGCGGGTCTAAGCCTGCATTAGGATTATCTCGAAAGGGCTAAACCGAACCTTTTGTTTGTTTTTTTATAAAACAAACATGCGACTCTGAACAACTAACAAACCCCTCACACAGAATAAATTTATCCCCAGGCTTAAAACTAAGGGCGTGCACCAAAAACTGGATATGGCATCATATAACTTCCAAAGGAAAAGTTATTCGAACCCTTCAATACGATAAAATGACCTCAATGGGAAGGGATGGACCAGGAGATAAGAACTCTTAGGCATCCACCATACAAGTTTCCTCCGAGTGCATCACCTCTTGTGTCCCATAATGACACAATCTCGATTTTTGAGGCACACAAATTCCTTTTTCATCTTACATTTGAGTCAAGATGTAGGTTCCTTTGGTGGGGATTATAACACCAATGTGTTATTTAATCTACATTAATAAATGGGGAGGATAAGTCTAGAAATTAAAGAAAAGGTGTTGGAAATAAGGATTAAAGGATAGAAGAATGGACATCTGTCCCTATCAATCAACTATTACGAAAGGTGTATTACAAGGGAAGAGAGTTGCAGAAAAAAAAATAAGGGTTGTAGGGTTTAATCAAGCGTTGATATTGTGGAGGATAAATGGACTAAGTTTCCATTTTAGGTTGCGACAGTAAAAAGTTAATAGTTTAGTTCATTGGGTGCTGTGAAATAAAAAAAGGGGAGAGAATCTCGAAGGCTCTTACCTCAAATAAGAGGTTAGTTGCAGCTTAATAATTGGGTTTGAGGGACTTGAATCTTAGCTGAGGGTGTTTTAATTTTGGAAGTTGGCGCTGCTGGGTTTCTTCATGTTACGGAGTGTGGCACGAAGTTTTAAGAGGAGGACAGCCTCAATAATTGGCAAGAAGGGATAAATTAATTTTTTGTTGACAACCTTTTTACTCCTCTCTTTTAATTCTGCAATAATCCCAAAAATACACTCAACCATCAAGTTACTAAAATTTTGAACCGTCTTAAATATTTTAGAGATTTAAAAAGGGAGAGTTTCATAAATGTACGAAAAGGGTTCAAGGGGATTTTCCAAGTATTATTTTCAAGTGCCATTCAGTGTTTCTTCACTAACTCGAGAATAAGGACGCATTTTTGAAGAAAGTGACTTTCTACTCTCCTCCTTTTATATGGATAATTGGTAAATTTCACCTAAATTATTTTTACGTTAAAAATTAATTAGTAACCCCTAGAGTTTTGTGCATTCCTAATTTCATTACGATTGTATGAATTTAAATTGTTCTAAATATCCGATATTACTTGTTGAGCATTATTCCTACGTGGAAATTAATTATAGGCCCAAAACACGAAAGATTGCTATTTAAACGCATTTGTAGAATTTTATGAATGAAATTTTTGATATTATGTGATACAAACTTAAATTTAGACTTATAATTTTTTAAGACTATGATTGCTTAGTAGGGTTATACCTTGAGCATTATAAGTAGTACCTTTGACACGCTTATCCTTATTAGATGATATCTGTCATAAAGACCTCATTAATGCCATGTGAATGAATGTAAACATATTATAAGTGAGTTGGGGCCCATAAATTATTTTGATGGATCCTCGTATGACGTAGTGTACTCTTGTGAAATAATTACATGTCCCATTTATGCATGAACACCATGTGAGCCCTACTTGAGACCCTATTAATGTTAATATTCGTGTTGTCACGTAGACAATTGATGGAGCGATGGAAATTACTTTTTGATGGAATGGTTGTTGAATAATATTGTTGGTTTAGTCGGAAAAATTTACCCATAGATATTTAAATATTTAATTTAGACTCTCACAATAAACCCTAATTAATTTATCTTAATAACTATCCAATCTAAACATATGTGTATTGAGGGTTCCTTGTTTTGATTTCACTTCGGTGAGACACACATATAGTTTAGAGAAGGGTAGGAGTGATGACTCAAAACTTTAATATAACTAATACACATTTATTTTAATATTTAATTTACAAGAAGTCACATGTAATAAAATTTTCCCTTAGCTCCTTATGAAATGAACTTAAATATATAAGTTATTCTAAATGATATTACCTGAGGGTAGGGTAATTGAAGTTTGAGTAAATCGCTCGGAGTGAATAAATATGTGTTAAAATGTCACTATTAAATGAAAATGTTTAAGTGGAAATGAATGGTTAGTCTCTGAGAAGGGGCACCCCGATGTTGTGATGCGTGAATTCCTGACCACGTAAATACCAGGTGGTGTCAGGATGTGAAACGTGATATTTATAATTATATGTGAATTCCCAACCATGCGAATAACAGGTGGCGTCCGTATGTGAAACATGATGTTTATGATTTAAACGTGATATGTTATTTGGAGCTGCATAACGGTAGACCGATGTTCATGTGATTGTTTAAATTTAGCGTACCGCATATTTTTGAGATGGTCGAGAGGAAGGAACGCATGTCAGTTACATGTGTGTTTAATTAATGAAAAAAACTAATTAATGAAATGCATTGTAATGATTTGATTTGGCATATTACATGTTTGTGAGATGACCGAGAGGAAATGACTCTTGTCGATTATCTGTTGTTTAATTAATGAGAAAAATTAGTTAATGGTATGAGTTGAGATAATTTTATTAGATTGTGAGGCTACATTTTATGGGATGGCTTGTTCATTTAATTATATAAACTGTGATTTTATCATCTACTCATACAACTGCTTTGAGTTGTGTAACTAAGTTACTTGCTAGAGTTTTGACCCATTTCTTATACATGGATCTTAGGTGCTAGGGTTGACCCTCCCGTGTAGTTTTTTACTTCCAACCGGGCCTTGTTATTTCTCTTTTTATTTAGGATTTCAGACTCGGAGACACTGTGGGTCTCTATCTTTCTATCATAGTAAGTTATCACTTTTACATTCCCATTGAGTTTATAGGAGAGCTTTTGGATTTTACTATTCAATGACTTTTGGAGGAATGTATTGGTACATCTTATGTTGGGTTACTTTTGTATTTGCCTTATGGACTTTTATTATGAGTTTTACATTTATGGATTTTCTTGTAGTTTCCAAAGTTATTGCCTATTATTTCTTTTATTACCTAAATGCTAAGAATGATATAATATTGTTTTAAATATTCTGTACAATTTTATATTTAGACTTGATCATCCTATGTGTTTAATTACACAGGGTATCACAGTGTGTTTTTGGTTTGATATTTTTCGAAAAAAATATAAAAAGGGTTTTATCATGATTTTTCTTGAGAAACCCAAATACATACATACATACATACATACATACATACATACATATATATATATATGTATATATATTAAATCATACCCCCCCCCCAAAAAAAAAAAAAATTTATGTTTTTATGATTTATGTGACGTTTATGGGTTTGATGATAGAGGATATAGGAACAAAGTTGTATAACCTATTTCCCTTTTCTAGGTTTTTATAATTTAAGAGGATAATGTGAGCTGATTGTAGACTTAATTTAACCATTGCAATCATGTTATAGTATATATCATATCGCACATACTTGACACAAGTTGTAATAGGATGTATCATAGATCTTGATTTGAAAATCTTTCATGCCAAGAATTTTCACTTAATCATGTCGTATTCTATTCGCTTGATTTTTTAGATGTGGTTGTAAGAACCATTGACTGGGAGTTAATTTAAAATTTAATGATAAGTATTAGTAAGAGTTGACTAAAGAGGGTGATAGCTACCATTAGCGAAAGATTATGAAACCAAGTTGGTTATAGGGTTCATGTGGAGTTTTAATGGGAGTCACTATTTTTTCGAGTTTTTTAGGCCTTCCCATTCCTTTAGGTTACAAGTATGAGGTTTTGACATTTAAAGTCATTCGGTGTGTGGTGCCACTAGTATTTCATTTTTATTTTTATTCTTTTTTTTGTTTCCAAGATTTTATTTCTTTTATGGTTTTTTAGAAGAGCATGTTTTACTCTCGTCCAAACGAGGCCCTCTTTGGTTTCAAAACGGTATGGGTATAAATAATCCTTCGCCTTTTAAATGAGTGTCAATTTCACTTACACACACTCAGAGCCTAATTCTACCATTGTTGTGGCTGCTTAGACCTCAAAATCCTTATTTCCTTACCCACTTCGCAATCCAAGGCTTGGATTTGACATTTTGAAATGTGTAGATCATTTTTCAAGCATCCAATTTAAGAATTTGATCTTTCGATAAGTTTTTGTCTCTTTCTCACTTTGCCCATTTATATATGCCAAAACATTCCTTTAAAAAATCCACACACACGCACACACACACACACACACACACACACACACACACATATATATATATATATATATATATATATATATATATATATATATATATATATAGAGAGAGAGAGAGAGAGAGAGAGAGAGAAAGAAATAGGGTTTTAACACATAATACTATGTATAAACCAGAAAAATCCTATATATATGTAATAAGGTAACCAGAATCAGAAATATAGTGGATATGTTTTCTTAAAAGATGATTTTTTTCATAAACTACTCACAAGGACTCTTATTAGGTATATATTTATTGGTTATTGGCTTTATGCAGGTTATTTTTGGTGGTTGGGTTTATTTTGTTAGAGTTTGTGGTTGGTGTTGTGGTTATTTTGGTTGGTATGACCTAGATTAGGTTCCTAGCCTACTTGTCGAGCCTATTCCCATATGTAACCCTGGCCTCCATCTCATTCTTGTTCTTAGTTTATCTTCCTCAATGGGAAAGATATCCAAAAAGGTTCCACTTCAGCCTTACCTATATTATAGCACACTTTGTTGGGATACATGTGTAGAGTATGAGAAATTCTTTTCCACCTCTATCTACTAGGCGTGAGTGGTGGTTGAGTATACCATTTTTGTCTAACCTCGAGGGTATATTTGTTCCTTCGTTGTTACATGAGAGGTGAAGGGAGCCAATTCTCCATATGAGCGGTTTTATATACGTTGACATGGTTAAGAAGTTTTAATTTGATGCCAAGATAAATGGGGAGTTTATTGTATCTACGGTTAGAGGTATCGACATAGTTATCTCACCCGATTCTATAACTAAAATCTTAAATATACATACAGTTCCTTAACCTCGATACCTCGATCATCGGGACCATCTCATTTCTTACTATTCTATTTATAGTAGCATTTAATTTACGGTTGTTGCCTTAGATAATTATAAGCTGCCATAGAGTATCCGTATTTATTCTAACCATTGTTTTCTTAATAAGATAGTTAGTTTCAATCTTCAATCGATAGGGAATCATAGTACTTATGCCCCGATTACGTTTGGTTCATGCAAGCCATTAGTACTAGCATAACCATCGAAATCCCATATGTTATCTGAGGTATATGTCGCCCATGAAGAATGATGGAGATACTCGGATACATATGTCTCTACCCTATGAGATGTTACTTACTTGCATTATGATGAAAATTTAGGTACCTCTTATTTACAGAGATCCAACTGTAGACTCTCTTCACAAGATCAATGAGGCAACTACTAACCATTTTGAGTCACATATCCCTGAAGATGCATGTCTATCCTTGATCTACTTCCAAGGAGGATGAGATTATCTATTATGATTCTAGACATGCCCCAGAACCTCATGCTTTAGTTCCGAGCATGACATCGCATACACTCACGCATCTAGATTTGTAAGAGTCTAATTTTTCTGTTCAGTGCATCTCGATCCAACATGAGAGGAGAGATTCATTACAGCTTTAGGCACATAGACAATAAATATTCAATCATAACTTGAAGCTCTATTGGAGAAAGAGATTTCAAATCAGCTAGAGAGGATGCCAAATATCAGCGGTGGCTAAGGGAGTTGTTGATGTAAAAAATTAGATTATCTCTAATTATTTAATCACAGATAAAAATAAATAAGACAAGAGATTTTAAAGTGGTTCAGCCTTGAACGGATGGCCTACGTCCACTGTTTATGTTATTATTGACTGTTTGGGAATTCTCGAGGTAGGATTTATCTCAAGAAACTCCGGTCCCTCTACAATGAGGATGATACAATGTATTTATAGCCATGAGGTTGTACATGTGAATGGGTAATACATAGTTGTTCCATAAGCATATACATCTGTATGATAATAATCAGGATTTAATGCGCATTTAATCCTCTTAATTGTCTGATAATAAATGCTCTGGTCGAGGTGCAGCTCGGACCGCCTAAGCTGCTCGGACCGCCTAAGTATCTCGGTATCCATGAGTTGCTCGGTGCAGTAAAGTTCCTCGGTGAGCATCTACTACTCGGAGTATCTGAGTTTCTCGGGGAAATTGAGTTCCTCGAAGTCAAGGTATTGTTCAGAAATGTTTGTTAGTGTCATGTACATTGACACGTGTTTCCACTTAACTGAGCCATGTCAGAAGACTAGATTTGGTATCAACAGAAGCCCCCAATGTTTCACAGTTCGAGACTGAGGAGTGTGGAACATTCTTCTCGAAATATGGCGGGATTAAATGGTCATCCTGAACTTTAGGAGTGTTTTCTTTGCATTTATTTTTCTTTTCGAATTCATAGAATCAGAATTTTCGAATTTTTCTAACTGCTTCGGTCTCTGCGCCCTTTTTGTCTTTTTAGCCGCCGATAGCGTAAACGTCTCCCTTTATAATCATTATTTTTACCCTTTCCCAAGGTAAGGTATTTAAGCGTTGCATAAAATCATATCGTCTTTTACTTTTTCAAATCTGTATCTTTGAGTTTTCCATTTTCTCTCTCTCTTGTGCGTTCATCCCTTTCATTGCTCGTTGTCAACAGATCCATCCTTTTCCTTTAAGATCTTCTTCCTTCTTTTTTATTTCCTTTATTCATCATGGTTTACCTTATTGAGTCGCTTGATAAGTTTTGTTCTGATTTCTCTATTCCTTCATGGGTTGTTCTGGAGGAACTTTCTGAACCTTCAGATTATTTTCGTTTGGCTGAGGGACATTGGTTCCCCAGTCTCTTTGTGACTGAATGTGGATTTTCTTTTCCCCCAAACCCTTTGTGTCTGTAATTCTGTCAATATTTTGACGTGGTTCCTGCAAAAATAGCCCCCAATACATGGAGAATAGTTAATGGAGTTCATAGATTAAATCAGATTCATGGAACTCGTATAGGAATTCTAGAAATTATGTTTTGCTATAGATGGGCTGTCGGTGACAGTACTTTTTACTTGAAAACTAGGTTTTTAAATAGAGCTTTAGTGGTCAATCTCCTAGATGCCAATAGGGATTCTTTCGAGCATGATGTTGTTATGAAAAATGGGCAACATGCTCCACTAACTGGAAATGATGTGTATCAGGGTCCCAGATGCCCTCCTTATGGCAATGGGATAGGTTATTTTTACTTTACTTTATTTTTGAAATTATGCTTTCTTAGTGTTTGATAAAATGTGTCACTGATATTTTAATTTTCATTTATTTGCAGTTGACAGCAAAAGAAGGTCTCCAAAAGAGACAGAAGTTAATTTAAAACATCTGAAACTTATCTGGGGTTTGCATCAGACTGTTGCCGATGAGCATATCAGATCAGCTTCATATTTGCTGCAGTATAGGAGTTATACCTCGTCTTTTACTGCTCGTCCGGTGATAAGTGACGTAGAACCAGTACCAGCTTCTGCAAGTTCTTCACCTGAGTCACATATTCCTCTGAGTGAAAGAATGAAGAGAAGAGGAGCTCCTGCCCTCTTCGAGAAATCAGCCTCTATTACGGGAGAGGCAAAGAAAAGCAAACATGATGTCCCAGAAGAAGGGACAAGGAAAATCGATGCACTTCCTCCGGATGCTACTGTGAAGGTTGCCGAGAAGCCCCCAGTGGCTCCGAGCAAGGTCGCTGCTCCAAGCGAGGTTATAGTCATATCCCCGACTAAAACTACATCCTTGGTCGAGACCGTTGATGCTCCTCCGAGGAGGCTGAAGAAGAGCTCATCGGTCAATTTGGCTGAATTCATCTCTTAGCCTCCCACTACTGGAAGTGGTGTTCCCACTTTCATTGCTCCGAGCTCTGCCATGAGCTCGATGAAATCTTGGATCATCCCCAAGATCCAAGGTATGGAAGAAAATATTTCTCGGGATATGGTTACCACATTGGTTGCTCGTCATATTGCTTCTGTAAGTATTATTGTCCTAAACTTTCATTTTTCCACTGTTATATCTTTGCACTGACTTGCTATTATTTTCTTTTCCCAGTTGGTAACCTGTTTAAATACAATTTTGAAGAAAGATGAAGCTATTAAAGCTTCAAGTTCCTCGTCAGGGGTAGAGGAATCTTTGGTGGGTCTGACGCAGTCTCTGAAGGATTCTCGTCAGAAGTATGTTGATGATAAAGCTGCTTGGGAGAAAAAGATTAATTCCATCGAGCAGGAGAGGGATCAGGTTGTTGAGGTCTCCAAGGGATTGGAGAAGAAAATAAAAGACTTGGAGGAGAAGAATAAAGAGCTCGAGGGGAAGCTTCAAAATGCTGGAGAGCTTGAAAGTAAGCTCAAGTCTGCTGAGGAAGAGTTAAACAAACTTCGCGAGGTAGGTCGTCAGAAGGAAGAAGTGAAGAATAAATTGAAGTCTACCGAGGAACTTCTATCCGAGAAGCTTTCCTCGGAGAAGGTGAAAAGAAAGTTAGTTGTGAAAAAGTCCTTCAGTGCTGGCTGGGACAAAGGTTGGAATAAGGGTTTAGCTGCCATGATGTCACAAGTGGAATATGGTAGCCTTAAGTACTTTTGGGATGGCTGGGTCGCTGCTCTGAAAGAGATGAATGTTGATGAAAATTCTGACCTGTTTCAGCGACATGTCCCTAGCCCCCCTCCAACTCCTGAAGAAGAAGAAGAAGAAGAAGAAGAAGAAGAAGAGGACGAAGCTGCCTCTGAGAAATCCTCCATGGTGATGGGGGATCAAACTTCTCATCCCCCAATTGTCCAGTCCTCCTGTGAGCAACTTCAACCATCTATTATTTCAACCGAGCATCTCCCAGTACCCACCGAGCAACCATCTGTGCCATCCGAGCAACCTCCCTCCTCGTCCCAACCTCCCGAGAAAGTTTTGGGAGATAAGGAGAAGGTGTAGAGTTATTCGGATTTTTCTCTCTGTTCATTTTTGCCAATTATATCTCTGAACTATGTACTTCTTTTTTTTACGATGTAATAAAATTTGAAATTTCGACTATTCATACTGTTGATTCTCTTCCTCTTGCTCCTTATTGATTCTTGCTATCTCTTCTTTTTACTAGTTTATGGCTAGGATGGAATTGTTATCTTCTCATGATATAAAATTATTGAGACAATGCAATGAGTACTTCAAAGTTGGTCATACAGATATGACTGATGCTAAGATTATTGATATCCTTGGTCCAAATGCTTCAGAGCAAGCAATCGAAGCCTACCAGTACTTAAAGTGTCTGCTCGACCGGGCAGTGGCTAATAATGTAGCATATTATGAAATGATTGAAGACATCTAGGGCACTCTCGAGGAGCTTCAACAACAATACAAGGAATCTACAGCCCTCTTGCACCAAGGATATGAGAAGAAGTATCAACAACTGAATGCTGATAAGGGATATGATAAGTTGTTTGTTGCCTATGATGTGAGGGAGAGAACTTTGAAAACCGAGGTTGAGGAGCACTGGCAGATAGCCAAGTTAATGGAGCAGGAAAACAATAACTTGCGAGGAGAGGTATCCCAGCTGAGATCTGCAGCCTCTACCTCAAACGCTTTGGTCCCTGTAAACGACGAGGGATTCTCTTTCTTGGAGGTCTAAAATGCCAATCTGAGAGACGAATTAGAAACCTTGAAGAGGATTGGGCCTTCTACCTCTGCTCGGGGATGAGCAAGAGCTTCTCAGGGACGAGAAAGAGCTGCTCGAATTACTATTGAGGAATAAAGAACTCAATCGGCTCTGGAGAACCAAGCCTTCCAATTTATGGCAAAGAATCAGGCATTGGCTGAGATGTCAAAGAAGATCATGAATCTGGACGAGCAGCTCTCTGCTTAAAAGTCTGCTTTGGAAAGTAAAGAACTTTTAGCGAAGAACCTCCTCGAGCAATTAGAGAGGCTAACCTATCAATTCCACAAGCATCCCAGGGAATTTTGGATGGCTGGTTATAATGAAGCCCTCTATCATCTAGATGATCGGATACAAAATGAAAATAATGTGGGTTACAAGTAAGGATGGTTAAATGCTTTGGGCGTGTTGAAGTTAGAACAAGGTCATTACTTGTGGGATTACTACAATCCTGGGTTGCTCGACCTACTAGTGCCTCCTTTCAAGCTTGATACGAGATGGATTCCTGCTCGGGTCATTCCAAAATGCCTAATTTCAAAGTATCTCGGCGACTACAGTCTTCACTCCAACTTTGAGATATCTCTCCCAGAGCACCTTCTTGATCGGCCATCAGTTATGAACATCATGATGCTTAAAGATTTGAACTTTATAAACTCCACCTATGCCTTCGACGATCCTCCTGCTGGTGAAGAACCTATTTCAAAGGCAGAAGGGAAAAAACCCATAGAATAGGATTCCTGATGTAGCAATTAATATGTATTTCATTCTTAATGTACTTTGTTTGGATTTAATGAAAAACTTCTATTTTTCTTTTAAATCTTGATTGTCATTGTCTTGTAGGTATTTTGTAAAACACTTTACTTATTTACTAATGAATGTGCATGTATATCTGTTAAAAAGATAACAACATTTTGTTATTTGTCGATCAACTAAAGTCGGTGAAACTTATTGTTAAATTGATGATAATCATTTTTCGACCAACCAGAGTTAATGATATTTTGTTTCTCGACCAACTTGGTGGTAATTTGAAATGTTTCAAGTATTAAAATTTTACTTGATCACTTTATAATTCTAAGCCATTATTTGTTTAACCAACTATTTCTGACCAAAGAGAGTTAGCGTTTTTAATCCTCGACCAACCTTAGTTGGTGAATTTTCTTCCCAACCAACCGGAGTTGGTATTTTTGGGAAATATTTTTTATTCCCGAGCAATCGGAGTTGGTGAATTTTCTTCCCAACCAACCGGAGTTAGTATTTCTGGGAAATATTTTTATTCCCGACCAACTGGAGTTGGTGGATTTTCTTCCCAACCAACCGGAGTTGGTATTTTTGGGAAATATTTTTTTATTCCCGACCAACCGGAGTTGGTGGATTTTCTTCCCAACCAACCGGAGTTGGTATTTCTGGGAAATATTTTTTATTCCCGACCAACCAGAGTTGGTGGATTTTCTTCCCAACCAACCGGAGTTGGTATTTCTGGGAAATATTTTTTATTCCCAACCAACCAGAGTTGGTGGATTTTCTTCCCAATCAACCGGAGTTGGTATTTCTGGGAAATATTTTTTATTCCCGACCAACCGGAGTTGGTGGATTTTCTTCCCAACCAACCGGAGTTGGTATTTCTGGGAAATATTTTTTATTCCCAACCAACCGGAGTTGGTGGATTTTCTTCCCGACCAACCGGAGTTGGTGAATTTTTCTGAGTAGTGTGTAGCACTAGTATTCCGCGAAAAAATTTCAACAAAAGGAGAGAATTGGGTAGAATATTCACATTTTATTCATACTGATGAAACTGCATTACATGAGGGTTTACATTATTGATAATATTTGCGCAGGTGCTCTGCATTCTTAAACTCCTCCCCTTCTAAAGTTTCTATTCTGTAGGTTCCTGGTCGAACAACTTCTATAACTCGGTAAGGTCCATGTCAGTTCGCTTCCAGTTTGTTGTGCTTTTGAATCACTTTCTTTAGCACATAGTCTCCTTCTTTTAGGTTGCACTTCTTCACTCTCTTGTTGTAGAACAAAGTTGTTCGTTGCTGGTAAGCAGCATTCCTGATGGTTGCTTCTTCTCTAACTTCCTCGAGCATGTCCAAGTCTAACTTTCTCATTAAATCGCTGACAGGGGAGTTGAAGTTCAGCACTCGGTGTGTTGGGAGGCCCAACTCGGTAGGTATAACAGCTTCACTTCCAAATTCCAGCATATATGGAGATTATCCAGTTGCTGCTCGGGGAGTAGTACGATAAGCCCATAGTACTGAAAGAAGCTCGTTGATCTAGTTTGATTTCGCGTCATTTAGTATTTTCTTCAAGCCATTTAGCAGCGTTATGTTTTTCACTTCAGTTTGTCCATTGCTTTGGGGATGTCCTGGTGCCGAGTGGATTTTCAAGATATTTGACTGATGATAATAGGCAGCGAACTCCTCGTTGTCAAATTGTGTTCCATGGTCGGTGATGAATGCATGGGGAAGACCATATCTACAAGTGATATTTTTCCAAATAAATTGGTACACCTTTTCATACGTCATGTCGACAAGAGGCTCCGCTTCAACCCACATAGTAAAGTAATCCACTGCGACGAGGAGATATTTAAATCTTCCTCTGGTCGTTGGAAGTGGCCCGACCAAGTCAATCCCCCACATGGCAAATGGCCAAGGGGAAGTAATGGGTGTCAACAATGCTTGGGGAGTTCTTCGGATAGTGAAGAAGCGTTGACATTTGTCACATTTCTTGGCATAGGCTATACAATCAACCCTCATCATTGGCCAGTAGTATCCTTGCATCATCATTCTTTGCAAAAGCGTCCGACCTGCTACACGGGCTCCACAGGACCCTTCATGAACCTCTGCAATCAAGTCTTTCACCTCGGAGGGATGCACACATCTTTGCAAACCTACTATAATTCCTCGTATGTATAGAATAACATTAGTCAGTACATAACGAGCAGCTTTAAACTTCAATTTATTGGCTGCGAGTTTGTCAATCGATAATTCTACCTCCTCAATATACGCCCTGATGGGATCCATCTAAGATGGCCCTAAATCAAGGGAAATAAAATTCAACGTCATATCTTCATCTATGCTCCGACCAGCTAGAATTTCAATTGGGATTGTTCTTCGTAGCTCGGTACGAGTAGCTGATGCTAATCGAGCCAAAGCGTCTGCTCTTGCATTCCCCATTCTTGGTATTCTGACCAGTTGAACAGTAACAAATTCTGATACCAATTCCATTGCCTTTGCATGGTACTTAATCATCAACTCTCCTTTTGCTGTATATACACCAAGCATTTGGTTTACAATCAACTGTGAGTCACTGCATACGATTACCTGCTCTGCCTTCATGGTTTTTCCAGACTAAGACCTACAATCATCGCTTCATATTTGGCCTCATTATTAGAAGCTTGAAATTGAAAGCGCAGAGCATATTCTATATCGACCTCGTCTGGACTTTTCAATACAATCCCATCTCCACTACATGAGGTGCATGATGAGCCATCCACATATAGGTTCCATACAGGTATTTCATCCTCAAACTTATTATTGGACAAAGTTCCTCGATGGAACATTTGTTGCTCCTTTATCTCCATTTCTACCACACCTCGTTGCTCGTCGACCTTTTCCTCTTGCTCTCCGACCAACTTAAGTTGATCGGGGCTTAAATTTTATGATCCTGTAACATCCATAGGTTGGTCGGTATTCAGATTTTGCTCCTCGGGGATATTAGGATAAGTGAACTCTGCTATAAAATATGCTACTGCTTGCCTTTTTAGTGACGATCTAGGCTCATAAATTATATCATATTCACCGAGTTCTATTGCCCAATACATCAATCTTCCTGATTTTTCTGGTTTTTGAAGAGCTTGCCTCAACGGCATATCGGTATATACGACTATGGTATGAGCCTGGAAATATGGCTTCACTCTTCTACGCGCTTCGATCAGCGCCAGTGCCAACTTTTCCAGTTTTGGATATCTGATCTCTGCTCCTCGGAAGGCCTTACTAGTGTAATAAATCGGTTTTTATACTCCATCCTCTACTCTTATTAATGTCGAGCTAACTGCATTTTCTGAAACTTCCAGATACAAGTACAACCTTTCTCCCATCACTGGCCTGGACAACAGTGGAGGTGCTCCCAAATATTTCTTCAATTCCTGAAAAGCTTTCTCACATTCTTCATTACATTCAAAAGACTTTCTGAGCGTTTTGAAGAATGGGAGGCATCTATCAGTTGCTCGCGATACAAATCTGTTAAGTGCTACTACTCGCCCCGTAAGACTTTGCACTTCTTTCTTCGTTGTTGGAGATCGTAATCCCAATAGAGCTTTGATCTTTTCAGGGTTTGCTTCAATGCCTCGTTGATTGACAATATACCCTAGAAACATGCCTTCTCGTACTCAAAATATGCACTTGGTCGGGTTCAACTTCATTTGGTATTTATCTAATTGATCAAAGGTCTGGCCTAAGTCAACTAGATGGTGAGCAGCTCTCTTGCTCTTTGTCAGCATATCATCAACATAGACTTCCATATTGCAACTGATTTGTTCTGCAAACACCTTGTTCATCAGCCGCTGGTATGTCATACCTGCATTTTTCAAACCAAAAGGCATAACATTATAACAATAAGTTCCCCTAGGGGTAATGAAAGAGGTACTCTCCCTGTCTTCAGGTTTCATTTTAATCTGGTTGTAACCAGAATAAGCATCTATGAAGCTCAGCAGCTCGTGTCCTGAGGTAGCAGCCACTAGTTGATCAATTCGGGGCAAGGGAAAATGATCTTTTGGACATGCCTTGTTGAGGTCGGTGAAGTCTACACACATCCTCCATTTATTTTTCTTCTTTTTCACCATCACTACATTCGCTAACCAGTCTGGATATTTAACATCTTCAATAAAACAAGCTTTCTGGAGCTTCTCGACCTCCTCCTGTATAGCTTGGTTCTTCTCGGGGCTGAACACTCTTCTTATTTGCTTCACTGGCTTGATCTCCTTATCCACATTGAGCTCGTGAGAAATTGGGGTCTATTCTGGGCATATCCTCATGACTCCAAGCAAAAGTTTATTTTATGCTTTTTAAGAAAACTATCAATTCCTGTTTTAGTGAGGCATCTAACGAAAAACCTATCTGAGTTGTTCGTTCAGGGTGCTCGTCTTCCAGAATGATGTTTTCAGTAGCTTCCACCACGTGACCTTTCACGAGTTGCGACTCGTCTCTAGGATCTAATGTTTCAATTTCAGCACCCTCATCCACCTGATAGGTAATAGTGTTTTTCCTAGATTCCTCCAGTTCCTCTTGCTCGGCAGATGAATAGTAGCATTCCCGAGCTACCTTTTTATCACCCTTCACAACTCCTACTCAAAAATTAGTTGGAAATTTTATGCATTGATGTACTGTAGATGGTACTGCTTCAAACTTCTTCAATCCTACCCTTCCCATGATGATATTGTAAGTTGATTGAACATTCTTATCCATCACGAAGAAGCGTACTCTTTCTGTTCGACAAGCAGGCCATGTACCAATGAACATATCCAACTTGATCGTCCTAAGTGGAAAAACTTTCTCGCTAGCAAAACCGAGGAGGGGCCTATGATAAGGCTCCAACTGAGATAACTTTAGATTTAAGCTGTCGAAGCACGAGTAGAACATAATATCAACCGAGCTACCATTATCAACCAATACTCTCGAGATCATCACTTCCTTCATTCTCATTTTGATCACCAATGGGTCATCATGAGGATACAGCACACCTGCGAGGTCGTTCTTTGAGAAGCCGATGACCAGTTTTTCTTTGTTGGCCTTTCTCGGGCGATCATCTTCAGCCAAATTTATTTGTTGAATATATGAACAGGCTTGAGCCTCATTGAGGTAAGCTTTTCTTTCTGTAGTAAGGTCTCCACCTCCTGCATCTCCACCTGTAATAACATTACAATCAAATGATCCAAAACGTATTGAAAATACCTCACGTTCTGGCTGCCTTGGTCTTTTGGGAAGATCGGGGTCGTCTTCTGGATCATCTTCATGGTCTCTTTTCTTGTTCTCCTCTGTTCAACGAGGAGATCTATACCTCTCTCTTGCTCGATCGCTGTTTCTTCTTTCATTTCTATGATCAACATACTTTGCCAATTTTCCTCATTTAATGAGTGCTTCGATCTCGTTCTGAAGAGCTATCGTGTGGCCATGATCCTTGTGGAACCCGCAATATTTGGCCTTATTCCTCTTGTCAGGGTCTGACTTCATTTTCTCTGGCCAGTTTAACTCTTCGCTGTTCTTGATTTCTTCTAGAACATGGTTGATGTCTACTTCAAAGGAGTATAATTTTCAAATTTCTTTAATACCTCCCATGATGGCTTTGTTTTTGAGTGCTTGTCACCACCATTATTCTTATGCTCTTTCTTTTAGGCCTTATCAACCTCCACCTTGGTATATTTGATATCCATATTCTTCTTTGCAGCCATAGCCTCCTCGGCATTCATGATCTTGGCCACTTTTTCCATCAATTCTGACATGGTTCTGGGTGGATCTTTAGCCAAAGTGTAGTACAACTTGTTGGGCAACATCCCACTCATCATAGCAGTAATCGATGTCTTTTCCTCATAATCAATAACTTCGAGTTTCTCGTTATTGAAATGAGTTATATAATCCCTGGTGCTCTCACCTGCCTTTTGTCTAACACTTAACAAGTGTGCTACTCGTTTAACAGGTTTTGCTCCAAAATAGAAGTTTCCAATGAAGAGCTCGGCCAGTTGAAAGAAAGTGGAAATCTTACCCCGAGGAAGATTATTGTACCATATTTGAGCAGATCCTGTAAGAGTTCCAGAGAATGCCCTGCATCTCATCTCATCTGGCACAGGATAGATGTCGGCAGCAGCTTGATATTGCTCTATATGATGGACGGGGTCGGTTTTTCCATCATATTTAGGAGTCACAACAGGTGCTTTGAACTTTGATGGTGTGGGAAAGTCCACAATTGCTTTGACAAAAGGTGTCCCTTGGACAAAAGTTCTTTGTAGAGGATTCTTGGCCTTAGCCATTTCCCCTAATCTATCCTCCAACCTCTGAATAGAGCCTTTCTACGCATCATTTCCTTCCTCGGGCCTATTGGTTCGAGCAATTGATCGTGTTGAAGTCGCTTCCTAGGATCTATCTTGTCGAGCAACTGGTTGTGATTGGCCAGAACCCTCTCTTAGATCAAATGGTCGTCGAAAGTTTCTCGACACAGCCTTAGGAGGAATTTTATTCTTCCTAGGGCCCAATCGATCAAAAGGAGAGACCCTACTTAATCTTTCCAGTACACTGGTCCTTTTTGGAGAGAGAGTGACGTGTTGCTCAGTATCTATGGCTCGTACTGACGAAGTTCGACCCGGTTGATAAGAAAAATCTTTAGATTTCTCAGTGCGATATGAATCGCTTTGCCTAATGCGTGAAGAAAGTAAACGAGTATTTATTTGAACACTTCGTTGTCCTGAATAGGTTGATGCTCCACCCTGGATAGTTTGCATGAGTTATCGCATTGTTTCTTGCATGGCTGTCTGACCTTGAGCCAAACTGGCCATGATTCCAGCCAGATCTTGGATGTTTGGAGGAGCGGATGGATTTGGGGGGTTTCCAGCGTTTCGATTGCTGGATTCAGGATTGTCAGCCATTGGTGATGAATTATTTTTGGTGAAAAATGAAAATTACAGTCATTTCCCACAAACGGCGCCAATCTGTTGATGTAAAAAATTAGATTATCTCTAATTATTTAATCACAGATAAAAAATAAATAAGAAAAGAGATTTTAAAGTGGTTTAGCCTTGAACGGATGGCCTACGTCAACTGTTTATGTTATTATTGACTGTTTGGGAATTCTCGAGGTAGGATTTATCTCAAGAAATTCCGGTCCCTCTACAATGAGGATGATACAATGTATTTATAGCCATGAGGCTGTACATGTGAATGGGTAATACATAGCTGTTCCATAAGCGTATACATCTGTATGATAATAATTAGCATTTAATGCGCATTTAATCCTCTTAATTGTATGATAATAAATGCTCTGGTCGAGGTGCAGCTCGGGCCGCCTAAGCTGCTCGGACCGCCTAAGTATCTCGGTATCCATGAGTTGCTCGGTGCAGTAAAGTTCCTCGGTGAGCATCTACTGCTCGGAGTATCTGAGTTGGTCGGGGAAATTGAGTTCCTCAAAGTCAAGGTATTGTTCAGAAATGTTTATTAGTGCCATGTAGATTGACACGTGTCTCCACTTAACTGAGCCATGTCAGCAGACTAGATTTGGTATCAACAGGAGTAGCGTGACGGAGAGATGAAATATGGAACCAAATCGACAGGATCTGGAGATGATGATGATGGTTTTGATGAATTATCTGGACAACTAGCATGTCTATTTAAGAGAGCGAGAGCATCTCAGACCAACTAAAGATGATACCCAATATCGACGGTGGTTGAGGGAGCAACGTGACCAGGAGAGGAAATATGAATCCGAATTGTCAAAAACTAGAGATGATGACGATGGTGCCTATACATTTTATGATGATATTATATTTTGGAAATTTGTAAATTAAGGACCTATTATAATGTGTATTTTAGAAATAGGACAACAAACATTTTATTTATAGTTTTAGTCCCTATTTTTGAAAAAAGCCGCTGGCGTGGACCCATATTCATAAAACGTCAACCAATCACAGCATGCCATGTGTCCCTTTAATTTGAAAATAAGGACTAAAAATGGAAGCGAAATGTTTTTTGTCCTATATCCATAATCAATATTAGTTTAAGTCATAAAAGTACATAATCTATTGTATTTTTTATTATTTTATTTGAGGATGTACTAATAAGAGAGAGAGAGAGAGAGAGAGAGAGAGAGAGAGAGAGAGAGATTAGATATATCATGATGTATATTTTATTCTTTTATACTCTATTTTAATTTATCAACATGGATTTATCGTCTTTCTGAATATTATCTTATATGACACCTATGGATTCAATATATTCATCATTTTTACATTATGATGTGTCCTTTCTTCTAGAATTTTTCATACATGTTTATTATTGTTACTTATAAGTTTTAGATGATATTGATGATGTCATTGGTCACGTTAAGATATGGATATGATGTTTCTAATCAATATATGTGATATGGAAAATATAGCACCCTGCTGCGGAGGGTTCGACCCTACTCAGCATAGGGTGCAGCCCTACTCAGCACGGTGCGGCACCCACAGTTTTGGACATTCATACATGACGCTGCCTTATATTATATAGGGTGCGGCACCCACAGCTCTAACCTCACTAATAAGGTGATGCACCCATAGCTTTAGCCTCATGCAGGTGGCAGCCTTCCGCTACGCTGGATGCAGCCTTATACTATGCGAGATGCGGCGCTCAATATGCTTGCCTTACAGGCCACATCCCTCTCATTCATAGCTGCTCTAGACTTGATATATGTCACGTGCTTAGGGCACGTGACACAACTCACATACCTCCTATAAATAAAGGTCCACACCTCGAGATAAGGGGGTAATTCTACAATACCAGGTGAAGCCTTACCCAATTCTCTCTACACAACCTCAACATACAGCTTGGGGGCTACTAACCTACATCGTAGTCATATCTCCGGCACTCCTAGAACCGCTACACTCATGTACTCTCCTTTACTCTCATACTTGTATGCCTCTTTAGGCTCGATTATATTGTACAATGCAACGCATATAATGAGAATGGAGCAACACAGTGGACGTACGCCTATTTTAGAGGCTGAACCACTCTATATCTTGTCATTTATCTCTCGTCACTTGCTCTATTTGCTTATTAGGCACTATACCCTTGACTTGCTGATACGAGAACGAGAAGTGGATGATTTCTCGTATCATCACTTTAGTGCCATCTGTGGAAAATGAGGTATTTAAATCATGTTTCTCTATGTTTTGGGTTCTTAAATACCTTATTTGATTCATGGGGATCCTTTGGATCATCATGTCATGAGTAAATTTTTTGTTATTGAGCTCTATTTTAGATTTACACCCATAATTGGGTATTTTATATATTCAGATCTGCTCTTGGGTCTTCATTTTATGACTTTAGATCTATTTTGCATACCCCTGTGATATCATTCCATCTAGATAGTGCTAAAAAGCATGTTGGGCTTTAGCCCCGAAAAGATGAATCATTGGGGAAAGACTGTATTTACTCCCTTTTTGTTGTTCTTGACCTATGACCTAGGGTTTATCATTGAAACTGTGCCGTTTTGTGCACCGTGAGGGTGTTCTCTCATTAATATACCCTAGTAGGTATGCTCTTCACGTGTTGGGAGAGAAAAACTCAGTTTTTTGGGTTTCTATTTTGGGATCGCTCCCTTCACTGCCTAGGCAGAGATGTGGCCTGGCAGTTCAACTGCCTCTCTTGCCGTGGCCCCTACTAGTGCAGTTTTATTGCAAAAGCTTCAAAACATCAAGGAACGGACTCAGGTGGAATCCAACCCAACCTTTGTGAATTTTATACAAAGGCCACGACAGTACACCTATGTGCCTTACTGGTCGCGGCCTCAATAAAATATCATGTAGCAGTTCAAACGTTGTATCCCAATTTCTTACTTGGTTACTCCAATGTTTCTGAGATTACTCACTTCTGCTAGTTTTGTCTCAGATTATATATTTTGTAAAGACTAACAAAGCAAAAAATGGAAGGAGAATCCAGCCAGAGCACATAAGTCAAAGATGAGATTGTGCAGCTGTACAATCACCTCAACCATCTCTATGACAGTCATGCTTCATTCCAGACCCAAGTCAACTATTTGACTCAAAGGGTCCTCATGCTTAAGGCTGCAGCCTCATCCAATGTGGGTGTGGCACCCAGGATCATTGTTGTCGCAACCCTAGCAGTGGAAGCAGTCAGAAAGAGCCAAAAAAGGAAAGTAGAGAATGAAGAAGAAAGCAAGAGCTCTAGGGCTTACACCCCATTGGCCTTACCAATTGAAGACATCTTCGAGTCCATTAAATAGGACAAGCTGTTGAAGTGGATAGAGAAGCTTAAAGCTCCACCCCACAAGAGGAACAAAGCCAAGTGGAGCAAATTCCGTCTAGACCACGACCATGACACTGAGCAATGCTATGCACTAAAGGATGAAATTGAAAGGCTGATTGGGTAAGGGATAATGCAGAGGTTCCTCGGGGATGTTTAGGGGATGCAGCCTAGTCTGACAGACCGCATGCCCATTTTTCATGCTTATGTTTTATATTTCATCTGTTTTTATTTTGTAGTGAAAATCTTCTTACGCTGTTTTAAATTAAACTTTGTATTGTCGTTACAAAGTAATATATATATATATATATATATATATATATATATATATATATATATATATATATATATACGTGTGTGTGTGTGTGTGTGTGTGTGTGTGTGTGTGAAAAGATATATGAAATCAAGTTTACTCTTATAGTTTCATACTTTGATTCTCATTTCCATGAAATGTTATCTTATAAAAGACCATTTGTCTCAAACAGATCTCGAATCAAGACAATATGTTATACCGGGAATGATAATATCTAAATGGTGGCAAAAGAAAATATTGAGAGCAGCTATCTAAATTGGTCTGCAACATCACTCATAAGGGCTTACAATGACAGTTCTTAACTTTCGGGATGCGTCATTAGCTGCAAAGGGTTATAATGCCAGTTCTTAGCTTTCGGGATGCGTCCTTAGCCCAGGGAGGTTACTCCCCCGGTAAACATCATTAACTTGGTGAATAGAGACAAAACATCATTAACTTGGCGATCCCATATTAGCTTGGAGAAGCCTCATAATACCTAGCCCGGGAAGGCCTAACAATAACCCACGGGGGCCGAAGACTTAATTGTCTACGGATAACCTTATATTTGAAGGGGCCAAAGACTTAATTATCTGTGGATAATCCTATTATAGCTTGTGAAGGCTTTATATATATCCATATAAGCTTGGGGAAGCTTTATAATACCTAGCCCGGGGGGGCTGATAATAACCCAATCGAATCGATTATAGGAAAGCCATGAAAGGCAATCAAAGCGACTAAAAGATGTTGTGTTGTCGTCATCCAGAAACATTCCAAAGCTACAAAGGGATAGAAAAATGCCGCAATCTTATCAGTATGGAAAGTTCCATAAGTTAATTCATTCAGAGGACGCGACATGATAGAATCTGACTCAGATGCTGCAGCAGATGAAGGTCAATGGTACCAAGACTTGGAAAAATGGAAAAGTTAACTCATATGCCAAATAAGTCAAGTCGCAGACCCGAGGCCATTTTTCTTTAGGACAAAGCTAGTTGTCCACAGCCTTGGCCAAACTTGGGAGCCCATTATAGCTATTAAAGAAGTATGTAATTTATTATAAGGTATTGTCGCAACCTTAAACGTCCTATTGGCATCAAGACTTGTAAATACGTAAGTATGAAATGAAAATTCACAAGGCAAAAAGAGGTGGCCGCAGCGTTATTCAATAATTCCATTGAAAGATGTGGCCTCAGCCTTAGGCCCATACTAATTGTTGAAGTGCATATCTTATTGAGCAATTTTGGTCAAGCAAGCAAAGTAGAGGAATAAAAGCATATAGACAAGGGAAAGAAATATGGAAAGGCATATAGATAAAGAGGCCACGGCCTTAGTTAAGGAGTACAAATATATAAAGGGACGCAGACCTATATTGATAGTCAGTTCAAAAAATTACAAGAAGATGATTACAAGTTAATGAAGCTGCATCATCGTTCTCATCTCCCTCATCACAATCTGCAGTTGTCTCAATTTCATCATCTTCTGCTACAGCCTCCTCAGCTTGCTTCCTCGCTCTCTCCTTAGCTGCAGACCTTAGTTCATCCATGCATAGATCATGTTATTCATCACCCAACTTCCAGGATATAATTTGTTCCTTGCACTCCAGGAAATTTTTGACAACTCTGTGCCTCAGCTCCTGAAAGCTACGGAGGTAGGCTTTGTTATTAATCTGATAGAAGTCCCTAGATTTCTTAAAGATGGCCACAATAAGTTCCGCGGCATGTTTCAAGGCTTCATCATGTTATCTCTCAAGTGATCTCAAGGCCGTGACATGATCGTCAGCCATCTTCTTCATTTGATTTTTAGTCGCAGTCACCTTGCTTTGAGCAGCTGCAGTCTGATTCGTAACATCTAAGGCCTGGGCCTTAAAAACTTTCAAGTCAGTTGCATCTTGTGTTAATCTCTGCTTAGTCTTTTTTTTAGCCTTGGTGGTAGCCTCCAAGTCTTGCTTAGCTGCCTCAAGTCTGTAGTAGAGGAATCCTTGCCCGCTTGAAAGGAGGATGACCTGGCTGCGTCCAGATCTTTCATATGAGAAGTATCTGCAGCCCTATAAAGTTTGTAAAGCCCATCGTACTTCATACTCTGGGACACCACAACGCCCGTGACCTAAAAACCAAAAACCATTGCACATCAACTTTTAGCAAAAATATTGGAATAAACAGAAAGTGAAGAAATTACCCTCAGCAAGCTATGGAGAGCATACTCCTCCAAGTCTTCGTGGTCCTCCTTAACAAGACGGTTAAGGTCCACAGTCTCTGGAACCTTCCTCATTCTATGGACAACCCTTGTAGTTGTATCCTAGCAAGAACTGGGATTTGGTTCCCTAAGTTGAGATAACGGACGTCCATCAGGACTAACCCTTGCCTGCTCTGAGGGGTTGGAAAGTTGCCATTTACTGTCATAATGATCTGAGGAGGAGATCCAGAAGAAATAATATGTATGGGGCTGCGTCGCCCTTGAAAATCCTCGAACATTATCCCGGTCGCGGTAAGTTGGGGAGCTATATCATCATCCAGGGCATCATTTTGTGCCCCAAGGGCTGCGGCCCTCCCAAGAGAAGGATTCGTTACATCATCTTCGACAGTGACTATGGATTCAATCGCATGAGCCTTTTCCTTGGTGCCCCTCTTCCTCTTCTTTCCCTTCTTGGCAGCATTATTTAGGGCCGCAACATCATCATCCATCTCAGCCAACTGGGCAGCCAAGAGATCTCTGTATATCTCCTCACCTGGAAAGCAATGAAGTAAAGATTTGAGTATTGAAAATACTTACCGCGGAGTAAAAAGGAACGGGATTTTTACCTTCCGTAACCATTCTTTTTGCCAAAGATTTGTTGGGGAAATAGTCTGCCTAAAAAATGGAAATAGAAGTCACTAAGGTGTTGAGTTTTTTATCTTTATCCTTGATGCCCGCAGCCCTTCCCACTCTTCTCTCCTGGCGCTCACTGAGTTATAAATTATCAAGGGCTGCACAAGAGGATTATGTTAGTGCACAATAAAAGGAACCATGTGAATTGCGAGATAGGATGCGGATGTTATCAAAGGATATAGCCTTGGGCACCTAGTTTGGATGGACATCCCCATTACCGTGGCATCCTATGTGACCTCTCTCTCTTGGACTCCTCTGGATGAACCTCCCATCCTTCTCCAGAAGTATAAAAATACTTCCTTTTCTAATTTTTTACACTGGTGGGCCTCCGAGAGTAAAGGGTTTCATCCTTGCTATGGACACTAAGGTAGTAATACCATGTAAATTTCACGGAGTTCTCCTTTGGCATGTAAAAATTGAAGAACTTCGTGGGAGTTATGTCCCTATTGAACTTATGTTTCCATAATACTATTGAGGAAAGAATTGACCTCCAACCATTGGGATCTAGCTAGGTTGGGGCTAACTTCATTGCATGGAAAATCCTCCTAACTGGAACTGAGATGGGTAGCCGTATCCCATACACAAATGCGTGAAGGGGGAAGAAGACTACACCATCAGCAATAATGGAGCAAGGTCTTTAGTCCACGATTGGAGCAGTGCAGACCACAGTATCGAGAAATTTAAACACTTCAGCCACTTGGTCAACCCACTCTTGAGTCATAATGATGCGGATATTTAAGGCTGCAGGAGTTCCCTCAGATCTGCTGGATGGACCAGCAGGTGCATCCCTAACCACAGATGGATCCTCTACCTCGGCATCAATATTCATTGGGTTTTTACTAGAGTTGGCTTCCTCTTCCATTGGCGTGGTCTCAGAATCATTCCTACAAGCAGAATCTACGGAGTCAGAATCTACAACGAGATGGTTTGGGCAATCTTTGAGCCGGCAAGGACTAATTGTCTTTAAAGGACGCACAAAAGAAAGTTCAGGGGGATAGACTCCAAAATGTTTATTCCAAAATTCTTTGAGAATTTTGTCAGGATCCCAACTCATATGGCTACAACAAGACCTGTAAAGCAGAAAGGGTTCGCAATTAGGTGCCGCAGCCAGTATGATCAAATAGGCCTCCTGAAGACCGCGGTAGGTACAATAAAATAACATGTTTGAGAACATTAATAAAAGTCCTAGAAAATTTAGTTAACTACATTAAGTGTTTGGCTCTGGAATCCTAAAAGTTCAATTTTTGCCACGGTATATTGTTTTGGGAAAGGAGTTATTAGATATATTCTTGCATGCTGCATCCCTCCGATCTATTAAAGGGCAAAGTGATTTTTTTTACTCCTATAGATGGCTACCTGCCGCACCCTACATATTATGCCGCGTCCTATTGAAATTTTGGTTTTCCTACATCTTGTTTGCCGCAGCCGGTTGATTCAAGTGTTAGAAGTTGCGGTTCAAGGGTAAAGTGGTAAGGAATTATCATTGGTTTTAGCAGGATTCCATAGCAACATAACACAAGTACTAGACCAGATGACGCGGACAGACATATAAATAGTTTATGGATGAAAGTTATCCAGTTTAAAGATCGAATACCTAGAATACGAAACGTCTTTATCAAAAATATCAAGAACAAAAGGGGAAGTGTACATTTGGCCAGAAAATTTCAACTACAGAAGCCTATTTCTATCATATAAAGATTGATTCAAAGAACAAGAGAAATTATTCAAGAATAATTTGGCAATAGTCACAATTATTTATCATTTAGATATGAGTTCAATTCTTGGAAATTAGCGATTATTCAGTCAAAACCCTAAGTTTCTATCAAACAGTTGGGGGTTTTTCTCAGAAAAAGATATATATTATCACAAATCCTAAATTTCAGGTATAGATCTAAAGCAGATACATAGAAACGTGATAGTAAACGAGAAAGATAGGGGGGAAATTACCTCGAAATTTAGAAATCAGCAATGCTCAGCCTCAAACCGCCATAGAACCACCACACGCAGCCTTAAAAAGTCACCGAAAAGATCAAGGGAAGAAACGGACACAGTTTAACTTTCAATTTGCTCTAAAGGTTTTTGGAAACGTAATGAAATCCACAACTGGGTCTATTTATATAATAGACCACGGGAAGATGAAACGTCGTGATGATTTGGCTGCAGAAGCATTACAGGGCCGCGACACCTTTAGATAAATCGTTGTATTACGGCCGCAGCCTAATCTCATTGATATGACATATATTACTTTATAGTTGCGGCATGTTTTAAAGATTGCAAGACTACTCAGCCGCATCACCAATCGCCACCTCTTGGCACTACGACTAGGGGGCTTATTGATATGGCAAATATTGCACCCTACCGCGGAGGGTTCGGCCCTACTCAGCACAGGGTGTGGCCCTACTCAGTATGGTGAGGCACCCAAAGTTTTGGTCATTCATACATATCGTTGCCTTATATTATACAGGGTGCGGCACCCACAACTCTAACCTCACTAACAGGGTACGGCACCCACAACTTTAGCCTCATGCAGGATGCAGCCTTCCGCTACGCTGGATGCAGCCTTATACTATGCAGGATGCGGTGCTCAATATGCCTGCCTTACAGGCTGCATCCCTCTCATTCACAGCTGCTCCAAACTTGATATATGTTACGTGCTTAGGGCACCTGACACAGCTCACAAACCTCCTATAAATAAAGGTGCACACCTCGAGATAAGGGGGAATTCTACAATACCAAGTGAATCCTAGCCCAATTCTCTCTACACAACCACAACATACAGCTTGGGGGATACTGACCTACATCGTAGTCATATCTTCTGCACTCCCGTAACCTCTACAGTCATGTACTCTCCTTTACTCCCATACTTGTACGCCTCTTTAGGCTCGATTATATTATACAATGCAATGCATATAATGAGAATGGAGCAACACACTGGGCGTAGGCCTATTTTAGAGGTTGAACCAGACTATATCTTGTCTTTTATCTCTCTTTACTTGCTCTATTTGCTTATTATGCACTATACCCTTGACTTGCTGATACAAGAATGACAAGTGGACGATTTCTCGTATCATCAATATAAATTACCATGTTAATATTTCCATGCAAATCAGTCACTTATCTCATTCAACACATGTTTTACTTATTTATATTTATTTCTTAATTTGATTGATTGATAATAGACTTTCATTTACATATTCCTTTGTCTCTCTAAGACAAAAGGGGGAGAAATTTTAGGATTCGGGGAGAGTATATACTTAGTGGGAGTATTTTAGTCCATGCATTGCATTTTATAGTTCCTAATGATATATATATATATATATATATTTAAGTGTGTATATATATATATATTATTGTATCTTTTGTACATAAAGTGGTATATGTTTAAGTGTGTAAACTTTATAAGACCCCTGATGTTAATTACCATTTACTTAAGAATACATACATCTCTATCGAAAACTGTGGAGGTTGGGATTGGGTAGATTGATGTATGCAAAAAATTATCCGACTATTTTTTTAATCCTTTTCATTTTTTATTTCTTCCCAAAATAGACAAAAGGGGAGATTCGTAAGGAGTGTTTTACACTCCCTTTAGGTTTTAGTTTGTGTTGGCTTAATTTCGAAACAAATCTTTAAGTCATAGTATATTTTTATCTATTGCATTGAGTTACAATGCTACATCATATGAAGACAAAAAGATAACTCATCCTGACAAATCATATAACTTTATTGAAAATCAGAGATTTGGTAAAGGTAACAGTTTTCAAAAGTTCTGTAATTCCTTGTAAATTATTTCATTGATAGGAAGTGACGTGACATGACTTGTAATGAAAATAAATTTAGCAAAAGATTTTTAAAATATTTGTGACAAAATATTATCAAGGGTCAACTCTAAGTAACCTCATTGGAATGAGGTCACCCTTGATCGAAGAGATCTTCAATCAATGACTTATTTTTTATGGCAGTGGACCTAAATCGAAAGCAAACTTCAATGACGATCCCGCAATCAAAGTCTGTTTCGATAAAGAGTCCTTTGAACGAAAGATCTTGCTCGAATGAGGACCTTTATGTTGGAAAACGTGTTAAATTAGGTCTATTTCATTAGAAAACTATTTAAACACTTTTAAATGTGTATTCCAATCGATGAAATCTAGTTTTTTTCAAAACCTTAATTTGGCTTTTCTAAAGTCCTTTTATTTGTGAGAGTTTGTCAACTCCGTGTAACTTAAGTAGACTCCAATTTTAAGAATACCTTGAGATATTCTACATTAAAGAGAATAATAGACTGCATTATGTGTGGGATGATCTTTCACCAATAGAGATTGGTGGATACCGAGGACTTGGAGGTTGTCGGTTGTTTTCCTGAACTAAAGCGTCTATCACTAGTACATGCAGAGGTAAAGGATCCAAAGACAAGGGAGAGACATTGTGGAGTATATTGTCATTGTATATATAAGTCGTGACTGAGTCCTTGTAACCATATTTAAGTACTGGTAGACTTAATGTGGGTTGGGTACGATAGTATTTTTTTCTCCCAAAAATTCCAACTCTAAAATCTTGATGTGCTATTTGTGAATACTTTTATTTTCTTTTGTCGGTAATAACCAATTACATGCACTTTGGACTAAATAATTTTATATGTTAAAATTAAAATTAGGTTCAGATATTAAAAGGATTTTAATTTGATTTACATGTTTATTAATTAAGAAAAGTAATTAAACCTAGAACCTTAGTCACATACCTACTTTAATCCTTACTATATTTTAGGTTAACCTTCACTCACCTTTTAATAAGAGGATAAATAATATGAATCGATAAGACTTTAGTGAAAGAGAGTTCTCCCGCATTGGATTCCCCAGCCTATTTTATTTTGAAAACCAAACTCGAGTCCCACCTTCCTTAGCTTTTTGCATGATAACAAAGAACTTAGCCAGTTCCAGCCAAATCCAACGGGGAATCTATCTTGGTTTCACCGTAAAAGAAATTACCAAACATACAAAATAGAAATGTTATACATAAAAAAGTAAAGAAAAATCAAAGAATCCCGTTTCTCTTAAAGAAGGATAAAAAGAGTATCAATGCCTGCATTTTTTTAGAGTTTTGTCCGTCCTTCTATTAGTACTCGTATGAAATTTCAGAATAAAGGTGTCTTCTACATTTCCATAATTCACACCGCATCAGAACTACTTTGATTAGAATACCCTAGATTGTCGTTTTTGAGGATTGTGGGACCATACCGTCAATGATCTTCACGCTCTTGACCACCAAGTATGCCTAGAATAGACCTCCATATATACTAATGAAGAACTGGGTTTGTCCATCATTGATTGGATCTTATTACGGATGAAAGGGTACAATGCAACTGAAGAACACCTTCCTCAGAGAAACATTAGTGCTTCGTTTGGGAGTTTTGGAGAGAAAAGAAAGGAAAGGAAAATATTATAGGAGAGAAAAGAAAAAGAAAGGAAAGTTAATAACAGAGAAAAGAAAAGAAGAAAAGAGAAAGGAATTTGGGAGAGAAAAGAAAATAACTTTCTTTATTGTGTTTGGGAGTTTTGGAGGAAAATATTTTTTTAAGGGAAAGAAGGTACAATTCATTAAAAAAAATCCCTTATTTTCTCTCCTTTTAAACTTCCAAATGATAGAAAGACACTTTCTTTCCTACTTAAACTCCTTAACGAAGGAAATGAATCACATTTCCCCTTCTTTCCTTTCTTTTCTCTCCAAAATAAAACTCGCAAACAAGGCTTAGGGGCTTTTAAAAGGAGGGGAAAAAGAAACGATCATCATATCAACCTTGGGATCCCCTCATATTAACCTCACATTTAACATATATAAAAAAATAACCCCCCTAAATTGAACATCACTCCCACTAAAATGAATACCACCTTCAAAAGAAATATATTCAAGGCAAAATCATGAAAAGCATGAAAGAGAAAATAAAAAAAACATGGATCATGTGAAATATGGTGGGAGTAGGCAATATCCCAAAGAGATATAATTAAAGCATGTGGGAATGGATAAGAATATATCATAAAACATGAGAATTTATGACGATAACCACATATGTCCAATAATAGCATGACAATAACCATTGGGAGGAGCAATACGGACTATATAGGGATATAAATCATATGAAACAAATGTAAACCATGGATACCAATAAAAATAGCGGTTGAATAACCAAGAATCATATATTAATATGAATATGCAAGTATATACATCATCACGGTCAAAATCTCTATGAAAAAACCCAAGGTATCACAATCCTATACTTCTAATGACATAAAATAGGGACTTATAAACTACAGCTCTATAAGGATTACACTAACTATGATCTTACATCGCCAATCTTAACCCAAGTTTCACTGAATGACACTGATCCCATGAGTATCCTAAAAGAATGACTCCAGTCCTCAAATACATATGAATTACCAACTTCCTCCATTCAAACTAATGAGTTGACCCCCATATGATTCTCTCATCATTATAAGGTCCTTGAGCTATTGTCCCCTTGAACTTACGTCAATGACTCATTCCCAAATATAAGGTTTTATCTCATTGAAAGTTCCCTAAGCATCCTTAAAACATACGTCCACCGCACCATAACTCTATTTCACTAATATATCCTTAGTTTTTAACTAGAGGAACCTCACCTAAGATCCTCTCTCATCAGCAGTCCCTAAATGATCGTCCTAGCCTTAAGTCTAAACCAACAACCCATTATCCGATTTAAACTCCATACTCAAAGTTCTATTTTATCATAGGAATCGTAAAGACATTAACATAGTGATTCTCACCAAATTATGGGCCCATCCCTAGGTCCCCGAGCGACCTCACTGAAGTTCTTACCCAAAACCTCTTGTGTAACTGACACATCCTTGTTTCAACACCTAACTCAAAATTCAAGTTAATTTGAGATTATACGAAATTATTACAAATTAGGTTAATCAAGTTGCAATTATGTGATATTTAAACATCTAGAAACCTAAAGTAATTGTAGATGTTAAATGAGGTTGTGTGTTGTGAATAAGAGTAAATGAAAAAAATTTATCACAACACCAAGATATTAGAGGAAAAACCGGACCTGGGAGAAAAAACCTCAGGATAATACAACTAATGCACTAGAAAAATAGGGATGTTATAAAACCTCATATTTTTATGACTTTTAATTATGAGATTAAGTAAATGACATTGCTTTTAATTATGGGATTAATTAAATTAATTTGGGATAATTAATTGGAAATTAATTCGAATTTAAATAACTAGCAAGACGAAAGTTAGTATTTCATTATGATGATAATTTTGAATATTACTGAGTGATTATGGTAATATATGATTATTGAATTTATTAAAAGTGTCGTGAGTTAAAAATATGGCAGTTTCGGTAATTAAGTTGGAACGCGCGTCTCAGTCGTGTCAGGACCCAATTTAATGGATTTAAAAGTAATTTATTTTTATGTCATCCGTATGACCATTTTGAGTGCACCAACGTGTCCTAAAGGGTCGAAATAGTCAGAAAATACTAGCCAGGGGTTTAGTTTGGGTTTCGGAACATTTTAGGCCTAACTGGCAGCCCAGGAGGGTATTTTTGTCATTTTGACTTTTTGAGGAATTATGACCCACAAATTTTAGACTTAAATTATCATCCAACACCATAACTCTTAGGGTTATCACAATCAAAAACACCAATGGCAGTTAGAGAGGAAGAGAGGAAAGTTTCCAAAAAAGAAACTACCCTTAGAGGCTTTTGCACCACCGTTACCACCACCAGATAGATCAAAAAGAGAGAATCATTACCATACCATATAATTCAAAGGATCAGAATCTTCACTACCAGGAAAGTGATTTAACTTGTGATAATTCAATGCATATATCATCCACGCTAGTTTAGGATTGAAGAATAACCTTGAAAAATAATTAATGAATGGATTTGAGAAATTTAAAATCGTAATCTGGGTAGGTTCTACATGTAGTCTATCATTTGGGAATATAGCAGCCACAAAATTAGGATCCAGGTGTAAAGATTCACGAATTTATATTGTGTTATATGAAAAATCTTAAGGAAAATAGAAGAAATAGGGTTTTTATGAAAAATATGAGATTTGACCCCAAAAACTGTTAAACCTTGTTGATTTAATGATTCTAATACGTTAAAGTTTATGCATATATGTTGGTTTGATGATTAAAATACTTGGTTGGGAGTTTGTGATGTTTTAATGGAAGATTTAGGTGTAAAATATAGAGAACCTGTAACTGTTAATGGAAATTCTAGGCAGATACATGTTCGATCGATCGATCGACTCAAGAATGTCGATCGATCGATGGATCGATAGATCGACCCCTTTCCATCGATCAATCGACCCCTTCTGATTTTTGTAAAATTATTTCCTTTAAGGTTCACCGAATCCCAAGCTTGTAAGAAATTGTAGTGTGACTTATAAAAGATTGTGGGACTTTGTTGAGGTCAGTAGGATCGTAAATAGTGCCCGGAATATGTTATATATTATGGGATTGAATGGAATAATTACGAGTGTTTACCGAGTGTGGTACGGTTAGAAGTTTTATATAAATTGGGATTTAAAGTGTACGAATGTTAATTTAAGGTTAGGACCAGTAGAAGAGTGACTTGGGATTACTGAGATAACCTTAGTGACTAGTGGGTGACTTAGTAACCTTATGAGGTAGGTTTAAGTATTCAGACTCAGACGACGAGGGTTGGTGCGCTGAACATATTACA
Organism: Sambucus nigra; assembly: GCA_949130495.1. Classification (NCBI taxonomy): domain Eukaryota; kingdom Viridiplantae; phylum Streptophyta; class Magnoliopsida; order Dipsacales; family Adoxaceae; genus Sambucus; species Sambucus nigra. The sequence goes on from OX422219.1 coordinate 94,744,287, forward strand.
TGGAATATTCGGGATGAAACTATGATACGTATGATACTTAAGATATAGGGATAGTGTATACCTATATTAATGTGATGACTACCTAAGTTGTGTGATTACTTAGTATCTGGAATATTGTGTGTATGGCATACCTACCATACTTGTTATCACGGGAGGTTAATTTTCGGAAAAAGGACCATTTTATCTATGTGTGCCTTCGGGGGGATTTAGATTGGTACCTTAAGGACATAGGACTGTGAATAACTTATTTGTGAGTTGATAAGTCAGCTGACCATGGGAGCGTAGGTATTTGCATGACCTATGGGTATGTGAAATATGTTCGCCTCCAATATGTGTGATTTGTATTGAGACGGTTCCTGAGTGATTCGGAACGCGTGATCCTTACGTACGTGATGTACTTGGATCTGATAGCAAAGTATGCGTGCATTGCAGCTTAGCCTAGGGGTGCCATATATGTATATATGTGTTCAGATTGATTTATATATATACTTGTGACTGGTTCACTGTTGCAGCTTAGTAGATGTGAAATACTAAGATATTTAAATGGGTTAAAAATGTGAAAATTTATAATAGCACTTGAGATAAGAAATTTGATTAATGTAAATGTGAGATATAAATATGACTTGTTTGAGTAATACTAGTAGGCACCCTATTTTAGAATGTGAAAGCACGAGTTAGTACGGACTAGTTAGATAGTGGTATAACTAGGATGGGTTAAGGGTATACGTTAGGCGTGCACATTAGTTTAGGGGTAAGAAACTCATGTGAGAGTACGCAACTAACATGTATATAATATTTACTATTTAATGCAATTAAACACTTGTTGTTTTTAAAATGTTTTCACCTCGGGCTCTGACCCGTTTTCTTACAAATCTATTTTGTTTTGTAAAAACATTTTAGGTGCCATGCCATAGGGATGCCAAGCATAGGAGTTCCATTCTGATGACGTGCTGTAGCTGCTGTGGAAGCTATAGGATCTCGGTATTAGACGCCTCCACATTTATCCTTGGTTCCTTCAGAGTCATTCATATCAGTTAGGGCATGTTGCCCATTTTTATTTAGAGATTTTAGATATAGACTTTCATTATTTCAGATATTGGTTTATTTATTTAGACTCTTGTATTGGGTTATTATTTACTCTGGTATTATTATTATTATTGGAGTGTTTACTCCAGACTCAGTTTATTTCATTTCGTTGGTTATTCATATGAGATTGTTTATGCGATTGATGGATGATGATTTAATTACTTGGTTAATTGTTAATTCAATTAATAAAATTTGGCATCTCTGTATTTTAAATATTAGGTGGCTAGTAATTAACTAAATATTTTCAACAGTGATGCTAAGACTGAACCAACTTGATATTTTGTATTAATTTAATAAAGGAGTAGCTACCCGATATTTAATTAGACGGGGTGTTACAGGTGGTATCAAAGCATCAGGTTCTAGTGTCCTTTAGGATCTGTGCGTCTTATTATGCTTCCAGTGTAGCTTTCTTTTATATAGAGCCCCCTATGTTTAGTATTGTTGATTTCTTTGATGAGATTTCGTTCTCCTGCTATAATGTAAATGATAGTGAATCTTATTTGCATTTGGGTGTGTTCGTGTGCCGAACAATGCAGTATTTCAGGCAAGGTCAGTTGGGCGGACAACAGGAGGCAAAGCTCAGTTGAAGTTATTGGGTATATTTAAGAATGATGATCGTAGTTGAGGTCACCCCTATTATGGCACGAAAATTCAGGATGGTAAAGACGGATAAGGCACAACATATGACTTCCAATTACCACTATAGTAGAAAGTGGGGTCAAACTAGACTCACCCAACAAGGTTGGATTAGGAGAGAGTCAGGCGAAACATTGAAGAGAACCAGTAGTGGAAATTCTAGAAATGCAGAATGGCGTGTGTTAGCCAACGAAGGTAAAATATCCAAAGGCTTGGACATATGTCAGAGTGTGTCTAACTGGGAGTGAAAATTTAGGGTAAAATTTTTCCGGGCTCGTAAGTGCAGAGTTACAATGGTGAGAGGCAACCACCACACTTAGAAGTGGAATGTTCTGTCAAGAGAAGGAGCAAAGGTATGGTTTGACCATAAGTTCGTTCATCAGATGTTCAAGATAAGATATGAACCTTCTGAACTCACACAAGAGGGTCGAACAGAGGTCAATTTATGAAAAGGAATTTAATCAATTAGCGAACCTTGCACCGGATGAAGTAGGTGCAATAAAGAAGAGGACTTTAAAGGGGAAAATTAACTTACAAGAAGAATTGTTGGCACTTTTGGGGAATTATGTTTGGACGGTCAATGCAGATGGTAATAATGTCGCGTTTTGTCAATATGGATGTTAACACTTCCTTGTGTGGGGACTTACAAGAATCGAAGAATTTAGTCAGAGAGTGAGATTAGGGAAAATGGTGTTGGTAAAGAACCACAAGGGGGAGACCTATTAGGGGACCCATTTAAATGATTCAGATAGCTGAATTTTTACCGAGCGATGGTGAATTTAGTAAGGGTTGTTGAAGCCAGTAGCATGTTCCTTAGGGACATCAAAGCTAAGGAAACCACGGAGGTAGCCATCAGAGTCGAGATTACCAAAGTCCAAGATAAGGACAACCCAAACATGGTCAGTATGACCGGAGATAAGTGGGTTATGTGTAGAGGCTTTTTTGGGAGAGTAAAACCCCATGTGTTAAAATTTTCTGGAAGTGAGTAAAGGCATAAGGGTATAGTGCCTAGCAAGGGAAATAGTTAATGTAATTTTCGGGTTGGTTCGGACAGGCGTGTTACGTCCAAGAACCATTTAAGCAGCCAGGGCGATTGGCAAGGTAGAAGTATGAGTTTTACCCTCAGAAGATAAGGCGTATTGTAGGTGACACAAACGAGTCACTACATTTTTATTATTTCTAGATTCGCATGTGAGACGAGTTTAGTGCGTATATTGACAATGTTATTATTATGTGAACATTTATCCCTGGTATAGCAGGGTTACCTTTAGTGATATCCGTGGAGGATGAATGGGTGCATCGATAGTGGTATATACTTCATTGAAATTACTCATTTTAGTGATGTGTTATACGAGCATAATATTATCCTGATTATGGTTTAATAGAAATGATTAGATCGGTAGTGGGCGAATATCGCAAGTCTATCGGGGTTACTACCTCAGTGTAGGATGTTTTGTTATGGCGAAACCACACCTGTAATAGGGTCAGGCTCGCATTTATATATATATATATATATATATATATATATATATATATATATATATATAGAGAGAGAGAGAGAGAGACTTCGAAAGGTATAATGGTCTCGAATATTTGATCCCGGTATGTGTAGGGACTTTTTGATATGATTCGGAGTGTATTTGGTTTACTGTTCAGCGAAAAGATTTAGCTTGTTATTATGTTTAACGCTTAGGACTTGGTTATAGGAATAGCGCATTGTTATACCACCCTTTAGAGACGTGGAAGTTAATACTCATTGTTGTATATCTGGGGATATGATTTCGAGAGCCTCGATCATATGTCCATGATGTTTATGGAATGTGACTACCACCAATGTTAAGTGACAGTGTATTTCAGAGACAGTTCTTTGTTTAAGTGTAATTGCGGAAGGAGGTATAACTTTTGTGTCAAGAGACTGGAATATAGGGGTACATGTTATGGACTGAGGGCTTAACGAATTTTGATGACTGACAATGCTAGGTAGTAGTGTATCGGGGGGTTCCTTGTTTGGGTTTAGCTTTGCGAGACATCCCACGCATGAAACTTAGCGTAAGATTGGTAGCAGGGAGATGTTTGGCCATTCGTCCATGAGTTCAGTACCTCGGTCGTTATAGAGATATGTAGTTATAACTGTAGGTTAAAACGTAAATTACGATATAAGGCCAGTAAAGCCAGTTGTGTGGTGAAGTAGTACTGAAAATTCTGTTTTATTACGGCGGGTTGAAGGATGGAATGATATTAAGGAGGATTAAGAATTTCAAATTCTGGGGTGATTTAGAATGCCCAAGTGGTATAGCCATATTGCGAATACAGGGGCAATAAAGAATTAGGTGTATGTATGAAGCGTATATGATGTTTAAACCCGTATGTATGCTTTATAGGGGTATGGACACGTTGGTTTGCTGGTGTCAGAACACCGAAAGAAGAGACATGGAAATAGATGGGTGAAATTTATGCTTGTGGGGCTAATATGACAAAATGGAAGTGGTAGAGTAGATTAAGCGTCGTGAGAGAAGGGCAAGAATCCATATATTCATGTGCAATCAGAGTAGCACGTCCGAACTTGGTGGAAAGGCAGTGGGAAGCCATTTAAAAGGGGGTATCCCTTAAGAAGACAAATATTTAACTATTATGGACAAATTGGATCGGAGTTCTACCCAGTAGAATATTGAGAGTGACTTGCACGTAAATAGAATATTGATGTCAATAAGGTATAAAGAGTCCAGAAGTGCACATCGTGGTGAAAAGTGCACGGGTTGGAAAGAAGAGGGTTATTACGTACCACTTAATGGGAGGAATTATAAGTGGAAGTCGGTGTTGAGCGGGATATAACGAGTAGCCTCCACGTGCACCACTTATAGATAGAAATCGGTTGGAGTAAGAGTATCAACCAGAAAATTTTGTATCAAGCCGACGATTCTAGTAGTGGAAGAGTTAAATTGGTAAATTTCTTTGATGGGTTGCCAACCTAAAGATAAGTAACGAGTTCCTTCGAATGTGTGTAACGGGTTGTACAGAAGGAAAGTAATTGTTATATCCTTGGGTGATTTACATTATTAGATAATGATCGCGCTGGTACGTGGTCCTGCCTAGTAATATTCTAAACTGGGATGAGATCCTTAAAACCCACCTTCAATATGGGGTATCAGGAAGTAGTGTGGATAATGTTTCGTTTTGAGCAGGTTGTATCACCTATAGCTCAAGGAGTGGGAGCAGGGTGATTGACGACTAGTGGAGCTGTATGAAAGTAATTTTGGACTCATTGCGATCATTTCATTTCCACAACGGGTATATTTAGTAAGTGAAGTATGATATGGTAATGGGGAGAGGATATTGCCTAACGGTAGAGTTGAGAGAAAGCACCCATACCTATTTATAGTGGACAAAGTGCTTACTGAGGTTTTGTGTGGATAAACCTTACTATCCTTCCTTTGGATGTTTAGAGGTGAGAGGATTATCAGAGTTTTGGATCAGTCAGAAGTTAGAGTCCGATGACTATAATGGGATAACCACATACCGTCTTAGGTGGCTTTTTCCTTTTGTAAAAGTTACATCACCGGGAATAGAGATTCTAAGAATGGACAAGAGTAGTCAGATGTTCTATGGTTTCTCCCAGGATGGGAGTTTTGTGTTTAGATAAACACGGAAATTGATATGAAGTGAGGTGCGACCTCCCAATAATATTAAGATAATGCGTCCAATGATGTATAGGCTATTCTTATTCGAATGTTGTTTAGTAAGAACATAAGGTGAGGTGCATTTATTGAGTTGTGACCCTATAACTGATAAAGTGTCGAGAGTATTAAATAAGCTTGTTGTGAAGCGGGGGCTGTAGTGATTGAGCTTCACTTTGAATTTTGTTTGAGTACTGGAGGATACCTATTTTTCCAGGTATGCCTTACTTTTTTGAATTTCGGGACGAAATTCTATTATTAGGGGGGGTTATATAATACCCCGTATTTTTATGGCTTTCGATTATGAGATTAAGTAAATGAAATTTCTTTTAATTATGGGATTAATTAAATTAATTTGGGATAATTAATTAGAAATTAATTCGGATTTAAATAACTAGCGAGACGAGAGTTAGTATTTGATTATGATGACCATGTTGAATATTACTGATTGATTATGGTAAAATGTGATTATTGATTTTATTAAAATTGTCGTGAGTTAAAAATACGACAGTTTTGATAATTAAGTTGGGATGCGCGTGTCAGTCGTGTCAGGACCCAATTTAATGAATTTAAAAGTAATTTATTTTTATATCATCCGTATGATCATTGTGAGTGTGCTAACGTGTCCTGAAGGGTCAAGATAGTCAGAAAAAAACTAGTCGGGGGCTTAGTTTGGGTTCCGGGACAATTTAGGCCTAAACGGCAGCCCGGGAGGGTATTTAGTCATTTTGACTTTTTGAGGAATTACGACCCACAAATTTTAGACTTAAATTATCAGCCAACACCATAAATCTTAGGGTTATCACAACCAAAAACCACCAACAACAGTTAGAGAGGAAGAGAGGAAAGTTTCCAAATGAGAAACCACCCTTAGAGGCTTTTGCACCACCGTTACCACCACCGGATAGATCGAAAATAGAGAATCATTCCCATTCCATCTACTTTAAAAGATCAGAATCTTCATTGCTAGGCAAGTGATTTAACGTGCGATAATTCAGTGCATATATCATCCATGTTAGTTTAGGATTTAAGAATAACCTTAAAAAATAATGAATGAATGGATTTGAGGAATTTAAAATCGTAATCCGGGTAGGTTCTGCATGTAGTCTATCTTCTGGAAATATAGCAGCCACGAAATTAGGATCCAGGTGTACATATTCATGAATTTATATTGTGTTATATGAAAATTTTGAAGAAAATAGGAGAAATAGGGTTTTTATGAAAAATATGTAATTTGATCCCAAAAACCGTTAATCCTGATTGATTTAATGATTCTAATACGTTAAGTTTTATGCACATATGTTGGTTTGATGATTAGAATACGTGGTTGGGAGTTTGGGATGTTGTAGTGGAAGATTTGGGTGTAAAATATAGAGAACCCGTAACTGTTAATGAAAATTAGGGAAAGATACTTGTTCGATGGATCGATCGACTCAAGAATATCGATCGATCGATGGATCGATCGATCGACCCCTTTTCATCGATCGATCGACCTTTCTAATTTTTGTAAAATTGTTCCCTTTAAGGTTCGCCGAATCCCAAGCTTGTAAGAAATTGTACTGTGACTTATAAAAGATTATGGGACTTGATTGAGGTCAATATGATCGTAAATAGTGCCCGGAATATGTTATATATTATGGGATTGAATGGAATAATTATGAGTGTTTACCGAGTGGGGTACGGTTAAAAGTTTCATATAAATTGGGATTTAAAGTGGACGAATGTTAATTTAAGGTTAGGATCAGTAGAAGAGGGACTTGGGATTACTGAGATAACCTTAGAGACTAGTGGGTAACTTAGTAACCTTATAAGGGTGGTTTAAGTATTCGGACTCATACGACGAGGGTTGTTGCGCTGAACATGTTGCGTGGAATATTCGGGTATGATACGTATGATACTTAAGTTATAGGGCTAGTGTATACCTATATTAATGTGATGACTACCCAAGTTGTGTGATTACTTAGTATCTGGATTATTGTGTGTATGACATACCTACCATACTTTCTATCACGAGTTGTTGATTTAAAAAAAAAAGGACCATCTTATCTTTGTGTGCCTTCGGGGGGATTTAGATTAGTACCTTAAGGACATAGGGCTGTGAATGACTTATTTGTGAGTTGATAAGTCACCTAACCATGGGAGCATAGGTATGTGCGTGACCTATGGGTATGTGAACTATATTCGCCTCCAATATGTGTGATTTGTATTTAGACGGTTCCTGAGTGATTCGGAACGCGTGATCCTTACGTAAGTGATGTACTCTGATCTGATAGCAGAGTATGCGTGCATCGCAGCTTAGCCTAGGGTTGCCATATATATATATATATATATATATATATATACTGAGAGTGATTTATATATGTACTTGTGACCGGTTCACTGTTGCTTAGTAGATGTGAATGACTAAGATATTTAAATGGGTTAAAAATGTGAAAATTTATAATAGCACTTGAGATAAGAAATTTGATTATTGTAAATGTGAGATATAAATATGACTTATCTGAGTAATACGAGTAGGCACCCTATATTATAATGTGAAAGAAGGAGTTAGTACGGACCAGTTAGATAGTGGTATAACTAGGATGGGTTAAGGGTATACGTTAGGCGTGCACATTAGTTGAGGAATAAGAAACTCATGTGAGAGTACGCAACTAACATATATATAATATTTACTGTTGAATGCAATTAAACACTTACTGTTTTTAAATTGTTTTCACCTCGGGCTCTGATCCGTTTTCTTCCAAATCTGTTTTGTTTTGTAAAAACATTGTAGGTGCCCAGCCACAGGGACGCCTAACATAGGAGTTCCATTCTGATGACGTGCTTTAGCTGTTGTGGAAGCTAAAGTATATCGGTATTAAACGCCTCCACATTTATCCTTGGTTCCTTCAGAGTCATTCATATCAATTAGGGCATGTTACCCATTCTTATTTTGAGATTGTAGATACAGGCTTTCATTATTTCAGATATTGGTTTATTTATTTAGACTCTTGTATTGGGTTATTATTTACTCTGGTGTTATTATTATTATTGGAGTGTTTACTCCAGACTCAAGTTATTTCATTTCGTTGGTTATTCATATGAGATTGTTTATGCGATTGATGGATGATGATTTAATTACTTGGTTAATTGTTAACTTAATTAATAAAATTTGGCATCTCTGTATTTTAAATATTAGGTGGCTAGTAATTAACTAAATGTTTTCGACACTGATGCTAAGACTGAACCAACTTGATATTCTGTATTAATTTAATAAAGGAGTAGCTACCCGGTATTTAATTAGACGGAGTTTCATAGATGTTATAAGCGATCAAACATATACCTAGCTTGGGTTCCCTTTCAAGATCTCACTATGCTCCAATCCTAAAAAAATCACCCTATTTAGCGGCTCTCAATTGAAGCTTAGCCGTAGAGAGAGAAAAATCCATTCCAATAAACTTCCACACATGCAAACTCCAAATCAATTCTCAAAAATCTTCCTTTTGTTAACCTCTCAATTGGATATATTTAATGGAAAACGCTGAAAGATAAATTTTCTGTGGTTGACTTGGTGAATCACTCAAAAATCTCTCACGAAATATTTCAATAAAAGTGAGAAAAAAGTAAATCTCATATAGGGTTTTTAGAGAGAGAAAGATGATATCTCAGATTTGAAAACTTCGTAAAGTGCAAAGAAGACTTCTAAATGAATAATGGAGATAAGATGTGTTTTTATAGTTAAAAAATATTTTTCATGATCCTAGTAAATTCTGTGCAAGGACCAAATCTGACACCGTGCACACACCCTTTAAATGAGGTAAAAAGACATACCTGATTGATTTCGTGCAAACGGTGCCAAATCCTTATTGTGTTCATAGTTTTTGTCATGAGATACACCTTTCAAAATTCATACATCCCAAAAGGATCCTTTTGCACATGTATAAAAAAAAGTGACATTTAAGGAAAAAAACAAGTGCATAAAATGGGAAAAAGTTGAGGGAAACCTTATGTGTATCAAGGTCATATACCAAATCCATAAAGGTTCAAAAGTCATGCAAATGTCCACCTGGAGTCTCTGAATATGATGAAGAGCTAAAATGCCAACTGGTTAGGACACAAATAGAGGCTTGTAAGAAAATCAAGTATCTAGACGCACTAGGATTGTCAAGGATATGTTCTCGAACGATAAACAAAATATTTTGACATGAAACATGCCAAGTGGAATAAAACATTTTGACAAGAAATAAAATATTTCAATACCATTGGACTTGTTGTGGGTTAAATGCGATAGTAGTTTTTCTTGCGAAAGTTTCCACTGCAAAATCTTAGTGTGTTAATTGTGAATAATTTTATTTACTTCCGCTAGTAGTAACCAATTGCATGAAGTTTAGGTTAAATAATTTTATTCGATAGAATTAAAATTTGGTTCAAATATAAAAATGATTTTAATTTGATTTGCGTGTATATTAATTAAGAAACTAAGCAATTAAGTTTCGAACCGTAGCCACATACCTAATTTAATCCTTAGCATGTTCTCGGTTGACCATCACTCATATTTTAATAAGATAATAAACAAAATGAATTAATAATACTATAGTGAAAGTGAGTTCTCCCGCGTTGGATTCCCCCAAGCAATTTTATTTTGAAGACCAAACTCCAACCCCACCTGCCTTAGTTTTTTGCGTAATAGCAAAGAACTCACTGTGTTCTCACCCAAATTCAACGGGGATTCTATCTTCATTCACCGTAAAAGACACTATCAAACATAAAAAAACAAAAATAGAAATGTTGTATATAACACAATAAAGAAAAATTAATAATTCATTTCCCTTAAAGATAAATAGAAATAGTATCCTTGCGTGAATCCTTGCGTACATCTGGTAGTCCTCATATCAAATTTTAAAACAAAGGTGTCTTCTATGTTTCTAGAATTCGGTCTGCATCAAAACTCGTTTGATTATAATATCGTAGATTGTCGATTTCGAGGACTATGTGACCGTTTCCTCAATGATCTTCATACTCATGACCACCAAGTATGCCTAGCATAGACCTCCATGTATACCAAATAAGAATAGGCTTCGTTCGTCAGTTATTGGACCTTGCAACAGATAAAAGAGTGCAATGCAACTGGGATACACCCGCCTTAGAGAAACATGAGCATCCATAATGGTGGAGCTAAAAGACACATGAACGGTTACAGTTCAACACTGAAAGGTTTGCAGTGGTGGGAGAAAGCGAACAAATTTTGTATGAAAAATGGCAGAGGTTCTCTAGTTTTGCTGAACGACTACTGAATTTGTAAAGGGTTCCTACGAACTTCATTTGTTTGTAGGAATTCCTACGAACTTCTTAAGTTCGTAACAAATATAAATAATCATTTTTATTATATATTTGGCTTCATACGAACAACATTAGTATGTAATATTTCCAATAAATAAATGAAATTCGTAGGAAATCTTTTTTTATTTCCTACGAGCAACATTAGTTCGTAGAAACAATGTCGCAAATTCAAAGTTTTTCACCATTGTGAAGTCTCTATATGAAAGAAGGTAAAAAAGGCTTTTCGTTCAGTAAACTTACTTTTCCTGAGCAGTTACCATTGTGGATGCTCTTAGGGTCTCTAGAAGGAGGAGGACCGAGAAACCCTCATCCTCATATCAACCTTGGGATCCCCACTCTCATATCAACCTCACAACTCAAATATAAAAAAAATAGTACTCCCCCTAAAGTGAACATCACTCCTACTAAAATGAATACCACCTCATAAAGAAATACATGCAAGGTGAAATCATGAAAGACATGGAAGAGAAAAAAAAACATGTGGTGGTAAGAGCGTGTGTTCAATGACATGGTGGGAATTGGCAAGATTTCAATGAGGTATAATGAAAACATGTGGAAATGAATAAGGAATATATGATGAAACATGAAAGTCTATGACAAGCATGCTCTTAGTTTGAGGAGTATATACCTCTAAGAAAGTGCTTGCACACTCACTTTTTTTCAAAAAAAATAAATAAATATATTTTGTCGGTTAATTTTTTGAAAAAGTAGGGGTATTTGCACATAAGTTTTTTCTTTAAAACAAAATTAGTCTTCAACCCCATGTCAGAAGGCGTATTCAATGACTAGTAATTTTTATTTTTCACAAATGTATTTTTTGTGTTTATTTTTCTTAGTTTTTGTACAAAAACCCTTATAAAAAATGATTAAACATCTCTACGATTTAAAAAGCAACCCGTTTATTAACATATTTGTGTAAATTAGTGCATTGTATTACTTGTATTGTTTATTTTTTTGCATTTAAAAAAAAGAGTAAACTATTCCATAGGCCCCTTACCTTTCCATTTGTTTCAATATCATCCCTATCCTTTTTTTTTCAATTTCATCATTAACCTTTCATTTTGTCTCAATCTAATCCCTCTGTTAATTATTTTGGATACAATTGACTATTTTACCCCTCTTTATTGAAAAATTATAAAATGGATGTTATAAATATTGAAAAATAAACTATTTTATTATTATTTGGGAATGAAAAATATTTTCTTTATCCGAGAATAATAATAAAAAAATATTTTTAATTTTTATTTTATCTTAGCTGTTTTTTATTTTTTTTATAATGGAATAACAATTTTAATAGTCAACATAGTTTTTTTTATTTATAAATAAACTCTTTTTTTTAATTTTAATTAAAAAAGTTTAATTTGATTTCTTAGATTCACGATTATTTAGTACCGTTGGCGCGGACCCACATCATAAGAAATTTTTTATTATCAATTATATTACATAGATGGGGGAAAACAATTGATGTCTTATATTCGCGATTAGTTAGTTCGCTGGATCAGATCCACATTAGTTTCGCGCCAACGACACTAATCAATCGTGAATCTAAGACATCAAATTAAATATTTTTAATTAAAATTAAAAATAGTCTTTTTATAAATAAAAACTATGTTGACTATTAAAATTGTTATTCCACTTTTTTTAAAATTAAAAACAACTAGGATAAAATAAAAATTAAAAATATTTTTTATTATTATTCTTGGATAAAAAAAAATATTTTTTTATCCGCAAATAATAATAAAATATTTTATTTTTCAATATTTATAACATCCATTTTATTATTTTTCAATAAAGATGGGTAAAATAATCAATTGTATTCGAAATAATTAACACGGGGACAAGATTTAGATAAAATGAAAGATTGAGGACTAAATTGAAACAGAAAAAAGGACAGGGACGAAATTGAGACAAAATAAAAAGTTGAGGATGAAATTGAAACAAAAAAAAGACAGGGATGAAATTGAAACATATGTAAAGGTAAGGGACCTATGAGGTAGTTTACTCTAAAAAAAATGAACATTTCTATTTGCATGGACAATTTTTGTACAGATCATGTACATAATGATGTGGTAAGCATATTTGTACGCTAAGTGTCATTAAAAGAAAAAAAAAAGTAAATTTGATTTTTTTTAAATAAAAACAAAAAAATTGCATTTTCAATAAAAACAGATTTAAAAAAAAATTGTTTTTAATAAAAGTATGAGAAATTATTTTTTAAACACTGGCGCAAACCCATGTCATTTAAACTATTTTTTTTTTAAATGAAATTTTCAATAAAAATTGTTTCTAAAAAAAATAGTGTAATGTTTTTTTAAACATTTATAAAAAGTTAAAAACATATGAAAAATTGCATTTTTTTAAATTAAAACTATGAAAAACTATTTTTTTAAAAGTTGGCGCAGACCCACATCATCGCGATTAATTAGTGTCGCTGTCACGGGCCCACATGATTGGTCAGTGACATTGGCGCGGAGCCACATCATCATCGCATTTGGTTACTGCCCCTGGCAAGGACCCACATCATCAACGCGGTTGGTTAGTGTTGCTGGCGCAGACCCACATCATCATCGCGATTGGTTAGCACCGCTGGCGCGGATCCACGTCATTTTAAAAAATAGTGAATTTTGTTTTTTTTAAACAGTTATAAAAAGTTAAAAATATATTTTTAAAAAAGAGTTTTAAAAAAAAGTTTTTATCGAAAATATAAATTTTAGTTTTTATTTATAAATAAAAAAACTTAGAACAAAATCTTGGTAAAAATATTCATTAACTCTCCCTTCCTTTTTGTCTTTTAATCATGCCATGTCATTATGTACAAATCTCGGTAAAAACTTCTCGTTGCAAATAGAATTTAAAAAAAAAATAGGTTTGTTAAAAATTTATAAACAAGAAAGGTTTTAAAGCTTATGCGCACCCCCCCTCCCCCCACACACATCCCATAAAAAAAGGGAAAAAAAAAGAAAAAGGAGAAACTTCATTATCTTTACGCGGGGCAATATTAGTTGGAGGAAAACCTTCTTACCTAAGGAATATTTAAAGTTTAGTTGACTGAAAGGCACTTGCAATCAATTTCGTGGTTCGCGATATTTTCCTTCTTTCACCTAACCTAACAAACAATCTTATTTAAACTCTAATTTATTGGTTATAGTCCTCCAAGAGTCTAAAGAAGCAAGATGAACCAGTTGACAAGTCTGTAAACAACCTCATTTTTTTGTTCTTCTTGTTTCCAACCTTTAATACACTTGAAATGCATGTGAAAGAATAAAAACAAAACTTTTCATTAAATAATTTGTCATACTTTTAATATTTTTCCAACTCTGCTTAATAGTAGGTTCTAAAAGGGACTAGAGTTGGCAAATTTGTACTTTTGTTTTTATTTTTCTTAGTTTTTGTGCATGCATCCTTTTAAAAAAAATGATTAAACGTCTCTACGATTTAATAAAGGGTCTTGATATTTACACCCAAAACATATCTCCAAAATACCACATAAAAATTAAATCCAAACTTTACTCTAAAGCACCCAAAAGTGCTATATCTTTTTTTTCTTGTAAACTGTCTAATATACCCCAAACTAAAAAAAATTACACACAAACTAACACCACAAACTCAACACCAGATAATACGAAATCTCAAAACTTTTCAACTCCAAAATAAGCTAACTATTTCACCTTGTTCATTTATCCCCCAAAGCCAAAAAAATGCATTGCAATAGTCCTCAAAACACCTCTACAAAGTATATAATGTCTAAAACTATTTATAAACCAAATGTCTTTCCTGATTTTGGATCCCGCCATTTGTTCTCAATTGCCATCTTCTGGAAGTGCTTAATGTCAGATTGGTATGTGTGGATGTCTCCGGAGTTGGGGCTTGACTGGGTTCATGTTGAGGTTAGGGTTATTTTCTTCGGTGGATTCGCATGGCCAGAAAGGGAATAGGGTCTAGTTGTGTTGAGTGTTTCTTCACTTTATTGATATATTTTATGACGAGTGTTGCGATGCTATGATTTTGTTGGATTTTTCATTTTGCAGTGGTGATTGGAATGTGGTGGCAGTTCCCATCATTGTGGATTTGATTATGGTTGGGGTTGTTTGTCTGATGTTGCGTGGGTAGTTCGTGCATTAGTCCTTTTGTGATCTCAAGTTTGTTGTTGTTGAGTTTTTGTCATTTTATTGTCAAATCCTTTATGGCGAGTGTTGTTGATTCCCTCTTTGGTGGTCTCGCTTGGTTTTGGAACCAATGTTGCGGCGCTTGGTAGTGTTTTGTGGTGTTTCGTCATTTATAGCAAGATCTTCTATGATGAGTGTTGCTGTACTGTGATTTTATATTGAATATTCAATATGCAGTTGTGATTGGTTTGTGGCACATGTGCCCTGTTGGTTGTAGTCTGTTTGATAGGTTTTGTTAGGTTGTTGTAGGGTATTTATCTAGTTTGTTTTGGATGTGTGTCGTTTGAGCCTTTATGCTCTTTGTTTGTTTGTGTCTTGGACTTATTTGTATATCAGCGACGATGCACCTTTTGGTTTAATATAATTACATTTTTCCAAAAAAAAGGAAAGGGGATGTAACATAATTTTTTGGAAAAAAATTGGGGTATTTCAAAACCAGGCAAAAATAAGGGCACTGAAACATAATACATCCCCAAAACAAATATGTATTATCTTTAAATACCTCAGATCCAATATGGACCAACGTAAGGGTTGCTCCATGCAGATCAATTTTTTTTTAAATAGTAAAAAATATATTTTTAATTGATTTTTTATAAGGGACATATACTAAATAGTCCCTCGAACTTTTTTTAATACACGTTTAGTCCAAGCCTTTTTATTTTGCACCAAAAAATCCTTCACCATGCCAAAAAACCTTTACCATGCCGCTGGCGCGGACCTTTAAAGTAAAGAGAACAAGGGACTTTTGGGTACAAAATAAAAGGCTTAGACTAAATATATATTAAAAATGTTTGAGGGACTTTGTGGTATTTAATCATTTTTATAAGGTATTTAAACATTTTAGTGGATCCAAAAAATTAACTAAAAATGATTTTTTTTATTATTTAAAAAAAATCGGTCAAAATATATTGATGTTCAAAGTGCAAAAAAACAGATATTTTTATTGATTTTTTAAATTGTAAAAAATTCATTTAAAACATATTGTTTGAAAATACACTTAAATGTTTAAATGCAAAATTTGTGTGGTTAAATGGAGGGAACCTTCTGCTAACGAATATTCAAAGTCTACTTGTGAAGGTCACTTGAAGTTTGTGTGGCTGGGACTGGGAGTTGATTCCTCCAAGAACCTTCTGCTAACGAATATTCAAAGTCTACTTCAAAGTCTACTTGTGAAGGTCACTTGAAGTTTACAACCATGATTGATTCTTTTATTATCAACCTACGATTCATATCATTGTAGTCCTCCAAGAATCTAAAGAAACACTTTTCAAGAAGATGAACCAGTTCGACATGTCTGTAAACAACCTCATTCTTTTCTTCTTTTTGTTTCCAACATTTAATATACTTGAAATGTAATAGAATAAAAACATAACTTTTCATTAAATAGTTTGTCTTACTTTCAATATTTTTCCAACTCTGTTCTGTTTAATTGTAGGTTCAGCAAGGGACTAGAGTTGGCAAATTTGGTTGTTACCTCAGATCTCATACATAAAGCTTGGGCTGCAAGTTCTGAGACACCTTTAAATAATAATAATAATAATCAGCATTTGCCTGTTTCATTTTCAATTAAATCATCTCAACACCCACTTAATTGCAAGATTATAGTTTTTGGCTCCACACCCACTTGTAATTATGAGTGTCTTCAAGGAGATGGTAAAGATTGGGTTTTATCAACAAACTTGGGAGAGAAGTTTGAGTTTCTGGGTACAAAAGTCAACCCCACTTTCTCAATTCATAAGGTTGCGGCAGATATTTTCTCTTCTCTCTATGATGAGCTATTTCTCCTTAAAGATCAGGTACATCTCTGTTATTTGTTTTATCTCACTTGTGTTTGTTTGTTTCGTTATTGTTGGCTGTTGCGGATGTTGTGCCCCGACACCCAATTTGTTGGGGGCACCCACCAGTCACACACCGCCCCCGAATATAATCGAGATAAAATGGTAATAGTGACAAACACAATAAAGATGTAAACAAGAGAGACCACCAATATCTATGTGGTTCACCAACTTGGCTACATCCACGGAGAGGGCCGATTCCACTATATTTTAAGAAATTACAAGTACAATATAAAAGGATAAATTGCATGCCCTTTACTCTCCTGCCCAAATCCCGGATAACCATTGTACACCAACTCTCCACCTGAGTGAATCCAAGTTCTAAGTCAAGAACCTTCTAAATCTCTTGCCCTTAAGTGTTTTCCATGTACCCAATCTGGTGTATCCTACTCCTATATAAACCGGTGAGAAATCCCCAACACATTACATTTTAAGCGCACCTACCATACGTGAAACACTCACACTCACACCTATACCCTTCTTCCATTTTGAGTAGTACCCATGGGTGAGAGGGAAAATCCCTCACCTCTCACCCTAAAACCCTCACCTTTGGAAGAAGACTCTCTCTAGCTCTATGTTGTGTTGAATCATGACTGAAACCCTTCTTAAATAAAGAGAAAAAATGATCAGTACCCCACATATGAACAGTAAACCGCATATGAATAGTAACCCGCATGTGAACAGTAAACTACGTATGAACAGTATCCGCGCAAAATTCAAGTCAAACTTCACAAATCTCCACCTCGACGAAAAATACTACAAACCATGACCGAGACTCCATCTGATGAGAATTCCCCCCATCGAATTTTCCCGTTTGCCACGCCATAAAAAAAAACACCATTGAGCTTCATTATACCAGCTATACATATCCGTATACTGTTCAATGCCTCTTCAAAGATCTAAATAATCCATGAAAATTGCCCTTAGAGTGCACACCTCCTCTTGCACCTTGAAATTTTCAACTGCTTTTCTTGGACATCTTCTGAAGTTCAACACACGAGTCAATGCCTAAATGTAGTTGCAACCAGTTGAATATACCCATCGACTCCAAAGAGGGACCTCGACCCCACCCCTTCACTAGCAAGATTCCTCTCACTGTCTTCTGCTGGAACATACACCCTGTTCATCAGTTGTAAATGAGAGCATTTGGAAGGCCTTCCTCATTTATGCACCTTAATCTAAAAACTATACCATCAAGATCAATCCAAATGTTATTAACTAATCACATACAACCCATACAATACCGTGTGATTTATGAACTCCACCTACAATTGAGCACCGTTGTCCTTGGAATTCATCACTTTGGGAGATTGTGAAAATATTCTCAAAAGTTCAACATATACCGTTAACCGTCTTGAGGTACTTCCTGGGCCACCTCCATCCTTACTTCATATGTTGAATCAAGAAACGACTCATTTCCCTCCACACATAATAATGCTCATATTGTCCTTGAATGTAGATTTGCTATGACAACAACCTCGACAATCAATTTTCTTTTGGGTGAAAATCAAACCGTAATCAATAGACCTTGCAGGTGGCTACCACACCGTTACTAATTGCATTCTGGGATAGCAATCACATCCTCTCCAATTGCATTTTCGGTAAGCAATCACACCTCCTTCTTTCTCCGGCTCTCATTATTCCATCAACCCCGGTACACGACCCATGTTGAACAAGAATGACTTTCACTTTAATCACCAAGAGAGAAGCACCCATTACCATCAAATCCCTCCACCTAGACTTGTGAAGCAATATCCCTTGACATGATTGAATGAACACACCCAATAAATTCAAGCACTAATGTTTTAACACCAAAATCTCATTCTGAATTTTTGACAAACACCTTGTGTGCACTAAGAGCTCTGATACCAATTGTTGTGTCCCGACACCCAATTTGTTGGAGCACCCTCCAGTCAACCACGACCCCGGAATATAATCGAGATAAAATGGTAATAACGGTAAGCACAATAAATATGTAAACATGAGAGACAACACCAAGATATACGTGGTTCACCAACTTGGTTATATACATGGAGAGGCTTGATTCCACTATTTTTTAAGAAATTACGAGTACAGTAGAGAATATATAAGGATAAATCACATACACTCTACTCTCCTGCCCAAATCCTGGAAAGTCATTGTACACCAACTCTCCACCCAAGTGAATCCAAGCACAGTTGTCAGAATCTTACGATTCTCGATGCCATTCATACGATTCGATCCAAATCACATATTAATCGATACGAATCGGGAATTCAATCGGAGAGGTTCCAAAAATCGGGCTAAATCGGCCGATTCGGGATCTGAATCGTGAATCGCACCGATTCACGATTCAGATGCGATTCATGTTTCTCGGAGGATGTTGGGTATTTTCAACTTACTTAAAGCTCATGCTCGTTTTTTGTTCGTTATAAAATAACCCTAAAAAATATTTTATTATCAAAATAATAATAAGAAGTTAGTACAAACTTAAGTTACCCTTTGCGAAAGATAGAGTGATTGAAACACATACTAGAACGAAACCTAAATTGCGATCACTTTTCTTTTTCTCTTTTAACCTGTTCGAAGCTGCGATTTCCTCTATTTCGTATTGCGATCACTTTTTTATTTTCTTCTAACATGTTTGAAGTTGATCAAGAGACGGAGGTAGCTTTGCGTTCGATTGAAGTCAACAAATCTTGTGTAAGGATTTATAAGTTATATTATATGGTATTGTTATTATAATGTATTTTTTATAGTATTATGTTTAATCTTTATTTGTGTTATTATATTGTATAATAGATTGTTGTGTTTAAATTTGGAAATTGTAAGTGGTGGTATTGTGAGAAGGATCAAATACCAAAAAGTCCCTCAAAATTTTTTAATACACATTTAGTCCAACCCTTTTATGTTGTACCAAAAAGTTCCTTATTCTCTTATCTTTAAAGGTCCGCGCCAACGGCATGAGAAAGCCTTTTTGGCATGATGAAGGACTTTTTGGTGCAAAATAAAAAGGCTTGGACAAACCTGTATTAAAAAAGTTCGAGGGACTATTTGGTATATGCCCCTTGTTAGAGTTTGGTCGTAATTTGGACATGGAAGTTCATTTTAATAGTTATATTTTAATGAATCATGTCTTATAATTGGTTTTAGGTCATAATATGTTTTATTACATATTCTTAATGTATTATCTTTGTATTTATATATTATTTCCTATATATTTTACGTTAATACTGATTCTTATGATTCGATTCACGATTCAATTCACTGTTCACGATTCATAGGGTTTCCGATTCACGATTCGATTCATGAATCCAAGTATTAAACCAAGAACCATCTCAATCTTAGTGTTTTTGATGTATTCAATCCGGTGTATCCCGCTCCCATGTAAACGGCTGAGAAATCCCCCACACATTACATTTTAAGCACACCTACCGTACATGAAACACTCACATTCACACCCATACCCTTCTTCCACCTTTGAGCAATATCCATTGGTGAGGGAAAATCCCTCATCTCTCAATCCAAAATCCTCACATTTGGAAGAAGACTCTATGTAGAACTATAGTTCTGTGTTGTGTTGGTGTGTTTTGAACCATGACTAAAACCCTCTTTAAATAAGGAGAAAAAGGAACAGTACCCACATATGAACCGTAAACCGAGTATGAACAGTATTCCCTTCGGGCGAATGAATAGTACCCCGCGTATGAGCAACACCCGAAGGGAATACTGTTCATACTCGGTTTGAGCTAGCCATCATGCTTGAAATACAAGTAAATGAATAGAAAGGTATTTGTGAGTGAAGGATGTATAATCAGAAATAGACTAAAAATAATTAACACAAGATTCTTACAAAAACTGTATACATTTTTTGGGGGGAGGGGGGCGCGGTGAGCGTGGGGTGGGGGGAGAAGAGATTTTGATTGTGTCTCTTTAATGCAGATTTCTATGTAAAGCATACTGTGCTACAGGGGCATAAATAGTACTACTAAAGAACTATTCTAACAAATATAAAAGTTCTAATATGGTGGGCAAAGGGGGAAAAAGTCCCCTTAAATTATTCGATTTTTGCAGGAAACTTTCATTATTTTAAATGCAAAAAATCTTCCGAATTATGCATTTTGTGACCTTTGCTATGTGTAGGTAAAAGTCATTAAAATCCCCCAGAAGGAGTCGGGACACCAAAACACTTAGTTCAGAGGGTATTCTACATTGAAAATAGATTTTTGCGAATTTTACGTAACTGAGGAGAATTTTTCTCACGTTTCCCAAAAATCAAAGTGACTGTCACAAACTACGGAGATATAAATTTCTTTTCTTTAGTATTGCCGGATCTTATGCAATTATTTTAGGCTCTTGCAGGAGATATGTTTGGCCTATATGATACTCCATTCATTTCTTACTCTGAAAAAATGAGAAGGTTCTGATATTGTGTTGCATGTTTTCTATTGCAGATTGATTTTGCAAATCCGCTAATAATCACCGGAAATTCTCTTGGGGGATCCATTGCCTCTCTCTTCACCTTATGGCTGCTAGACAACATTTATTCAAAGACACCCAAACGCCCAATTTGCATAACATTCGGCTCGCCCCTTCTTGGCGATGCTTACTTCCAACGTGCCATTTTAGAACGCCCAACATGGACTCCTTGCTTTCTACATGTAGTTTCAAACCAAGATCCTGTCCCGAAGCTGTTCATTTCTCCCCATAATGCACAAGCTAGTTCTCGTCCTTACAAGCCTTTTGGTACATTTTTGTTTTGTTCAGAATGGGGCTGCTCCTGTTTTGACCAGTCCGATTCAATTTTGGAACTAATGGTAGCAACTAGCACAGTGAGTGTTGGAAATGAAGGTATTCAAGTTTTCCCAATAAATTATTATGGAGGGGTTTTGGAAAACCTCAAGAATAAGGCAATTTGTAGAGGGATTTCAGAACTGGGTGAGTGCAATATGAATCCACTTCGGGTGGGGATTACCTTGCAAGTAGAAGCAGTTGGAGTTAACATATCTCAGGTAAATCAGTCCTATATCTATATGAAAAAAGTGTGTTTACAATCTCTAAGGGTGCATTTGATAGTAAAGACACAAAACGATTGAAAAACATTCTATTTTTGTAAGAAGATGTAAGAAAGATGAGTGGGCTGGTCCAATGTTCTCTTACTTTTCTGTTTTTTCATTAAATCTAATTCGTTAGGGATGAGTAAAAATTGTTTTCAATTAAAACTGAGGAAAATAAGCTGAACTTATCAAATTTAAGATAATTGTTCCCATAGAGCATATGGGTAATGAGGCACCACAAAAGTAAAAACTAAACAAAAAGAAGTATTTTCCAAAAAGTACTACTAAAGATTCTAAACATATATAATGAATTATAGTCATGTTCTTTGGTTACGAGTGTAAGCAAGGTTGAGTCACCAACCAACCTGAATTTGTGTTATCTGCAACTACAATTCTATTGACGTAAATGACATCAAATGGGAGCAAGAAAAGATAAATCTCTCTATACTCTCTCAAATCTCAATATCTCAAAATGGAAGAATGCCTCAAATGAGGCTACAAAAGAGTATTTATAGAAAGGAGGTTGCTTGGCCTCTAAGCTACGAATCTAACTACATTTATGTCCCTAAGAGCCAATAACATTCCTTCTTCTAAATACTAACAAAAAAAGAAAATACAATGAAATACTAAAAATAGAAGAAAGACTAAAAAATAGCAAAAATACAATAAAACCCTAAAAAATACTAAAAATAACCCCTAATTCTTTATTCACATCATTATCTCCGCCTTCGAAAAAGTTCGTCCTCGAACTCTAAAATTGAGGTCGAATGCAAAAATTTCCCAAAATTGGGGAAGAGGCAAAGGTTGAGGGGCCAAAACATAATTTCTAAAAATTGGAGGAAGATTCTTCAATTATTGCATTAATCTTCCTCTTCTTCCTCCTGCCACACATGTCAATCATCAAAATTACTTACCCCCAGGGTCAAAAACCAAGGTTTTGGTACCAAACCCTAGTTCTTGAATTTGTTCTTGATAGGATGGGGTCAAAATGGGCTGAAATTGGATTGAATTTGTGGGAGGAGGGTTCTTGATTGATTCTTGATAATTTTGGAGGGTTTGGGTGGGTTGACTTAGGGTTTCATAGGGTGTGGTATGTGTATTTGAGGGTTTCCAAACATGAGAGGATAAATGGGGAGGTTAGGGTTTATTTGGGTTGAGCTTTGGACAAGGGAGGGTAGAGACCCTAGGGTTTCTTGATCAAGATTTTGAGTATTAGTCTTCATGGGTGCCGGGTGGAGATCGGAACACTCTTGACCACCCTCGGTGGGTTTTATGGTCTCTTTTGGTAGTTGGAGACCACGGATGATGTCGACGACTGTTTGGGAGGGAGTTCCAATCAGTGGTGGAGTGTTCTGGCCAGATTTTGGAGAGGAAGACACCAGAATGGAGCCAGAGGGGGCTGTCAGCGCCGGAACACCTTCCTGAAGGCAGATCTGCTGCCTTGGGCAGTGAAGTGGGGCGTTTGAGGTGCTGGTTTTTGTCAGAGGGTGAATTTGAGTCGTCGGCTGGTTTTCTAGGTAAGGACAAATTTGTCTATGATGTTCGATGAATGGAGAAGGGTCGCTGGCCATCGGAGGAGGGGGTTGAACCCAGGCCGGAGTGCACTGCGTCGGTAGCGGGCAGATCTGGTGAACCTGTGCTGGGATACCTCCGATGGGTTCGTTGTGCACCGACGAGGAGTGTATTTGTCCAGTCGCACCTGTTCGACTATGGATAGGGCTATGATTGGTCGTAACAGTGGGACGATGGTCAAGAGGTCAAGTCGGGGGTCAATGGGTTTGGGGAAGGTTGGACGACAGTTGGTTCTGGTCAGAAGGGCAGGCTGACGGGTCTGGTGGGGTTGGGCAAGGTTTCTGCCCTTGCTGGTGTGGGGAAGGGGTGGCAGAGGGTGGTTGGATGGTGGTTGTGGTGGTTCTTGAGGTGGTGGTGGGTGAAATAGGGTTAGGGTTTTGATTTTCTTGGGGTAGGTGTGCGAAATGGGTTGCGGAAGCGTAAGTAGAGGGGTTTTGGGGGTTAGGTTAGGGTTAATGGTGGTGGGTGGTAATTTGGGTGGTGGTTGAGGGAGGTGAGCGTCGATGAATCTATCCATCTGGGGCCTTCAATTGGTTGAGGGTTGTAAGATTTGATTGTAAGGGTTTTCCGCAGAGGTGTTCATCTTTTCTTGGACCCAGCTTGACGTTGTTTATGAGTTTTTATTTTTTTAACAACAACAACAATCGGTGGAGCGACTAAGGCTCTGATACCAATTGACGTAAATGACGTCAAATGTGAGTAAGAAAAGATAAATCTCTCTAAACTCTCTCAAATCTCAATATCTCAAAATAGAAGAATGCCTCAAATGAGGCTACAAAAGAATATTTATAGGAAGGAGGTTATTTGACCTCTAAGTTATGAATCTAATTACATTTATGTCCCTAAGAACCAATAACATTCCTTCTTCTAAATACTAACAAAAAGGAAAATACAATGAAATACTAAAAATAAAAGAAAGACTAAAAAATAATAAAAATACAATAAAATCCTAAAAATACTAAAAATAACCCCTAATTCTTCATTCACATCATATATATGGGGTAAATTGCAGCAAAATCCCTCATCTATCACATGAATTATTCCTTGAACTATGATAATGCATAAAATTCTGTGAACCATTCCTATTTTAGGCAATTTCTTCTTTACTCAAAAAGGTTTTAGCGACGCATAAAAAGGTGTTTGCATCTTCTATTCGTTAGCGTGATGATTGGATCTCTTGTTTTTTACCCTTATTTATATGGTAAAATCTCTTGATCTTAAAGTTTCCTTTTCATATATATGCAGCAACAACAAACCAACGATGACATGCGCGCTCTCATCACAAAAATTGAAAAAAGACTAGAGATTTTCCTAAAACGCAAGAGAAATGTTTATGATCCCACCAAGAAGTTAAATGAGAGCAAAATAAGCATGACCTACTTGGAGTGGTACAAGAAGGTCAAAATCGAACAAGGAGGCTACTACGACCGCTACAAAAATGCGCGTTCAAGAAGCCGAGAAGAGATAGTGAGCAAAGAAAATATCGTCAAGCACCAGAGAATCCTCACACAATACTGGTCAAATATGGTCAAAGATGCAAATAAAATGCCCCAGAAGGAAGGAGTGTCCTTTCGAACACGCTGGCTCTACGCAGGGACAAATTACAGAAGAATGGTCGAACCACTTCACATCGCCATGTATTACCAGAAAGGAAAGAAAGACTATTTAAATTTGGGAAGAGATGAACACTTGAAATTGTTGGAGCAGTGGATGAATGATGAGAAACCAGTGGGGCAACAAAATAATGTCAATGAGAGAAAAAAGGCCTGCAGTCTAACTAAGGATTCTTGCTTTTGGGCACATGTGGAGGAGGCAATTATTTCATGCAGTGTGTTGACTAATAGACGAAGCAGTTCAGTAGATAAAGAGTTGTCCCGGGAAAATTTGGCTAAGTTTGAGGATTATGTAATGAGTTTGATAAGAACTTATTCGGTTTCGAGTAAGATTTTCTTGGAGCAGAGTAGTTTCATGCAGTGGTGGAAAGAGTATGAGACAATCATGGGAGCTTCGTATAAGTCGCTACTGGCTGATTTTATGAGGAATCGTTTTCGAGAGTATGCTTAGGGACTTCACGGTGGTGCTCGAATAACACAAAATTTCCTGTCGATCTTGTGCAAATTAAGTGTAATCAAGAAAATGTAACAGTGTTTACTACAAATTGCATCATATATTTTTCATTTTCCTTTTTTTTTTGCTTTGCTTTTCCCAGCCTGAGCTTAGGTATGCATATCTTCTTGGGAAATAACAAGGACCTTTCGAGTTCCCAACCACTGTTAGGGTCACTTTGGAGTCACCTCTAAAAAAATAGAAATCTGTTACACCTCCACTCTGGGTTTTAACAACAATTTGCAATGTTCTTTTGTGACACTTTGTGAGCTTCTTTTTGGGGTGTTATTGCTGTTTTTTTAAATCTGGGGGTTTAACTCAAAATTAACTATAAAAACAGGGGTTAAAATAAAAACAACCCAAATACCTAGCTATACAAAGAAACCATGCCTCACATATCTACATCCACCTCCAATTTGTACCCCATTCTTTTTCAGCATTTGATTTGTTAAACGGGCAGGAAATAAAGAATCTTCAGTATTGGTTGGGGATCCTCTTTGTTTTGCCTCCAATTGGTATGGTCAGTAGTTCATCACTCATGAGTCTCGAACCCTTCCCAATTAGCAGTTTAGGCACTATGATTGATTGCGCAGCTTAATAATATAGATGGCAGCAATTTGTGTTTGTGTCGTGTTTGTGTTTAAATGCTTTAGTCACTATATTGGAGTGGGTTCGTCTCGTGTAAGACCTGGTCTGTCTCTAATGGGTTAAAGCAACTCTTATGGGTACGCTAAATGTTTAAATTTGGTATTTGGACGATTGTTGTGGGCAGGGGCTGACTCTATAGTTTTCGGGGCCCTAGGCGAAAAATTAAAATGGGGCCTTTTTGTATAAAAAAAATCAAATTAAAGAAAATGTCTTCTCGCATTTTTCGATGCAAAATCAAATTTTATATAGCAAATCAATTTTAATATACTAATGTCTAATATAATCACTAGAATTCTCATCAAAATGTTTTTCTATAAATATTACGTTTTTCACGAATTACGGGTTTAATTTTCATTTCTTTAGCAAAATCTATAGACATATTCAAACAACATAATACAACAAGTGTAATTTGCTAGTAGACATATTCATTCAACACAACAATAAGTGTAATTTGCAAAACATAAATTAATTACACAACCACAAGATTCTCAAATCATATTAAAGAAAAATGCTAAAGAGGAACAATATAATCTGATTTGAGTGCCAATTTGAGAGCAATCTCAAATTTTAATTTGTAAATGCCTAAATAACAAATTGGAATCTACGGGAAAAAAACTCAACACAAATATTAGTAATAACACAAACAAATTTATATAGTGGGATATAACAAAGCAAATGAATAATATATACTTACACAAACAAGCTTCAACTAATCTCCAATCAAGCCCTAACTTGAAGAAATTGAAACCTTAGATTTTTAACCCTTATTTTGATGAGGTTAGTTCAAGAAAAAAAAGGGGGGAGGGGGTGCTCGTTTTTTTTTTTTTTTTTTTTTAGGGGGGGGGGGGGGGGGAGCGGCGGCGTAAGGGAGGGGTTTATTCTTGCTTTGGTTAGTAGGGAAAGAGAGTAATGTGAGTGAGAGAGAAGAAGAGAGAGAGAAGAACAGTGAGAGAAGAAAGTGGGTAAGAGAAATGGGAGAGTTTGGGTTAGAATATAATAAATAAGTAAATGGGTTGGGTTGGGTTATGATGGTGGGTTTATTATTTTTTTTGTGTGGGTGGGTTATTATGTTGTTGCTGGGTTTAGTGTATGGGTTTATTTTAAATAGAACAAATTTTAGTTTTGGTGAGTCTTTTTTTAAATGATAACTCTAATTTTTTTCATAACTAATTTTTTTAGGGGTCTTTTTTTTTAAACCTTATTTTTTTTTATTCTGAAGGGGCCCCAATTAATCGGGGGCCCTAGGCGGCGGCCCAACCCGCCTATGCCTAGAGCCGGCCCTGGTTATGGGCATGGTAAATGTCTATGTCTGACATTTCGTACAACAAATAGCAATTGACAAAGGCATGTTGTGTGCGTTCGAGGCTTAAGCGGAACAAGATGTTCTGCCTAAAATTGAAAAAGAAATCTCCGACAGAACATGATGTTCCGCTTGAGGAATAGTGTAATTTTTTCAGCTCTTCTTATGAGGAACATCATGCTCCGCCTAACTTTATTTGTTCCAATGTAGTTGCATGGTAAATATATCCTACCCACAACATTTTCCTCTCTTTTTTTCTACTAAATATACCCACCAACATCTAAATATACCCTACCCATAAGGGATGCTCTTAACCTACCCCCACCCATTTAGGGGTTAACACATTACTGGGTATGTTCTTATTAAGTTTTCATGTTGTCAGGTTACCCATCACCTCTGTAATGCTAGGGTAATTTGAGTGACACCATTTTGGGATATAAATTGCAATGATCAGTCAAGATGTGACAACAACGTAAATTTCAGACTCATGCATTTTAACGGCATCAATGTGGCAATAAAATTATATTCAAAGATGCCATTTGTCTATAATATTTCTTTTCATCTGGGTACAACCACCAAAAGTGAAGTGGCTTTTAAATGTTATCACAACCCACAACACTATCATAGTGTCACCATGTTTGGGCTTATGGAGTATGATAATGCTTTTCAATTTTGTAACGTTTTCTCCAATTACTTTCAGATGCGGACGAAAACCTAAATAATCACTAAGGTAATTTCAAATGGTAGGTAAGTGAATATCCAATTAAAATTTATTGACCCACGTTGATAATTAATGGACACAGATTAAGTCCTCAATGCTTCAACACGTAACACAAGATTGTCACGCAAACAACAAGTTTGAACCCAGGATTCTTTATTTCTTTCTTCCAGGTGCCAATAAAGTCCCAAGAGAGGTACATGAGATGGGACATATAAATACGTGTGTGAGAGAGAAAGAGAGAGGTTTTCAGGGAAGGGAAAAGAAATAAAATTAACAGAAATGAGTCAGGTTTGTCACACGTTTGTATATATTTATTGAGAAAAGCCCTAATATTGAACATAGTCTGTTGCAGATCTCATTGGATTAAATTACTGATTACAACACAAGGCACACACTTTAAATGAGTGTCCAATTGATAGTGGATTATGTTACATAGTTGTGAATTATTTGCCCCTTGCTCTCCTTTATAGAAGAATCCCCATTTTATCACACTCTAAGAATACTTTTGATAATGAAAAGGAAGCAGGTCTTGAGCAAAGGAGTATCTGAAGTGGGAGATGATGCATTAATATTTATTCACAAGGGTCTTCAATAAGATCTTCACAAATATTCTTGGGATAGGTTGATGGATTAGTTTCTATTTTGTGAAAACTATCACACAAACATGAACATTCATATTGAATTATCAAGAAATATAAATATTGATTTTGCGTAAGCGTATCTGAATCTATGATAGAAAGTTAAAATATTTGAGTCTGAGGTCTTCTGCTCTTCCAGATCAACACTTGTATTTCCTCTCTAAATTTCTCTCTGACAATGGGAATCAGAAGATTGATGTTGTGTGATCTGGGGACCATGACCCCTATTTATAACACAATCGTGTCTTTTTATATTTCGTATATTTCTATTTTAACCCATCATAAAAATAGAAATTATGCTTGTCTCTACATAATAAAACTCACACTTTAATAATACATTAGTAAGGCCCCAAAACTTAAATTAATCACTTTAATTGGCCTACTTTTATTTGATAGCCTATAATTCATATTTATTTTATATATAAGCCCATATATTAAATTTTACTCTAACAATCTCTCACTTGGGCTATATATATATGTAACTTTATAAATTTGAATTATACTTTATGAGCTCATGAGTTTTAGCTATCAAAACTTTATGTATCTTAACAATCTTGTCCATTAATTGCACCAATATAGAATCAAAGCGATTATCATTACATATTTCGTAAGTAGACCCATCAATGATCACATATATCAATGCAACTAATGACAAAGATCAAGTGTGGATGTGTAGCATGGAAATCTCATGCAATGTGATCTTAACATGCCTATTTCCATCTGGTTCTCCTTAAACCTTAGTGAGATCAAACCATATACTGCAGTAAATAACTTTACAATATCCATTAAATCAAATATGTCTATGAAAGCATATAAAATACAAACTCCCACTAAACTGACATATCCTGAAAAGAAATTACACCCATATGAGCAGTGTGCTCATGAAAGACCTTGAGTGGTAATCCCTTAGTCAGCGGATCCGCAATTATGGAGTTTGTTCCAATGTGCTCTATAGATATAATTCCACTCTGAACTCTTTCTTTTACAACTAGGAACTTAATGTCAATAAACTTTGACTTCGTAGAACTCTTGTTGTTGTTGGAATACAGTACTGCTGATTTATTGTCACAAAATAACTTAAGTGGTCTTTCAATGCCATCCACAATACGCAGCCCCGTAACAAAATTTCGCACCCATATTCCTTGATTGGACGCCTCATAAAAAGCTACAAACGCAGCTGCCATGGTGGAATAAGCTATAATAGACTGCTTAACACTCTTCCACGATACATCACCTCTAGCAAGTAAGTAGATATAACCTGAAGTAGATTTCATGCTATCTTGGCATCCAGCAAAATCGGAGTCATAATATCCTATGATCTCTAACTGTTCTGACTTCCGATAGGTGAGCATGTAGTCTTTTTTTCTCTGTAAGTACCTCATGACTCACTTGGATGCTATCCAATGATCCTTTCCAGGATTACTTAAGTATCTTCCCAACATGCCAACAATGTACGCAATATCCGGACGCGTACATACTTGAGCATACATAAGACTTCCTACTGCTGACGCATAAGGAATCTTTTTCATTTCCCGAATCTCAAAATCATTCTTGGGACATTGACTGGGACTAAATTTATCTCCTTTAGCTACAGGGGTGTCACCTGGTTTACAATCACGCATGCCAAATCTTTTAAGAACTTTCTCGATATAACTCTTTTGTGATAAACTAAGTGTACTCCGAGAGCGATCTCGGTGTATTTGTATACCCAACACAAAAGAAGCGTTACCCAGATCTTTCATCTCAAATTTCTTTGAAAGAAATCTCTTGGTTTCGTGCAATATACCTATATCGTTGGTGGCAAGCACAATGTCATCAACATATAAAACCAAGTAAATATGCTTACTCCCACTGAACTTGTGGTATATACAATCATCAACCAGATTCATCTCAAAACTAAATGAGATGACAACTTGATGAAACTTGTAATACCATTGACGAGAAGCTTGCTTAAGCCCATAAATGGATTTCTTTAATTTGCAAACTGTTTTCTTTGCATCTCCCGACACAAAGTTTTCTGGTTGCACCATATATATTATTTCATCAATGTCACCATTGAGAAACGCAGCCTTAACATCCATCTGATGAAGCTTAAGGTCAAAGTGCGCCACAAGTGCCATTATTATCCTAAAAGAGTCTTTCGATGAAACCGGAGAGAAAGTCTCTTTATAATCGATGCCTTTTTTCCGTGTAAATCCTTTAGCGACAAGACGGGCTTTGTATCTCTCCACATCACCTTTCGAATCCCTCTTGGTTTTAAATATCCATTTGCAACCAATGGTTTTTTTTTTACCTTCAGGTAATGGTACAAGATCCCAAACATCATTGTCCTTCATGGACTTTATCTCCTCATTCATGGCATTAATCCACTCTTGAGATTTAGAACTTTCCATGTCTTGATGGAAGGTGATCGGATCATCTTCCACCGCACCAATGTCAAACTCATGTTCTTGGAGAAATACAATGTAATCATCTGGCACAACACTTCTTCTTTCTCTAGTGGATCTCCTTAATAGCATAGGTTCTGGAGGTGGTAGAGTTTGTTCTTCTAGAATGGGAGATTCTTGGATATTGTTTTGATTAGGATCTGCTTCTTGAACAATGTCAGGAATTGGATCCTGATCAATGTTAATAACAGATGTGGGAATATCAACATATTCCTCTTCAAAACCAAAATCCTTAACCTTATCCCCCTCGACAAACTCAACATCCTCAAAGAACCGGGCATTTCCAGTCTCAAAAATTATTTTGGTAATAGGATCATAAAATTTGTAACCCCTAGATCTTTCAGAGTATCCAACAAAATAGCAACTAACTGTTCTGGAATCCAGTTTCTTTTCATGTGTCCTATAAGGCCTCTCTTCAGTTGGACATCCCCAAATATGAAGGTGCTTCAGACTAGGTTTCTTGCCTGCCCAAAGTTCAAAAGGATTTTTAGAAATTGCTTTAGTTGGTACTCTGTTAAGGATATACACTGCAGCCCTTAATGCTTCACTCCAGAGTAAATCTTGTAAGTTAGAGTAACTGATCATACTCCTTACCATGTCTTTAAGCATTATGTTTCTCCTTTCAACAACACCATTCATGCTTGGAGAACCTGGCATGGTATATTGCGGGACGATACAGCACTCCTCTAGGAATTTAGCAAATGGTCCTGGGCGTTGTTCACCTGAACCGTCATACCTACTGTAGTATTCACCACCACGATCAGATCTGACGATTTTAATCCTTTTGCTGAGTTGATTTTCAACTTCAGCCTTGAATGACTTGAACACGTCCAGAGATTGGGACTTTTCATGGATGAGATAAAGGTAGCCATAACGTGAAGAATCGTCTATGAATGTGATAAAATATTATTGACCGTTCCATGAAATTGTAAGGAATGGCCCACAAATATCTGTATGTATCAGTTCTAAGACGTCTGTAGCCCTATTAGCACCACATCTCCTTATGTTTGTCTGTTTTCCCTTTATGCAATTTTTGCAAATTTTAAAATCTGAAAAATCAAGGGAATCTAGAATTCCATCTGACACAAGTCTTTTAATTCTCCTTTGGGAGATGTAACCTAATCTCTTATGCCATAATGATGCAAAATTCTCATTGGTTAATTTTCTTTTAATACCTGGAGTACCTAATTGCAAGTTTTCATGATATGAAGCAATAGTATCAAGCATATAAAGGTTATCTACATAAGATAAAGAACCAGTACCAACCAAATTTGAATTATGAAGAAGACTAAATTTATTATTTCCAAAGGAACAAGTATAACCAAATTTGTCCAATACAGAATTAGAAACCAAATTCCGTCTAAATGACGGTACGATAAATGTCTCATTCAAATCCAAATAAGTACTAGACTTCAATAATAACCTAAATATTCCAATTGCTTCAACTTCAACTTTCTTGCCATCGCCCACAAAAATGTATCTTTCACCATCATTTGGCTTTCGACAACTCAGGCAACCCTGCCTAGACACACTGATGTGAGTGCTTGCACCAGAATCTATCCACCAAGTGTGTTTAGGTACCGAAGTCAAATTAACCTCAGAACAAACTAGGTTAAGAAGTGTACATTTCTTGACATGCCAAGCATGATAGTTGGTACATTGCTTCTTCCCATGTCCCACAGCTCCACAGAAGAAACAACCATCAACAGTTTTTTCTTTATGTTGTTTCTTTGGATATGGAACCACTGCAGCTTCTTTATCCTTCTTTATTTTCTTCCCCTTGTCCTTGGAAGTACTAGCCAAATGAACACTTTATGTCTTATCTTGCTTCAGTCTTTCCTCTTCTTGCACACAATGTGAGATGGGCTCATTAAGAGACCAAGTCTCCTTTTGGCAGTTGTAGCTCACATTAAATTGACTGAATTATGTGGAAAGAGATATCAGAACCAAATGCACAAGCAAATCCTCAGAGAGATCAATCTTAAGTGCTCTTAACTTTGAAGCGAGATGAGACATTTCCATAATATACTCCCTAATGTTCCCATTACCTTTATATTTCATTGAGATGAGACTTGCCAAAAGTGTACTTGTTTCAGTCTTTTCATTTTTTGGCAAATCTGTTCTTAATTTCTTCTAGGAACTCTTTGATTGTCTTTATTGTTTCCGATATTGTACCCCTGAATGCTTCTGGAATGGCCTTCTTTATGATCATCAAACACATGCGATTTGACTTCTCCCACCTTTCAAAGTCCTTTTTGTCATCAGAGGAACTTTTATCCGTAAGAGGTGCAGGAGAAGGAACCCTTAATGTAAGGTCCAGATCCATGACACCGAGAACTATATGAAGGTTCTCTTGCCATGACTTAAAGTTTGTGCCATTAAGCATGGGAATATAATTAATACTGGCAGTAATGTTGGAAGCAGAACTGATAGATGAATCAGAGAACAATAAACAAATAAAACTAGCTCATATAAGTCTTAAATCAAAAATAAATTCAAATAAAGGACAAATCCCATTTTAAGATATCGGACACTCTATTAATATTTGATCTTTGGAAAAATATTAACTTGTAAGTGATATGTTGCCGTAATAATCAAACAATGATAATAAGAACATATTGAATAATAATTCTTCCTTTGGGCCGATTTATTATTCATATGTAAAACTAAATAATTATCACGTGCTTATTATAAAAGTGGCACATGTAATTTTGTTAAAAAATAATCTTCCTTTGGGCCGATTAATATTCACATAAATTACATGCACATAATTCTTTTTATATTTCGAAATAAAATTAATTTTTTGAACAAAAGAGGTCACTTTGGTGACATATTGTTTAAATTAATTTATCTCGAAATATATATATAAATACACCAAAATTTGAATTTAAATTTGAAAGGTCATGGGTTCAAAACCCCTTTGGCTCCAGACTTGAAAGGTCATGGGTTCAAAATCTCTTGAGATCCTTCATAATTTTCATCATTTAAGAGGCTTAAATATGAAACACCAAGAGTCGAACCTTTAACCTTCCACTACCATCAAATCAACTGCTAGTCCAAATTTCATGAATTTTATATCATTGGAATCGTAATGAAACGAGAATATTTCTGAATCCAATTTTTTTTCTGAAATATTAAACCTTTTTGAAAAAATATTTGCAGCCGAAAATTAATATCAATACCTTCCTAATATATTCTCAACAATTCAACATGAAATAGCTCTGATACCACATGATGGATTAATTTCTATTTTGTGAAAACTATCACACAAACAGGAACATTCATATTGAATTATCAAGAAATATAAATATTGATTTTGCGGAAGCGTACCTGAATCCATGACAGAAAGTTAAAATATTTGAGTCTGAGGCCTTATGCTCTTCCAGATCAACACTTTTATTTCCTCTCTAAATTTCTCCATGACAATGGGAATCAGAAGATTGGTGTTATGTGATCTGGGGACCATGACCCCTATTTATAACACAATCGTGTCTTTTCATATTTCATATATTTCTATTTTAACCCATCATAAAAATAAAAATTACGCTTGTCTCTACACAATAAAACCCACACTTTAATAATACATTAGTAAGGCCCCAAAACTTAAATTAATCACTTTAATTGGCCTACTTTTATTTGATAGCCTATAATTCATATTTATTTTATATATAAGCCCATATATTAAATTTTACTCTAACATAGGCTAGCCATATATTTTATGACCAAAGCGTTATATTAATGTTATAATGAATGAGTCTACATCTATCGCCGAAACATATGCTATTACAGCATATTAGGTGTTGGATTTATTTTATTTTATTTGATATAATCCAATTTTTGAAACTTTTGAGGATGTATTCTAGGAAGTGCCTAATTCCATTTCTTTTGCACAAGCTAGATATTTCAACTCTAAAGTTCTTCCGCTAAGCTGTCTCATTCCATATATTGTCATTAACTCTTTTCAATTGTCTCTCTCATATCATAGTTATATTGTTTCCTTGCACTTCACCATCCTAAACTTTGAAACTTTTGGATAAATTTTAGCTCATACATTTCTGTACAAAGTACACTAAAAAGAGGCAGAACCAACTATCTACCGTAGTCATAACAAAAGAATCATTGCTTTAGAATATAATAAAGGACAATCATAACTGAAAGATATGATCATAACTGAAAGATATTTAAAACATGTGCCCCAATAAAGTAAATAGAGAATTAATGTAAAGGTCGTGTTCCTTCATATATTTGGATTTTTAGGACATGCTTTTCAAGTTTATAAATCAAGTCCCCCCCGTGGTACAATAACATTTATTTGTGTGGCCCTTTAGAGCTAGGAGTTCATTTTTTTGGTCCGCGCTAGCGATACCATTTTTCATGGTGTTTTTAGTACAGGGACTAAATTTATAAAATTATTTAGAGTGTACTATTTTTATACACTTTGAGAATTATGAGGACCTTTTCCCAAAATCCCCTAAAGTAAATGTCATTCCCAGTGGAACAAACACAAATAGGAAAAACATGTCAGCTTGAGTTTAAAAACACAGTTACAGAAACAAGATTCAGGGTATACACAAAAAAAACACACAGTACAACTTAAATTCAATGTACAATTATACCTATAGGAGGGTTGCGTCGCAATTGTCGTAGAAGCATATATGTGTCTGGCAAATCATGAACATGCTAGCACGATAAAATATGAAACGATTAAGTTATAACACGACCAGGATACGAGATAAATAGATATAAATTTTTATACAGGGATTTAAAAGAAGGGTCATTTGACGAAAAGTCCTTCGATATGTTTTTAATTAACGTTTAATCCAAGCCTTTTAATATTGTTCTAATAAAGTCCCTCACCATATAAAACACACACAACTGTTCTTTCTTCTCGTATCCTAAAACCCTAACAAAAATTTGTCAAAAAATAAACAAGAGACTCTGAAACATGAAAGAAATATGGTGATTTAAGTGCAAAATGTACTTAGCTCTCAATTACTAAACATTAATTGCCCCTTGAAAGAACATGAAAAAAATAACATGTTTGACTATTAATATCGCCATGCAAAACATGAAAATGAAGATGTTTTTAAGGTTAATAATTTCGCCGAGAACTCTCTAGGGCTAATAGTGCTTGTAGAGCATGGGAATGGAGGCTTGCCCGACATGTTGAAGCTGTATCCGTGTCCCTATTGTGTTTGACGCCGAGACTTCACCTCTGTTGATATGACAGAGCCGACACATTAATGGTTAAGGTGTTCGCCGGTATACGGTTCAAAATAATTTAGGGTCATTTACTGGTTGGGGTACGTTTGTTTATAACATTAGTTGCTTGGGGTACGTTTGTTTACGTATTAGTTCGTTGGGTCCAAAACTAACGAAAATCGTTAGTTGACTCAGTTGACCGTTAGCTGACATCATCAACAATTTTCTCTCACATGATAAAAGACATATTTACCCTTGACATCTCTGCACTTTAAATTAAAGCATAAAATTTTTTGTTTAATTTTTATTTTTAATAATATATATATATATATATATATATATATATATATATATATATATATATATATATATATATAAGGTTAAATAATTAGAAAAAAATAGTAAAAAAAGTTGTTAAAACTTGTTTAAAAATAATATTTTCCACCAATTAAAAAATATATATAAAAAAGGATTTCCACCAATTAAAAACTGTTTTCCACCCAAAAATATAATTTTCGCAAATAAAAAAGGAAAAATAAAACTCAATATATATATATTATAATTTTAAAAACTGCATATATATACAAGTAAAAAATATATTTTGAAAAAATAATTTCAGCCTACAAATACATCTTTAAAATCCTTTTTGACAGTTTATATATTAAAAATCCATCCTATTTATAATTTCAGCCTACAAATACAACCTGTTTATATATAAATATATTAAAGACTTTTTGACAGTTTGTTTAAGAATAAAATACTAAACTATTTAAAAATAATTGATTAAAAAATTGTTTAAAAATTGAGTTTCAACAAAAAATATGTTTTCAGAAAAAAAAAAAAAAAATCCTCCAGAAAATCCAGTATACAAATTTATAAAACATTAAAAAAAATTAAATAAAATTATTCAAAACATTTAAAAATATTAAAAAACTGCTAAAAATATAAAAATAATTTTCATAAACAAGAAAAATAACTGTTTGGAATGTTTATAAAATATTTTTAATTAAAAACATTTTATGGAATTTGGGTGTGAATCACAGTGGGATCTTGTAAAAATGAGTGAATCACAATGGTGTGCACTAGAATGATTTTAGTTAAAAAAATATATTTATCGAATAAAAAAAGTATATTCAACCAAATAAAAAATGTTTTCCACCCAATGTATAATAAACAGTTTTTTAACTAAAAATCATTTTTAAACATTATAAATAGTTTTTTAACATTTTTTTAAACATGATTTCAAAAAATTGTTGGGAATGTATAGTGACGCATAACATTTTAATTGGTGGATTTTTTTTTTTGGCAAAAAATATATTTTTTGGGGGACGAAAATCAGTTTTTTAACTGATTGGAAATCATGTTTTGGGTAAAAAAACAATTTTTTTGTGTTGAAAATCATTTTAATTGGTGGGGAAATATTTTTTTTTGGAAATATATATGTTTTTTTAACTAAAATCATTTTTATTTTTTACTCTTTTGTTGGAAAACATTTTTATTTTCTGGAAATAATTTTTTTGGTTGGAAAACATTTTTTATTTGGTGAAAATTATTTTAACCTTTTTTTTTCAAAATATTCAAACATTATTATACATTTTTTTCTAAATATTCAAACCTTATAATTTATTGACAGTTTTTAAACATTATTAAAAACATATGTTACAAATGAATATACCTTATAACATATTTTGTTGAAAATCATTTTATTTGGTTGAATATACTTTTTTAAACATTATTATAAAACTCAGTTTTAAATGGGGTATAATGGTTTTAATTGAAATGGGGTTTAACGGTAAATGACCATAGAATATAAGGGTATAATGGTAAATGACCATAGAATAGGACAAAGTTAGATGGAAGCTGACGGAAATCGTCAAAATAACACCCATGTAACTAATACGAAAACAAGCGTACCCCAAGTAACTAATATTATAAACAAGCGTCTCCCAAATAGTAAATGACCCAATAGTTTATGGATCAAATACTAAAAAGTCCCCCAAACATTGTTTAATACACATATAGTCCAAGCCTTTTATTTTGTACCAAAAAATCCCTTATTATCTTATCTTTAAGGGTTCTCGCCAGCGACATGGTAAAGCCTTTTTGACATGATAAATGACTTTTTGGTGCAAAATAAAAATGCTTGAACTAAACATGTATTAAAAAAAATTTGAGGGATTATTTGATATATGCCCCTTAATTTATTATGTTAATGGATAATAATGGATAGACACGCCACGCTAAAAAATAAACGATTGAATTTGAATATGATTTTTTTCCACGATAAAAAAATCGTCCGTTTAGAAACAAACCCCTTAGAAACAAACTCCATAAGACCAACACAATAAAAATCAACACAAACACGACTGAACAAGTCACCGTGTCAAGTCTACCTCTGATCATCACCATCCATATAGATCTTCATATTCAGTCGATTAGGTTTATACTGTAGCATAATAGTAGGGTTGATCAAAACTAATGTGCAAATCATCAATTCACCACATCAAAGATCCTTCCATAGATAGATTGATGATCCCCGATTCCAACTCCACAGATGAAAAATAAAGCTTTGAAAATTGTTTTTCAACAAAAGGGTGTCTAATAAAAAAAATTACAAACAAGATTGAGGAAAAAGACAACAATGTACAAGGCACAAATGAAACATGTAAGAAATTTCAATCAAAATTAAACTTCAAGAGAAGGAAATTATCTCAATTAATCTTTATTTTTTCCTCTCCATAAGCACTATGGAGAACTTGTTATGTCCACTGTTTAATAAATACAAAAGTACGGAATTACAAATTATAATCTAATTACAGAAATAAAATGAAATTACAAAAAATAAAAACTTACTTGAATTTGCAGAAACAATAATAAAAATAGAAAGATAATCCGAGCCCTGTGAATCTCACAGTGTCCTTAAGACAATTTATTCCCTCCAATGTGCTTCGAGGTTGATGAATATTGTCTCCCAAGATAGAACGGATTTTTTCAATTAATTATGTAGCACGACAATAATTAATTACAACGAACTCAAATTCTGTGTGTTATACTCAACAACAATGCAACAGATGATATGCAGAAAAAAGAAGTTTCTGGAATAGAATGATAGCACTTTTGGTATGGAAATGGAATGAATTGGAGGAGGGACATTTTTTCATTATTTAAAAACGGAGGGAGGCATCTGCATTTATAGCAAAGTAGGTGACAGTTGGCAAACAACTGTAAAAAATAGTTAAACGAATTAACTGTTGACTGTTGGCAATAACTGCCAACAGTTTATTAATTAATTAATTAATTTTGTAATTGTAATACCCCTTATTTTTATGCTTTCTAAATTTGGGGATTTATTAAATTTAATGTGAGATAATAATTTAATATAAATCCGGAAATTAATTATTTTTTTTATAATTACTAACGTGACGAGATTTATTAATCATTGGAAATTTGTTTAATATTACTAATGAGTAAATTAATATATGATATTGGTTCTATTAAATGTCACGAGTGAATAAAATGACAATTTTGGAAATTTAAGTCGGGACGCGCTCGTGTCGTGTCGGGACTAAATGTTGATTAATAAAAGTGAATAAATTATAAATCACCCGTATGGTCATTTCAAGTGCGCCAAAGTGTCTGAAAGGGTCGAGATAGTCAAAATAATGTACCCGGGGTTTTAGTTTGGGTCTCGGGGCGTTTTTAGGCATAATTGACACCTCGGGAGGGCGTTTTGGACATTTTACATTTTTAGGCTTGAAAACCCACGAAAATTTTAGAGTTATATCAGATGCTTAGGGTTGCCTTCTAGGGTTAACTCAACTAAAAATAAGAAACGACCATTGGAGAAGGAAGGAGAGAGCTTGCCCAAAAAGTCCTAGGCCAAGAACCCCTTCGCGTAACAAGGATCACCACCACACCGATTTCATCCACAAATCAGAAACAAAAATCCCCAGGCAAGTATTTATCTTGCTTAATTTCGTTAATGATTCATTCATGTTAGTTTAGGCTTGATTAGGATGAGTTTCTATGAAAGAAAACCCATGTTGGAGATTAGAAATTTCATGTTGTAGTGATATAAATGATAATCTAGAAATCCCCTTCACACGTAG
The DNA here is from genome assembly GCA_949130495.1 of Sambucus nigra. Taxonomy (NCBI): domain Eukaryota; kingdom Viridiplantae; phylum Streptophyta; class Magnoliopsida; order Dipsacales; family Adoxaceae; genus Sambucus; species Sambucus nigra. Next base: position 94,784,782 of record OX422219.1, read on the forward strand.
AGGTTGAACCACGGATTTATGATGGACTTGAAGCAGAAATTCTGAAAAAAGAATGATTTGAATTAAGTTAAATAAAATTTTAGGGTTCATGAGAATTGTATAAATTTTGGCACTTTAATCCATGATTCTTGATGAAAACTCACATGCCTTACGTTGAATATTGTCCATTTGAGTTTAGAACGTTTGTGGTATGAATTTCTGGGAGTCAAAAGTTTGGATTTTGATGATGTTTGATGATAGAACCCGTAACTGGTTTTCTGCAGATTTCGCCATACTTGTTTGATCGATCGATCGAACCAGGAGTATCGATCGATCGACGCATCGATCGATCGAGCTCCTGCCATCGATTGATCGACCCCTCCTGGAAGACTCATATTTCCCCTTCTAAATAGTTGAATTCAATTTAAATGAGTAATAATTCTTGGACAACCTTATTAAAATATTTTGGGAGATAAAAGAAGACCAGTAGGACTTATTAAAAATATGAAACCTTTAATGTGAGATGAATTTTCATTTTTGGGGATGTTTACATATAAGGGACGATGGAACTATGTATTAAAGTGGGGAGACATAGAGGGTAGTTATGTTGGAAAATAAATAAGCACCTAGTGAAATTCCACTTTGGAAAGATAAGAATCCATGAGTGTTACGTAGTAAGTTGGAATAATCCCTCAAATTAAAGTAAGAAACGAACCGTTATACGTGATAACTAAATAATGAGAAATAAGGATAAATATCATAATTATGGGTTATGAGATGTACTTAAATTTGATATGGCAATAGTAATATATTTATATGACTGTGTTTATGCATATACTATACACGTGTGAAAATCATGCCCGCGCTACTTGCTATCCCTGAGGTTACTGCGCTGGGACAGTCTTATCTCGATGGGGCTTTATGGGGGATATTGACTCGTAACCTAGAAGATAGAAATCCTTTGGTACAGGCTATCGGATCGATAGTTAGACGGTCCTAAGAGACGTGGGGGCATGTCCTGACCTCTTAGAGACTTGGAATCTATGCTTCGCCTCAATATTATTTGTGTTTGTGTTGTTACAGTTCGAGAGTGATTCCGAACTTGTATTTCCCTTAGTACGAGTGATACGAGGACTGGATAACAGAGTATGCCCGCACCATAATTATTATGTGGGGTGCTGTTAGAGAATATATATATATATATATATATATATATATATATATATATATATATATATATATATATATATATATTATATGAGTATTTAATATATATATATATATATATTTAAATTTGAGATTTGGGAACTACCCGTTGTGTCTATGGTAAGTAAGAATGGAATAACTAATTCAATTTGGGAATAAGTGTTTGAAAAGTATAATGTGTTACTGAGAAACTTTATTAGTAAATAAGGTTTAAATGAGAACTTTGTTGTTAAATGAAATTCACCCCTTAAACAATTGAATTTGTCAGTTTAAATCTTATGAGCAACCTAAGATAAGATAAGTTAAATCGTTGGGAAGGTTAGTGCGATAGGCGTGCACATTAGAAGTGAGGTGAGAATTTCTCAAGGGAGTGCCGCACTAATATGTTGTTGCATTGGCCAGTAAACAATTTAAATACTTGCTAAACAAATTTTAAATCGTTTTTACAATCGGGCTCTGACCCGTTTCCATTTTCTTTTCTCTCATGTATATATATATGTATATATTCCAGGTGGCCAGCGAGAGGAGTGTCTTGCATAGGATCCTTTGGAAGGAAAGCATTGCAGCTTAGGTGGGAGTTGCAGGCCTTTTGTTTTGACGACCTCATTTGTTGATTTCACTTCTAGCACTATTTATTCAGTTGGGCATGTGTCGCCCTTTTTCATTATTCAGATGCTTATCGGATATTATGATCTATTGATTTCCAGTACTTGTACTTTTGGATTTTTTACTGTCAGGATGTTTTCCTTTAAGTTTTAATGTTGGGATTACTTAGTTGGATGTTTAATTAATTGGATTGTTTGTTCCAGTATGTTTGTTGGTTGATCCTTAAATCATGAATTACGTAAAAATTTAAATTATTATTTTTAAATAAAATTTGGAAAGTAATGTCTAAAATGGTCTTGACACTTAGCTTAATTATTTAGGGTGTTTAAATTGGAAAGGTTATTTTATGACAGTGATGCTAAGAATGAATCGACCGTTCACTTTGATTATAATTTAATAAAGGACTGATCACCCGGTATTTAATTAGGCGGGGTGTCACAGGTGGTATCAGAGCATCAAGTTCTAGTGTCCATAGGATCTGTACGGCTTATTTCGCTTTCAACTTAGCATTTTTGTTATAGATCCCTATTCTAGGATTGTTGTTTTCTTGCATTTACGATTACGTCTTCAGCTATTTGAGATTTGATAATAACTGTAGACTAATAAATTTCTTCATGTTTCAGATGCTTCCGAGACGTGCACCAAAGGATAGGCATGCCCAAGCCGAGCAGCCAGTAGCTCCGGCTCAGGGGATAATGAATGCTAATGAGGTAGCCGCTATTGTTGCTCAGGTGGTGAATGCCGCGCTAGCGGTAGTACAGCAGGCTCCACCCCAAGTTCAGGCAGTGGCGCCAGTACCTGCAAAACTTCCATCAGCATGGGAGCGGGTTAGAAGGCGCATCCCCCTAAGTTCTCGGGTAGTTCAGATATCATCATTGTCAGCCGGTGGAAGAAAGACATACAGAGGAATCTGTGTATGCATGAGTGCACAGATGTGCATAAATAGTTGTTGGCTTCATTTAAGCTAGTGGGGGCCGCTTTGCAGTGGTGGGAATCCACCACCACCTTGGAGGAGAGGGATACTATCCCGATTCAGTCATTCTGGGAGCGATTTGACCGCAAGTATTTTCCATCCGCCGTGCAAACTGAGATGAGGCGAAAGCTACTGAACTTGAAACATGAGAATTCTACTGTTGCTGAGTATGAAGAGGAGTTCACAAGACTTCTCACTATAGTACCAGATGAGGCACCCATTGAGGGTAAGAAGATACTATTGTTTTTGGATGGGTTAGGTTGGAGGATCCGTCAGCACCTTATAAGGAATCTATCACTGAGTACCTAGACGGATATACTCAATGCTGCTTTGATTCACTACCAGGATCACCGCTTCCATCTGCAGGGAAGCAAGCGAGTAGGAGAGTCCGGCCAGCAGGGTAGGACAGGGGGTAGTGGCATTAGTGGAGCACTGACATCCCAGGGGCAGACTCGTCAGCATGAGCAGAGTTCCCATCAGGGGGACCTGCCAAGCGGTTTCGATCAGGTGAGTCCAGGTAGGGATTTGGGGGATTTAGGCAGGGTCAGCCTAATCAGCAGGGCCAACAACATTTTCATCAGGACCAACAGGGCCAATGGAGGGGTGGTAACGGCCAACAGGGTCGTGGTCAGTAGGGTCAGAGGGGAGGTAATTTCAGGGGCCGATGTTTTGTGTGTGGTAAGAATGGCCATAAGCGCCAGGATTGTCCACAGGGTGATAGGGCCCCACAGCAGCAGGGTGCCCGTAATGAGCCACAGAGGCCACTTTTTCCAGCAGCCCTCCCAGCACCAGCTCAGGTACCAGCCCTACTACCCATTCCAGCCGCTCTGGTGTAGCAGGGGCAATTACAGTATGGACGTGTTTATAACTTCCACTAGGCAGCAGCTCCACAGGCACCACCCGCGATTGAGGGTACGTTTCCTATCCATGGTACTATGGGTCGGGTTTTATTTGATACTGGGGTGACGCACTATTTTATAGCTACTCATTTTGTGAAGGCCTTAGGGTTATTAGCCATAGCAGAGGGCACTATAACGTGTGTAGACTCACCACTGGAAATGGATCATTAATTTTCTTTATATGCCGGGGTGTGGGGGTAGAGATTGGTAGCTTGGTATTACCAGCAAACATGTTAGTCTTAGATATGCATGAGCACGACGTTATTATCGATATGGATTGGCTCGCCGCTTACAGAGCCATTATAGATTGTTTCGGTGGGAGTATTGTCTTTGCCTTTCCGGGGCAAGAGATGTTTGTAGTGGCAATGCCTCGCCCAGAGGGAGGCTCGACTACTCATTTGTATTACATAGAGGAGGATACCTCTAAGGAGGTTGTGATTCCCTTAGACTCAATCCAAGTTGTTCATGAGTACTCCGATGTATTTCAGGAGATACCAGGCCTACCACCCAGTTGAGAGATAGATTTTGTCATAGACTTATTACCGGATACTCTACCTATAGCACGCGCTCCATACCGTATGGCTCTGACGGAGATGCGAGAGTTACGAGATCAGATAGAGCAGCTGTTAGGTCAGGGCTTCATTCGCAGGAGTACCTCACCTTGGGGCACTCCAGTTTTGTTTGTGAAAAAGAGAGATGGTACACTGAGGCTATGTGTGGACTATCGAGAGCTGAACAAGGTCACGATACAGAACAAGTATCCGTTGCCGCGAATCGATGATCTATTCGACCAGCTGAGGGGAGCAACTTTCTTTTCGAAGATAGATCTGAGTTCAAGGTACCATCAACTACGTATTAGGGAGCAGGATGTTTCAAAGACTGCTTTCTTGACGAGATATGGGTCCTATGAGTTCAGAGTGATTCCATTTGGACTCACAAATGCTCCAGCCGTATTCATGGACTTGATGAACCGAGTGTTCAGAGAGTTCTTGGATCAGTTTGTCATCGCCTTCATAGATGACATCCTGATATATTCACACTCCGAGGAGGATCATGCCGAGCACTTGAAGCAGGTTCTTCAGACTCTACGAGAGCATCAACTGTATGATAAGTACGAAAAGTGCGGGTTCTGGTTACGTGAAGTAAAGTTCTTGGGGCATGTTGTTTCTGAACAAGGGATAGCAGTTGACCGAAGTAAAGTATCAGCGGTGAGGGAGTGGGGACAGCCCACAACACTGACGGAAGTACATAGTTTCTTAGGATTAGCCGGATACTACAGGAGATTCATCCGGGGGTTCTCCAAAATAGCGGGTCCATTGACGAACCTGACTCGCAAGGGGGTACCATATGTTTGGGATGATGCTTGTCAATTGGCTTTCGAAGAGCTGAAAGACAAACTTACTTCAACACCGGTCCTTGCTTTACCTAAGCTGGGCGTGGAGTATTTGGTTTACACGGATTCCTCATTACGGGGACTTGGGGGAGTACTTCAGCAGGAGGAGAAGGCTATAGCTTTTGCCTCCCGCAAGCTTAAGCCGCATGAGAAGAATTACCCCACCCACGACCTAGAGTTAGCAGCGGTCATTTTTGCATTGAGGATATGGAGGCACTATTTATTGGGGGAGAAATTTCGCTTGTTCATAGACCACAAGTCACCGCAGTACCTGTTCAGTCAGCGAGAGCTGAATATGCGTCAGCGCAGGTGGTTAGAGTTTGTAAAGGACTATCAGTTCGACATACAGTACCATCCGGGAAAGGCCAACGTAGTTGCTGATGCGTTGAGCCGTAGGCCGATGGACGATATAGCGGACATCTGGAAAGCAAAGTGGAAGGAGTTGGGCCACCAGGAAGCAGTTCCCCGTTCCTTCATATCTGTCATGACAATGACACTCGAGATTGTTACGAGGGTGATACAGGCACAGACCACAGACCCATTTTGCCAGGAGCAGATTGTACGACTGTTAGATGAAGGTGCTGAGTCATATTCTGTTAGTTCTGATGGGGGTTTGAGGTTTAATAGGAGATTGGTGGTCCCAGAAGGAGTAGACTTACGTCATGCAGTGATGACCCAGTCTCACGGATCCCGATTTGCGGTACATCCTGGAGGAGATAAGATGTACCAGGATATGAGGCGGCAATACTGGTGGAGTGGGATGAAAAAGGACATTGCTGAGTTCGTGTCCAAGTGTTCTACCTGCCAGCTGGTAAAGGTGGATCATCAGAAACCATCAGGGTTGCTACAACCATTGGAAATACTCGCGTGGAAGTGGGAGAGTATTTCCATGGATTTTATTACAGGGTTGCCTACATCACAGCGGGGCCACGACTCCATTTGGGTGATTGTGGACCGTTTGACCAAGGTGGCTCATTTCCTGCCGGTGCAGACAGACTATACCATGGGTCAGTATGCTCAGTTGTTCATTGCTGAAATTGTCAGATTACATGGGGTGCCCCTGAATATTGTGTCACATAGAGACAAGATTTTCGTGTCGCGTTTCTGGGAGAGCTTTCAGGAGGCTATAGGTACAGAGTTGAGGTTGAGTTCAGCTTATCACCCACAGACAGATGGACAAACAGAGCGTACTAATCAAATGTTGGAGGATATGCTACGCATGTGTGTCCTTGATTTTTGGCGGAGGTTGGGAGACACATCTTCCACTGGTGGAGTTCGCTTATAATAACTCTTATCACTTCACGATTGTCATGGCTCCATTTGAGGCTTTGTATTGTAGGCCTTGTCGTTCCCCAACTTGTTGGCTAGAGGTGGGGGATAACAAGTTGCTCGGACTAGAGGTGATTCAGGAAACCTCTGCTAGGATTGAGATGACCAGGAGTCGCATTCGAGTAGCCCAGGACAGGCAGAAAAGCTACGCCAATGCTAAACGGTTCTTCCAAGAGTTTAATGTGGGGAACCAGGTATTACTACGTGTATCTCCTATGAAAGGAGTGATGAGATTCGGGAAGAAAGGGAAATTGTCCCCGAGGTACGTGGGACCATTTCCCTTTATCGAGAGGATTGGGCCGGTAGCATATAGATTGGGGCTACCAGAGCATTTACATCGCATCCACGATGTATTCCACATCTCGTCGTTGAGACGATACCTTCGGGATGATATGGCCCACACCCACATCGCGATAGAAGAGATAGACTTACAGCCTAACAGCTCTTACGAGGAGAGACCAGTGGCTATCCTAGACCATAGCGAAAGGAAATTGAGGTCGAAGGTAGTCCCACTTGTACGGGTCCAGTGGGAGCATCATAAAACGGAGGAATCCACCTGGGAACGTGAGGCAAATATGCGCGAGAAATACCCAGATTTATTCTTACCAGGTATACCTTATTTTCTGAATTTGGGGACGAAATTCCGTTATTAGGGGGGAAGTATGTAATACCCCGTATTTTTATGCTTTCTAAATTTGGGGATTTATTAAATTTAATGTGAGATAATAATTAAATATAAATCCAAAAATTAATTATTTTTTTTATAATTACTAACGTGACGAGAGTTAGTAATCATTGGAAATTTGTTGAATATTACTAATGAGTAAAGTAATATATGATATTAGTTCTAGTAAATGTCACGAGTGAATAAAATGACAATTTTGGAAATTTAAGTCGGGACGCGATCGTGTCGTATCGGGACTAAATGTTGATTAATAAAAGTGAATAAATTATAAATCACTCGTATGGTCATTTCGAGTGCGCCAAAGTGTCCGGAAGGGCTGAGATAGTCAAAATAATGTATCCGGGGGTTTAATTTGGGTCTCGGGGTGTTTTTAGGCATAATTGACACCCCGGGAGGGCGTTTTGGACATTTTACATTTTTAGGCTTAAAAATCCACGAAAGTTTTAGAGTTATATCAGATGTTTAGGGTTGCCTTCTAGGGTTAACTCAACCAAAAATAAGAAACGGCCACTGGAGAAGGAAGGAGAGAGCTTGCCCAAGAGTCCTAGGCCAAGAACCTCTGTGTTTGCGCCGCCGTCGCCGCCAAACGATAGATCGCGTAACAAGGATCACCACCACACCGATTTCATCCACAAATCAGAAACAAAAATCCCCAGGCAAGTATTTATCTTGCTTAATTTCGTTAATGATTCATTCATGTTAGTTTAGGCTTGATTAGGATGAGTTTCTATGAAAGAAAACCCATGTTGGAGATTAGAAATTTCATGTTGTAGTGATATAAATGATAATCTAGAAATCCCCTTCACACGTAGAGGTTGAACCACGGATTTATGATGGACTTGAAGCAGAAATTCTGAAAAAAGAATGATTTGAATTAAGTTATATAAAATTTTAGGGTTCATGAGAATTGTATAAATTTTGGCACTTTAATCCATGATTCTTGATGAAAACTCACATGCCTTACGTTGAATATTGTCCATTTGAGTTTAGAACGTTTGTGGTATGAATTTTATGGAGTTTTGGAGTTAAAAGTTTGGATGTTGATGATGTTTGATGATAGAACCCGTAACTGGTTTTCTGCAGATTTCGCCATACCTGTTTGATCGATCGATCGAACCAGGAGTATCGATCGATCGACGCATCGATCGATCGAGCTCCTGCCATCGATCGATCGACCCCTCCTGGCAGACTCATATTTCCCCTTTTAAATAGTTGAATTCAATTTAAATGAGTAATAATTCTTGGACATCCTTATTAAAATATTTTTGGAGATAAAAGAAGACCAGTAGGACTTATTAAAAATATGAAACCTTTAATGTGAGATGAATTTACATTTTTGGGGATGTTTACATATAAGGGACGATGGAACTATGTATTAAAGTGGGGAGACGCGGAGGGTAATTATGTTGGAAAATAAATAATCACCTACTGAAATTCCACTTTGGAAAGATAAGAATCCATGAGTGTTGCGTAGTAAGTTGGAATAATCCCTCAAATTAAAGTAAGAAACGAACCGTTATACGTGATAACTAAATAATGAGAAATACGGATAAATATCATAATTATGGGTTATGAGATGTACCTAAATTTGATATGGCAATAGTAATATATTTATATGACTGTGTTTATGCATATACTTTACACGTGTGAAAATCATGCCCGCGCTACTTGCTATCCCTGAGGTTACTGCGCTGGGATAGTCTTATCTCGATGGGCCTTTATGGGGGATATTGACTCGTACCCTAGAAGATAGAAATCCTTTGGTACAGGATATCAGATCGATAGTCAGACGGTCCTAAGAGACGTGGGGGGATGTGCTGATCTCTTAAAAACTTGGAATCTATTCTTCGCCTCAATATTGTTTGTGTTTGTGTTGTTACAGTTCAAGAGTGATTCCGAACTTGTATTTCCCTTAGTACGAGTGATACGGGGACTGGATAGCAGAGTATGCCCGCACCATAATTATTATGTGGGGTGCTGTTAGAATATATATATATATATATATATATATATATATATATATATTATATGAGTATTTAATATATATATATATATATATTTAAATTTGAGATTTGGGAACTACCCGTTGTGTCTATGGTAAGTAAGAATGGAATAACTAATTCAATTTGGGAATAAGTGTTTGAAAAGTATAACGTGTTAGTGAGAAACATTATTAGTAAATAAGGTTTAAATGAGAACTTTGTTGTTAAATGAAATTCACCCCTTAAACAATTGAATTTGTCAGTTTAAATCTTACGAGCAACCTAAGATAAGATAAGTTAAATCGTTGGGAAGGTTAGTGCGATAGGCGTGCACATTAGAAGAGAGGTGAGAATTTCTCAAGGGAGTGCCGCACTAATATGTTGTTGCATTGGCCAGTAAACAATTTAAATACTTGCTAAACAAATTTTAAATCGTTTTTATAATCGGGCTCTGACCCGTTTCCATTTTCTTTTCTCTCTTGTATATATATATATATGTATATATTCCAGGTCCCCAGCGAGAGGGGCGTCTTGCATAGGATCCTTTGGAAGGAATGCGCTTCAGCTTAGGTGGGAGTTGCAGGCCTTTTGTTTAGACAACCTCATTTGTTGATTCCACTTCTAGCACTATTTATTCAGTTGGGCATGTGTCACCCTTTTTCATTATTCAGATGCTTATCGGATATTATGATCTATTGATTTCCAGTACTTGTACTTTTGGATTTATTACTGTCAGGATGTTTTCGTTTAAGTTTTAATGTTGGGATTACTTAGTTGGATGTTTAATTAATTGGATTGTTTGTTCCAGTATGTTTGTTGGTTGATCCTTAAATCATGAATTACGTAAAATTTTAAATTATTGTTTTTAAATAAAATTTGGAAAGTAATGTCTAAAATGGTCTTGACACTTAGCTTAATTATTTAGGGTGTTTAAATTGGAAAAGTTATTTTACGACAGCGATGCTAAGAATGAACCGACCGTTCACCTTGATTATAATTTAATAAAGGACTGATCACCCGATGTTTAATTAGGCGGGGTGTCACAGTAATTAATTAATAATTAAAGCCTAGAAAGTTAAATAAATTCTGCCCAAAATGTAGGTGATTTTTATAAGCCCAAGCCCGAGCCGAGCTGTCCAACCGGCCGGACGTACGCGTATGTGCGCTCATGTGAACTTTTGACCGAAAGTCAGCCCGTGCATAACTTAGGTCATCTACCCTTCAAAGAGTTGGGATACCCCAAGGCATCCAAGCCTTAGTCCATACTTGGGGTGTTATTGACTCATCAAATTTTCACTACTCTTCCAATGTGGGACAAGAGTTAAAACATACCCAATTCATTAACTTTCATTGCTTTGTTAGTCACTTTGGGGACATATTTATCATTCATAACTTATGGAAATTGGACATATGAATATACTACATTAATCTCCTTGCGTAGGAGAACGCGTAGTATATGGTCCCACGATTTTTGTAGTGTGGGTCCCACCTAAATTTGAGCTCAAAGTTGCTCAAAAATCTGTCCAGAAAATTCTGGACAGCTTTCTAAATAGTCCAATTTTCCTACAATCCCCCACATGAATGATATATCGCTATAAATAAAACAGAACAAATGCTAATGCAGATGCAGACACATGCTGAGTAAAACAGAAGATTTATTGCATCGGGAGAAGTAGCCTAGTGGCCTTGAACTTTCCTTAGTGATATACTATCAGATTTACTTGGTTAATCAGTAGACTTCACGTCCTTGAACCGTCAACCGTTTTTGTAAACCTAAACAACAGTATTCACACAACAATTCTTCAACACAGTTGGTTCTCACGTTTGTGTTCCTTTTGGTCATGAACACCACTTGGTTTCGTGAGTATTTTAGAGAATATGCCTTTCATTATTCTCATAGAAGTGGCCCCCTTCTTACTCACGTAGGTGACTTCCATAAAGAGTATCCTGCAATACCCCACTTAGACATACTAAGATATGGATGTCATTAAAAGCATAACTTATCCTAATTTCGTGGCAGATATGCACTGTCTCATCTTTGAAATGGATAGGATTTAATCTCCTCCAGTGCTTACTGGATACAATGTAGTTCGGTTTGCCCATTGAACCTAGAACTTGGGATCTCCAGTCATCTAGGTTGGGTTGCCACTATATTGATTCTTATTTATTTATAGGCTTTAGACCCATTCCTCTCGATGATCTTTCAACTTGCTCTCGGTTTAAACCTTTCGTTAGTGGATCCGATATATTATCTTTTGACTTTACATAGTCAATTGAGATAATTCCATTTGAGAGAAGTTGTCTAACGGTATTGTGTCGACGACGAATATGTCGTGACTTTTCGTTATACATGTGATTTTGTGCCCTTCCAATCGCTGATTGGCTATCGCAATGTATACATATTGCGGGCACAGGTTTAGACCAATTTGGAACATACTCTAAGAAATTTCGAAGCCATTCAGCTTCTTCTCCAGCTTTGTCTAGTGCAATGAATTCAGATTCCATTATCGATCTAGCAATGCATGTTTGTTTTGAGGATTTCCAAGATACGGCTGCACCTTCGAGGTTAAACACATACCCACTCATAGACTTAAAGTCTTTTGTATCGTATATCCATTATGAATGTATAATCCATATAGTGAAACCATATCATACAATGACATATCCATTATGAATGCATATCATACAATGACATATCCATTATGAATGTATTTAAAGTAAACACATTTATCGCATTCATTAATTTTGAAACCATTTGATAACATTTCATTATCAAAATTTTCATGCCATTGCTTAGGTGCTTGTTTTAATCCATATAGTGATTTAACAAGTTTACATACTTTTCCTTCTTGTCCGGGAGCCTTAAACCCTTCAGGTTGCTCCATATAAATTTCCTCTTCTAGTTCACCGTTTAAGAATGCAGTTTTTACATCCACTTGATGTATTTCAAGTCCCTTAATAGCAGCTATTGCTATTAACATCCGAATGGACGTTATTTTTGTTACCGATGAATATGTGTCGAAGTAATCCAACCCTTCCTTTTGCCTATATCCTTTAGCTACAAGTCTAGCTTTATATTTATCAATTGATCCATCGGCCTTCAACTTCTTTTTGAAGATCCATTTATAACCTAACGATTTTGAACCTGGTGGAAGATCCACTAGTTCCCATGTATGATTTTGTAATATGGATTCAATTTCACTATTAATTGCTTCTTTCCAATTGGAAGCATCGGGTAAGGATATAGCTTCCGTATACGATTGAGGTTCATTTTCTAGCAAATATGTTAGAAAATCTGGACCGAAAGAAGTCGAGGTTTTTGCTCTTTTACTACGTCTTGGTTCATCCTTTATTGATTCAATAGGTTGATGAGTACCACTTGTAGTATCTTGATTTGTCCTTTTAGAAGGACCAGATTCTCGGGTCATGTTATACGGGAATTCATTTTCAAAAAATGAAGCGTCCCTCGATTCAATAACCGTATTTACATGAATATCCAAAATCTCAGATTTACAAACTAGAAATCGATATGCACTGCTATTAGTAGCATAACCGATGAATACACAATCCACAGTTTTTGGCCCTATTCTTACCTTCATAGGTTTAGGAACCATCACTTTGGCTAAGCACCCACACACTCATAAATATTTATAGGAAGGTCTTCGACCTTTCCATAATTCATAAGGTGTCTTGTGAGTCTTCTTGTGAGGTACTTTATTGAGAATGTAATTAGCAGAAAGTAAGGCTTCCCTCCACAAATTTTGTGGAGCTCCTGAACTTAATAACATTGAGTTCATCATCTCTTTCAAAGTACAATTTTTGCATTCAGCAACACCATTCGATTGAGGAGAATAAGGAGCGGTTGTTTGATGAATAATCCCATTTTCAGAACAAAATTCCTCAAATGGATATTCATATTCACCTCCTCTATCACTCCTAATAGCCTTTATTGTTTTGCTTAATTGATTCTCAACTTCATTTTTATATTGTTTAAATGCATTAATAGCCTCATCTTTACTATGTAACAAATATACATAACAATATTTTGTGCAATTGTCAATAAAAGTAATAAAATACTTTTTCCCACCTTTAGTTTGAATAAATTTTAAATCACAAATATCGGTGTGAATTAAATCTAAAGGTTCAGTTATCCTTTCAATAGAATGGAAAGGTAATATAGCTAATTTAGATTCCACACAAATTTCACATTTATGATTTTTGTCAATATTAAATTTTGGCAAAAATTCCAAGTTAATTAATCTACGCAATGTATCAAATTTAACGTGTCCTAATCTAGCATGCCAAATATTAGATGACTCAATCAAGTAAGAAGAACTAGCAATTTCATTCATTGAAACAAATTTTTTTGGGGTTACAGTAAGAACATTGAGTTTAAAGAGCCCCTCATTTAGGTAGCCCTTTCCTACATACATGTCATTTTTAGACAACACAAATTGATCAGACACAAACACAAGCTTGAAACCATTTTTAGTCAGGAGAGATCCAGAAATCAGATTCTTTCGGATATCAGGCATGTGAAGAACATTGTTGAGAGTAAGTTCCTTTCCAGAAGTCATTTTTAAAGCAATCTTTCCTTGTCCCACCACCTTAGAAGTGGAAGAATTTCCCAGAAAGAGGTTCTCCTCATTTTCCAAAGGCTTATAGGTGGAGAACATCCATTTGTTTGCAAAAATGTGTCGTGTGGCTCCAGTGTCCACCCACTATTCCTTGGTATTTCCAACCAAGTTACATTTAGAGACGACGGCAGAAAGATTCATATCCGCCAAATCATTGGCGATATTCTCACCCTCGATTACATTTGCTTGAGGGTTATTTTTATTTTGCTTCTTAGGCTTACGACACTCGCTTGAGCGGTGTCCAGGTTTACCACAATTGTAGCATTTGCCTTTGAACTTTTTCTTGTTATGTTTGGAAGTGCCTTTTCCATCATACTTTCATTTGTTCTTCTTAGGACCTTCAACAACATGGACCTTCGTTTCCATCGGATTCTTCCCACTTTTCTTTTGAGCATTTTTTCAACAATTGAAGCAATTTGGAAAGTTTCACTAAGTGACATTCCTTCTGCATGAATGTCGTGGAGGATCACTTGAAGTTCTTGCACTTGCGAGATCACAGATTTAGAATCAATCATTTTGAAGTCCAGAAAACGCCCGACGATAAATTTCTTCATCCCAGCATCTTCGGTTTTATACTTCTTTTCCAAATAATTCCATAATTCCTTGGATGTTTTGATCGTGCAGTAGACATGATACAATGTCTTGTCCAAGTAGGCCAGAATATAATTCCGGCATAAGTAGTCCGAATGCTTCCAAGCATCGACATCAGCAACCTTTTCAGAGTCATCTCCCTCTTGAATAGAGGGGCAATCTTCATATACAAACCTACCCAGTTGGCAGGTAGTGAGATAGAAGTATATTTGTCCTTACCAACGTTTGAAGTCAGCCCCAATGAACTTTTTCGGTTTCTCCCCATGTGGCATAGATACGGGTGCAGTCACATTTGTGTTGGTGACAATCAGTTTAGTAGGAGTAGTGTTCGTACTTTGAGATTCCATTTGTGTTACAAAAACAAAATTTTTATCAATGATAAAATTCATATATAATGAATTAATCAAAACAGAATACAAAATTCTGTGCACCAATTTCCTCCAAATATAATTCACAATAAATGAATTCCAAAAGAATTCAAATGAAATTCAGAATTAAACTATAATATAAATAGAAGTTTATACACAATAAAATATGTGTCACACTAATTTTTTATAATAAAAAGAATTCTGTACAAAACAGAATTATAATTTCAAGATTATTTTTTTTTAAATAAACAGATTTTAATAAAAATACACAAATAAAATTTTATTTTCTAAAACAGAATATAAAAACAGTATAGAAATTAATTTCTGTACCAAAACTGTTTTACTAATTTCTGCAATAAAGCAATAATGTAATTCATTTTTTTCTGTCAAAACAGATTTATTTTCAACAAATAAATTTCTGTACACTATAAAACAGTAGAACAAATAAATTGTCTTAAGATTGTTATGTCCACTGTTTAATAAATACAAAAGTACAGAATTACGCATTATAATCTAATTACAGAAATAAAACGAAATTACAAAAAATAAAAACTTACTTAAATTTGGAGAAACAATAATAAAAATAGAAAGATAATCCGAGCCCTGTGAATCTCACAGTGTCCTTAAGACAATTTATTCCCTCCAATGTACTCCGAGGTTGATGAATATTGTCTCCTAAGATAAAACGGATTTTTTCAATTAATTATGTAGCACGACAATAATTAATTACAACGAACTCAAATTCTGTGTGTTATACTCAACAGCAATGCAACAGATGATATGCAAAAAAAAAAATTCTGGAACAGAATGATAGCACTTTTGGTATGGAAATGGAATGAATTGGAGGAGGGAAATTTTTTCATTATTTAAAAACGGAGGGAGGCATCGGTATTTATAGCAAAGTAGGTGACAGTTGGCAAACAACTGTCAAAAACAGTTAAACGAATTAACTGTTGACTGTTAGCAATAACTGCCAACAGTTTATTAATTAATTAATTAATTTCGTAATTAATTAATAATTAAAGCCCAGAAAGTTAAATAAATTCGGCCCAAAATGTAGGAGATTTTTATAAGCCCAAGCCCGAACCGAGCCGGCCGTCCGGACGCGCGCGTCTGGACTTTTGACCGAAAGTTAACCCGTGCATAGCTTAGGTTATCTCCCCTTCAAAGTGTTGGGATAACCCAAGGCATCCAAGCCTTAGTTCATACTTGGTGTGTTATTAACTCATCACATTTCCACTACTCTTCCAATGTGGGACAAGAGTTAAAACATACCCAATTCATTAACTTTCATTGCTTTGTTAGTCACTTTGGGGACATATTTATCATTCATAACTTATTGAAATTGGACATATTAATATACTACGTTAATCTCCTTGCAGAGGAGAACGCGTTCGTATATGGTCCTACGATTTTCGTAGTGTGGGTCCCACCTAAATTTGAGCTTAAAGTTGCTCAAAAATCTGTCCAGAAAATTCTGGACAGCTTTCTAAATAGTCCAATTTTCCAACAGAACTAAGGCAATTCCTCTTTGTTTATATTTCACCATTGACCACCACTTGTATCAAAACAGTTAAGTTAACAAATGAACACCTCAGATCAAAGTAAAAACCCAAACCCAACGAAAGTAAATTATCCACAATAATTACAATCCATTATCCACAAAAACAAAGGGAATACAAAAATTACTTTAAGACCCCATTTAGCGGCTCTCAATTGAAGCTTAGTCCTAGAGAGAGAAAAATCCATTCCAATAAACTTCCACACATGCAAACTCCAAATGGATTCTCAAAAATCTTCCTTTTGTTGACCTCTCAATTGGATATATTGAATGGAAAACGCTGAAAGATAAATTTTCTAAGGTTGATTTGGTGAATCACTCAAAAGTCTCTCAGAGAAATATTTCAATAAAAGTGAGAAGAAAATAAAGCTCATATAGGGTTTCTAGAGAGAGAAAGAGGATCTCTCAGATTTGAAAATTTCGTAAAGTGCAAAACGAAGACTTCTAAATAAATAAAGGAGAAAAAATGTGTTTTTATAGTAAAAATTTATTTTTCATGAGCCTAGTAAATTGTGTGCAAGGACCAAATATCACACCATTCACACACCATTTAAATGAGGTAAAAAGACATACCTAACTGATTTGCAGGGATATGAAGACGGATCTGAATGCCGACGTGTCCTTCATATCGAGAGAGGCTAACCTTTGTGCTGACTGGTTGGCCAAGTATGCCAAATCCCGTACGGATGAGTTCTTCATGCTGGAGGACCCCCCTGAACGTCTACGCCAGATTATCGATGATGAGAAGAATAGTAATCAAAATGAAGACTCAGATTCAAACTAACTGTATTAGTCGGTATTTCATGTATTGTGTTGCTGCCTTTTTGCCATGTTGTTGTGTTAGAAGTTGCTTGTTCTTTTGTTTATGTCTGTACGAACTCTATATTTCTAGTTAATTAGTTTCCCTTTCACCCAAAAAAAAAAACTGATTTCATGCAAACGGTGACGAATCCTTATTGTGTACATAGTTTTTGTCACGAGATACACCTTTCAAAATTCATACATCCCAAAAGATTCCTTTTGCACATGTATAAAAAAGGTGACATTTAAGGGAAAAATAAGTGCATAAAATATGGAAAAAGTTCGAGGAAATCTAATGTGTATCAAGGTCATATACAAAATTCATAAAGGTCCAAAAGTCATACAAATGTCCACCAGGAGTCTCTGAATATGATGAAGAGCTAAAATGCCAATTGATTAGGACACAAATAGAGGGTTGTAAGGAAATCAAGTATCTAGATGCACTAGGATCGTCAAGGATATGTTCTCGAACGATAAACAAAATATTTTGACATGAAACATGCCAAGTGGAATAAAACATTTTGACATGAAATAAAATATTTAAATACCATTGGACTTGTTGTGGGTTGGATGCGATAGTGGTTTTTCTTGCTAAAGTTTTCAGTGCAAAATCCTAGTATGCTAATCGTGAATAATTTTATTTACCTCTGCTAGTAATAACCAGTTGCATGAAGTTTGGGTTAAATAATTTTATTCGATAAAATTAAAATTTGGTTCAATTGTAAAAATGATTTTAATTTGATTTGTGTGTATATTAATTAAGAAACTAAGCAATTAAATTTAGAACCTTAGGCACATACCTAATTTAATCCTTACCATGTTCTAGGTTGACCATCGCTCACATTTTAATAAGATAATAAGCAATATGAATCAATAAGACTTTAGTGAAAGTAAGTTCTCTCGCGTTAGATTCCCCAACCAATTTTATTTTGAAGACCAAAATCCAACCCCACGTGCATTGGCTTTTTGCGTAATAGCAAAGAACTCACTTTGTTCCCACCCAAATTCAATGGGAACTCTATCTCCGTTCACCGTAAAAGACACTACCAAACATAAAAAACAAAAATAGAAATGTTGTACATAACACAATAAAGAAAAATTAAAAATTCATTTCTCTTAAAGATAAATAGAAAAAGTATCCTTGTTTCCATCTGTTAGTCCCCATATCAAAATTTAAAACAAATGTGTCTTCTATGTTTCTATAATTCAGTTCGCATCAAAACTAGTTTGATTATAATATCGTAGATTGCCGATTTTGAGGAATATGTGACCGTCTCCTCAATGATCTTCACACTCATGATCACCAAGTATGCCTAGCATAGAGATCCATGTATACCAAAGAAGAATAGGGTTCGTTCGTCAGTTATTGGACTTTGCAACATATAAAAGAGTGCAATGCAACTAGGATACACCCGCCTCAGAGAAACATGAGCATCCACAATGGTGGAGTTAAAAGACACACGAATGGTTAAAGTTACAAATTGAAAGGTTTGTAGTGGTGGGCGAAAGCGAACAAATTTATACGAAAAATGGTAGAGGTTCTCTAATTTTGATGAACGGCTACTGAATTTGTAAAGGGTTCCTACGAACTTCATTTGTTCGTAGGAATTCCTACGAACTTCTGAAGTTCGTAACAAATATAAATAATCATTTTTATTATATATTTAGGTGCCTACGAACAACATTAGTCCATAATATTTCCTATAAACAAATGAAATTCGTAGTAAATATTTTTTTATTTCCTACGAACAACATTAGTTTGTAGAAAAAATGTCGCAAATTCAAACTCTTTCACTATCGCGAAGTCTCCATATGAAAGAAGGTACAAAAAGGCTTTTCGTTTTGTAAACTTACTTTTCCTGAGTAGTTACCATTGTGGATGCTCTTAGGGTCTCTAGAAGGAGGAGGACCGAGAAAGTCTCATCCTCATATCAACCTTGGGATCCCCCTTATACAACCTCACATCTCAAATATAAAAAAGAAAAATAGTACTCCCCCTAAAGTTAACATCACTCCAACTAAAATGAATACCACCTCATAAAGAAATACATGCAAGGTGAAATCATGAAAAACATGGAAGAGAAAAAAAAACATGTGGTGGTAGGAGCGTGTGTTCAATGACATGGCGGGAATAGGCAAGATTTCAACAACATATAATGAAAGCATGTGGGAATGAATAAGGAATATATAATAAAACATGAAAATCTATGACAAGTATGCTCTTAGTTTAAGGAGCATATACCTCTAAGAAAGTGTTTTCACACTCACTTTCTTTAAAAAAAAACACACTATATTTTGTCTCTTTATTTTTTTGAAAAAGTAGGGGTATTTGCACATAAGTTTTTTCTTTAAAACAAAATTAGTCTTCAACCCCATGTCAGAAGGCATATTCAATGTCTAGTAATTTTTATTTTCACAAATGTATTTTTTGTGTTTATAAAAAAACAACATGTTTGTTAATATATTTGTGTAAATTACTGCATTGTGTTACTAGTATTGTTTAATTTTTTGCATTAAAAAAAATACGTTTGTTAAAAATATTTAAACAAGAAAGGTTTTAGAGCTTATGCGCAACCCCTTCACACACACACACACACACACACACACACACATACTCATCCCATAAAAAAGGGAACAAAAAAGGAAAAAAAAGTAGAAACTGCATTATCTTTACGCGCGACAATATTAGTTGGAGGAAAATCTTCTTGTTGGGTATATATATATTGAATGAAATCAATGATTTGGGGTAAGTGGCCAAGTGGTAAGTTTGTGGGATTTCGTGCTTGAGGTCATCGATTCAATCCCTAGGAGGCACACTAAACATTAATAGTCTTTGATTGGGACTTTAGGCTTCTCTTGATTGCCCAAATTTTTTACCCATTTACTATTTCGTTTTTAACTAATTTTAAACCCGTTTTAATTTTTGACTCAGTCTTCTATTCTAAATAGGGTTAGTTGCCTAAAACTACTACCCACGTTTTTGACCAATTTTTGTACAAAACAAAGGCTACAGCTTTAGAATAAATACAGAAAAAATATCTATCTCTCTCACTTTCTCTACAAAAAAAATATATTATTTGCCTATTTTCTGCAATAATTTTTATATTCGTTATTTATTTGAAAGTGTTGGAGTATCTTGAGAGTTCCAAAATTTAACATTAAGCTGGTGTTTAAATCTGATCGTTGAATCCTGGGAGGTATTTGTTCACGAGGCTGACAGCTACAGATATTAATGAGCAATTTTACTTTTAGGACTTTGTGTTCAACATAAACCTCGATCGATAAATCCTTTTAATTTTATCTATTTCGAATTTGGATTTTTTCGTTTATTCTGCATATGCTATTTCCAACAATCTAAAGGTGAAATTGTGTGTTATTTTACAACCTGCTCTGGAGAATCCTAATTCAAAATACTCTGAAAAACTCGAAATGTTTGGTGGAAAGATTTTTAAGAGATGGCAAATGAAACTGCAATTTTACCTAACAACTCTTAAGGTAGTTGATTTGATTGCATCTGATAGACATTCTATACCTAAAGAACTTGTTGCTTGGAAACAAAGGGATTATATGTGTAGGAATTATATTCTGAATTGTCTTTGCCTTGAATTGTATGATGTCTATTGGTCATGTCCCACTGCTAAAGAATTATAAAATACACTGGATAAAAAAATATGCAACTGAAGATAGTGGGTCTAAAAAATTTGTGGTTGGAAAATTTTTGGATTTCAAAATGGAAGATAATAAATCTGTTGTGTCACAACTTGAAAAACTACAAATTATTATTCATGAAATTCTGGCCGAGGTTATAGTATATGTGAGGGATTTAAAGTGTCGTCTATAATTGAAAAACTGCCACCTTCTTGGAAAGATTATAAAAACGGTCTTAAATATAAGAAAAAGGAGATGACACTAGAAGATTTGATAGTTCGTTTGAGAATTGAGGAAGATAATAGGAATGCGGAACTTTAGGAGAAAAATTCTGATTTCAGTTCTACGGCTAATTTGGTCGAGGGAAAATCAAATGGAAACAAAAAACATAACAGTTTAAGCCTAACCATTCAAACCAGAAACATGGGCACCATAAACCAAACCAGAATTCGAGGTCCAACCATAAATTCAAACCTAATGATCAGAATAAAAATTCTAAACCTCAGTTTAAATCTAAATTTGCAGGTCAATGCTTTGTGTGTGAAAAACCAGGTCATTACGCTAAAGATTGTAAGTTTAGGAAGAGTCAGAATGTGAAGCCTAAAGCAAATGTAACCGAGGAGGGTAACTTTTTTATTGTGGTGACCGAGGAAAACATTGTGAGTAACATGACAGACTGGTGGCTTATTTCTGGCACTACCAAACATATTTGCGGCACCAGAGGTGCCTTCACTTCCTTCACTTCTGTGGGTGAGGGTGAACGTCTATACATGGGAAAATCCTCTTCTTCTGAGGTTGAGGGGAAGGGAACCGTGGTTTTAAAGTTCACTTTAGGAAATTTTCTTACCTTGAAAGATGTTTTGTATGTCCCTAAGGTTAGGAAGGATATGGTGTCTGGTTTTATCTTAGTTAATAAGGGTTTTAAAATTGTTCTAGAGAGTGGTAAGGTAGTTGTGACTAAGGGTGGGGCTTTTGTGGGGAAAGGTTATATTCACGAGGGTCTTTTCAAACTAAATGTAACTGTGGCTGATAATAATTAAACATCTACTTCTTCTGCTTATTCGATTGACCTCCTGTGATATGTGGCATTTTAGACTTGGTCATGTAAATAAGCCATCCATTAAAAAATTAATATTTTTGGGAAACATACCAAAATTTGATATTTCTACCAACTCTAAATGTGAAATATGCGTTGAATCAAAATATACTAAAAAACCTTTTTCGAGTGTCGAAAGAAATTCAGCTGTTTTAAGTTTAATACATTCTGATCTTTGTGATTTAAATGGTAATGTGAAACGTGATGGAAATAAATACTTAGTTACTTTTATTGATGATTACTCTCCTTGTTGTTATATTTATCTCCTTACGGGTAAAGATGAAATTTTCTCAAAATTTATTTCTTATAAATTAGTAGTTGAAAAATAATTGGAAAAATCCATTAAAATATTAAGATCCGATGGGGGAGGAGAATACACTGGTGATCTAGATAAATATTGTAAAGATAATGGAATAATTCATCAAGTTACTCCTCCTTATTCCCCCCAATCTAATGGTGTGGCTGAAAGAAAAAACGGAACTCTTAAGGATATGGTAAATTCTATGTTAAGCACTTCGGAATTACCTTATAATATGTGGGGTGAGGCACTTCTTACTGCTTGTTATATTTTTAATAAAATACCTTGTAAGAAAAATGATAAAACACCTTATGAAATGTGGAAAAATAAAAAACCTTCTTATAAACACCTTAAAGTGTGGGGGTGTCTTGCTAAGGTTTCAATACCTGTACCTAAGAGAACAAAACTTGGCCCCAAAGACTGTTGATTGTGTTTTTATAAGTTATGCTAAAAACAGTAATGTATATAGGCTTCTTGTAATTGATCCTAAAAATCAATACATAGATAAAAACACTATTTTTGAGTCAAGAGATGCTGAATTTTATGAGAACAAATTTCCTTTTAAAGTGAGAAGTGAGGGAACCAGTAGTTCTGTTTCAGTGGGTCCTAGTATAAGAAATGAATCTTCGGATTCAGAAGAAATTGAAATTAGAAAAAAGTAAAAGACCTAGTATAGCTACTTCTTTTGGTCCTGAATTTTTAACATACTTAATGGAAAATGACCCCGTCACTTTTAGTGAGGCAATATCGTCACCCGATTTTATTTTTTGGAAAGAAGACATAAATAGTGAATATAATTCTATTATTTCTAACAACACATGGGAGCTAGTTGACTTGCCTAAAGGATGTAAAACTATTGGTGGCAAATGAAATTTTAAAAATAAATTAAAAGTGGATGGTTCTACTGATAAATTTAAGGCAAGATTGATAGCTAAAGGTTGTAGGCAAAAGGAAGGAATTGATTTCTTTGACACTTACTCTTTAGTTACTAGAATTACATCAATTAGGCGATTAATTGCTATTGCTTCATTCAATAATTTGATAATTCATCAAATGGATGTTAAAATGGCCTTTTTGAATGGAGATCTTGAAGAAGAAATTTATATGGATCAACCCGAGGAGTTTGTAGTCCAAGGCCTAGATAAAAAAGTGTGTAGACTTAAAAAATCTTTATATGGACTAAAATAAGCTCCTAAACAATGCCATGAAATATTTGATCAAGTAATGATCTCTAATGATTTTAACATTAATGAAGCGGATAAATATATTTATAGCAAATTCAAAGATAATTCTGGTGTGATTATTTGCTTATATGTGGATGATATGATTATTTTTGGAATTGATATGGATGTAATTAATAACACTAAAAGTTTCCTTAATATGCAATTTGATATGAAAGATTTGGGTGTTGCTGATGTTATACTTGGAATTAAAATCATTAAAAATTCTGAAGGAATTGTTTTAACCCAATCTCATTAGGTAGAGAAAGTTCTTAAAAAATTTGAACAATTTAATTGTATTCTTGCTAAAACACCTTATAACCCTAGTTTTCACTTAAGAAAACATTCGGGTCCTGGTGTATCATCATTAGAATATTCTAGAGTTATTGGTAGTATAATGTATCTTATGAATTGTACTAGGCCTGATATTGCAAATGTTGTGGGTAGACTTAGTAGATATACTTGTAATCCTAATAATGAACATTGAGATGCTTTGATTAGAATTTTGAGATATCTAAAATACACAATAATTTATGGTATTCATTATGTTAGATATCATGCTGTAATTGGAGGCTTTTGTGATGATAATTGGATTTCTGACTATGAAGAATGTAAATCTACGAGTGGATATGTTTTTGCCTTAGAAGGAGGCGCTGTATCTTGAAAATCTACCAAACAAATTTGCATAGCAAAATTCATTATGGAATCATGATTCATTGCATTGGATAAAGAAAACAAATAGTCTAAATGGTTAAGGAACTTCATATTAGACATTCATTTGCGGCCAAAACCAGTTCCATCTTTGTCCATTCACTGTGACAGTCAAGCAACGATTGCAAGAGCACATAATAACTCCTAAAATGGAAAGTCATATCAGGAAAAGACACAACACAGTGAGACAACTATTGAAAGATGGAGTTATAACAATAGAATATGTCATGTCAAAAGAAAACCTGGAAGATCCATTGACAAAAGGGCTAGTTAGAGAGCTAGTTTATCAAACATTGAGGGGAATGGGCCTAAAGCCTATTAATATCTAAATCACCTATAATGGAAACCCAACCCATATGACTCGAGATCCCAAGATATGGGTTCAATGGGAAAACAAAGTTATACGAGTAATTTGTGGGGGTACAAATGTAAGGTTTACTTAAAACCCATTCCTATGATGTCGTACCTCTGTATCGATAGAGGATGAGATTTAATCTCTTAATGATTTCTATAGCTGTTATTCAGTGGGATGTGAGATACTTTACACTCTTGATAGAAGCACCTATATGAGTGTGGTAGTGGGGTCGCTTCCTATGGGAATTAAGGCTGATTCTCTAGAGCACTCAAGAAACCTGGGCATGCTCATGGCCGAAACGAGCGCAACCGTGGGAACTCGAAGATGGTTTTTGGGAGTCACGTGTATGTTCTATTGACTTAAGTTTACAACAACGGTGAAATAGTTCAAGACATTAGTTCACTATCAATCGGTAAACTCAATAGATCAACACAAAGCAAATGTTCAAGTCGAATAACACCTTCGCCTTCTACGTCACTCCTTATGATAGTACAAAGCGTATTTTAATATTTATTTATTTATTTCATTCATGTGGGGGATTGTTGGATATATATATATTGAATCAAATAAATGATTTGGGGTAATTGTCCAAGTGGTAAGTTTGTGGGATTTTGTGCTTGAGGTCATGGATTCAATCCCTAGGAGGCACACTAAACATTAATAGTTTTTGATTTGGGACTTTGGGCTTCTCTTGAGTGCCCAAATTTTTTACCCATTTACTATTTCATTTTTAACTAATTTTAAACCCGTTTTTAATTTTTGACTCAGTCTTCTATTCTAAATAAACTACCCGTTAGTGGAGATATTAGTGGGTTAGTTGCCTAAAATCACTACCCACATTTTTGACCAATTTCTGTACAAAACAAAGGCTACAACTTTAGAAAAAACACAGAAAAAATGTTTATCTCTCTCACTTTCTCTACAAAAAAATATATATTATTTGCCTATTTTCTGTAATAATTTTTATATTCGTTATTTATTTGGGAGTGCTGGAGTATCCTGAGAGTTTCAAGATTTAACATTAAGTTGGTGTTTAAATTTGATCATTGAATTCTGGGAGGTATTTGTTCATGAGGCTGACAGCTACAAATATCAGCGATCAATTTCATCAACTTTATGTTCAACACAAGCCTCGATCGACAAGTCCTTCTAATTTTATATATTTCGAATTTGGGTTTTTTTTGTTTATTCTGCATATATTATTTCCAATACTTCTTACCTAAGGAATATTTAAAGTTTAGTTGACTGAAAGGCACTTGCAACCATTTTCGTGGTCCGTCGATATCTTCCTTGTTTCACCTAGCCTAACAAATAATGTTATTTAAACTCTAATTAATTCGTTAATTCATTTTCAGCAGACGATGTAGTCCTCCAAGAGTCTAAAGAAGCAAGATGAAATAGTTGACAAGTCTGTAAACAACCTCATTCTTTTCTTCTTCTTGTTTCCAACCTTTTATATACTTGAAATGTGAAAGAATAAAAAACAAAACTTTTCATTAAATAATTTGTCCTACTTTCAATATTTTTCCATCTGTGCTTAATTGCAGGTTCAGCAAGGGACTAGGGTTGACAAATTTATACTTTTGTTTTTATTTTTCTTAGTTTTGTGCATGCATCCTTTTAAAAAAATGATTAAACATCTCCACGATTTAACAAAAAGGGCTATTTTTTAAGATATTTGTGTAATTCAGTGCATTGTTTATTATTATTATTTTTTTATAATTTTAAAAAACAAGTTTTTTTTACACAATCTCACTTTATAACGTCTTACTTTACATAATCCTCACTTTACTAACATGTAGACATAACCTTATTTTTTTTAACTAAGAAACTCCTAATTCATAATTAGATAGAACTCCCTCAAACTTTTTAAGATAAAAATACCCGTGATTAATACTCAAATCTAGTAAGTAAACACTCATCTTCTTCCTCGCTCAATAAATCATAGTCAAACACTACACCGACACCCTCTTACAGTCATAACATCTCCTACCCCTCCTCCTCCTGTTCATTTCCTTCTCCCCATGAGGTTGAATCCCTCCGCCTCTCCTTTGGTTGACGCTCCTCATGTCAGATAAGGTATAGTATTGTGACCCATCTTTGGTTGACGCTCCTCATGTCAGATAAGGTATAGTATTGTGTGTGTTTTAAAATCATGGGGGTTTGCCTTTCTAAACCCGATTGTTTCCCCCATTTTGAATCCATTCATTGTGCTTGGTCACCATCTTTTTGAAGTGCCTCTGTCAGGCTGAACGGTGATGATTCTTCTAGTGGTGGGGTTGTTCGGTGTAGTGACAAGGTTGGGGTTTTTTCAACCCTCTTGCTGGATCCACTCTGGTTGGCATCTTCCTGCCCACTCTTTCTTTGTGTTCGTGTAGTCGGTTTTCTCTGGATCGCCATCCATTGTTGCATTTCCTTTCAAATTGAGAAGTATATTGGTTGTTGGAAAATGTTATTAGTTTTGGGTCGGGATTTTATTAGTTGTTGTGGTGGCGAATTGTCGGTTTGGGCCGAGTTTTGTCAACGAATGTTGATATTCCCTTTTTGTTCAGTTCGTCTCCTCCCTCTCTAGGTGGATGAGCCACAACCCTCTCCTAGTCGCTATCTTTGTTGAGTAAGCTTCATGTCAGATTTGGAATGGGTCGCTGTTCCCCCACATGGCAGGTGCGACTCACATGGACTAAATGTCTCTCTTAATTTTGGATCCCTCCATTTGTTCTCAATCGCTATCATGTGGAAGTTCTTAATGTCAGATTGGGATGTGTGGATGTCTCCAGAGTTGGGGTTTGACCGGGTTCGTGTTGAGGTTGGGGTCATTTTCAACCCCTTTGGTGGATTCACACGGTCATAAAGGGAATAGGGTCTAATTGTGTTGAGTGTTTCTTCACTTTATTGATATATTTTATGACGAGTGTTGCAATGCTATGATTTTATTGGATTTTTCATTTTGTAGTAGTGGTTGGCATGCGGTGGCAGTTCCCAGCGTTGTGGATTTGATTGTGGTTGGGGTTGTTCGAGCCTTTATGCTCTTTGTTTGTTTGTGTTTTGGATTTATTTGTATATCACTGATGATTAGCCGTTTGATTTAATATAATTACATTTTTCCCCAAAAAAATGAAATGGGGTGTAACACAATTTTTTGGAAAAAAATGGGGAATTTCAAAACGAGGCAAAAATAAGGGGGTTGAAACATAATACATCCCCCCAAACAAATCTGTATTATCTTTAAATACCTCAGATCCAATGTGGACCAACGTAAGGGTTGCTCCATGACGATCAATTTTTTTTAAATAGTTAAAAAAATATTTTTAATTGATTTTTTATAAGGTATTTAAACATATAAGTGGATCAAAAAAATTAACTCAAAATAATTTTTTTTTTTGCTATTTTAAAAAAATCGGTCAAAATATATCGATGTTCAAAGTGCAAAAAAACATATATTTTTATCGATTTTTAAATTGTAAAAAATTAATTTAAAACATAGTTTTTGAAAATACACTGAAATGTTTAAATGCAAAATTTGTGTGGTTGGGAGTTGAGGAATTATTAAATGGAGGGAACCTTCTGCGAACGAATATTTAAAGTACACTTGTGAAGGTCACTTGAAGTTTACAACCATGATTGATTCTTTTATAATCAACCTACGATTCATATCATATCATTGTAGTCCTCGAAGAATCTAAAGAAAAACCTTTCAAGAAGATGAACTAGTTCGACATGTCTGTAAACAACCTCATTCTCTTCTTCTTTTTGTTTCCAACATTTAATATACTTGAAATGTAATAGAATAAAAACATAAATTTTCATTAAATAGTTTGTCTTACTTTCAATATTTTCCGAACTCTGTTATGTTTAATTGTAGGTTCAGCAAGGGACTAGAGTTGGCAAATTTGGTTGTAACCTCAGATCTCCTACACGAAGCTTGGGCTGCAATTTCTTAGACACCCTTAAATAATAATAATAATAATAATAATAATAATAATAATAATAATAATAATAATAATAATAATAATAATAATAATAATAATAATAATAATAATAATAATAATAATAATAATTGTTGATACCAAATTTAGTCGGCTGACATGGCTCAGCTAAGTGGAGACACGTGTCAATCTACATGGCACTAACAAACATTTCTGAACAATACCTTAACTTAGAGGAACTCAATTTCCCCGACCAACTCAGATACTCCGAGCAGTAGATGCTCACTAAGGAACTTTAATGCACCGAGCAAATCATGGATACCGAGATACTTAGGCGGTTGGAGCAGCTTAGGCGGTCCGAGCTGCACCTCGATCTGAGCATTTATTATCAGACAATTAAGAGGATTAAATGCGCATTAAATGCTGATTATTATCATATGGATGTATATGCTTATTGAACAGCTATGTATTACCCATTCACATGCACAGCCTCATGGCTATAAATACATTATATCATCCTCATTGTGGGGGGACCGAAATTTCTTGAGATAAATCCTACCTCGAGAATTCCCAAACAGTCAATAATAACACAAACAGTGGATGTAGGCCATTCGTTCAAGGCTGAACCACTTTAAAATCTCTTGTTTTATTTATTTTTTATCTGTGATTAAACAATTAGAGATAATCTAATTTTTTACATCAATAGATTGGCGCCGTCTGTGGGAAACGACTGTAATTTTTATTTTTTACCAAAAACAATTCATCACCAATGGCTGACAATCCTAAATCCAGCAATCGAAACGCTGGAAACCCTCCAAATCCATCTGCTCCTCTAAATATCCAAGATCTGGCTCGAATTATGGCCAGTTTGGCTCAAGGTCAGACAACCATGCAATAAACAATGCGATAACTCATGCAAACTATCCAGGGTGGAGCATCAACCTATTCAGGACAACGAAGTGTTAAAAGAAATACTCGTTTACTTTCTTCACGCATTAGGCAAAGCGATTCATATCGTACTAAGAAATCTGAAGATTTTTCTTATCAACCGGGTCGAACTTTGTCAGTACGAGCCACAGATACTGAACAACACATCACTTTCTCTCCAGAAAGTACCAGTGCACTCGAAAGATTAAGTAGGGTCTCTCCTTTTGATCGATTGGGCCCTAGGAAGAATAAAAGTCCTCCTAAGGCTGTGTTGAGAAACGTTCGACGACCATTTGATCTAAGAGAGGGTTCTGCCCAATCACAACCAGTTGCTCGACAAGATAGATCCCAGGAAGCGACTTCAACACGATCAATTGCTCGAACCAATAGGCCCGAGGAGGGAAATGATGCGTGGAAAGGCTCTATTCAGAGGTTGGAGGATAAATTAGGGGAAATGGCTAAGGCCAAGAATCCTCTACAAAGAACTTTTGTCCAAGGGACACCTTTCGTCTAAGCAATTGTGTATTTTCCCACACCATCAAAGTTCAAAGCACCTATTGTGACTCCTAAATATGATGGAAAAACTGACCCTGTCCTTCATATTGAGCAATACCAAGCTGCTGTCGACATCTATACTGTGCCAGATGAGATGAAATGCAGGGCATTTTCGGGAACTCTTACAGGATCTGCTCAAATATGGTACAATAATCTTCCTCGGGGAAAGATTTCAACTTTATTTCAACTGGCCGAGCTCTTCATTGGAAACTTCTATTTTGGAACAAAACCTGTTAAAAGAGTAGCACACTTGTTAAGTGTTAGACAAAAGACAGGTGAGAGCACCAGGGATTATATAACTCGTTCGAATAACGAGAAACTCGAAGTTATTGATTATGGGGAAAAGACAGCGATTACTGCTCTGATGAGTGGGATGTTGCCCAACAAGTTGTACTACACTTTGGCTAAAGATCCACCCAGAACCATGTCAAAATTGATGGCAAAAGTGGCTAAGATCATGAATGCCGAGGAGGCTATGGCTGCAAAGAAGAATATGGATACCAAAGAGACCAAGGTGGAGGTCGATAAGGCAAAAAAGAAAGAGCATAAGAACAATGGTGGTGACAAGCACTCAAAAACAAAGCCATCATGGGAGGTATTAAAGAAATTTGAAAATTATACTCCTTTGAAGGTAGACATCAACCATGTTCTAGAAGAAATCAAGAACAACGAGGAGTTAAACTGGCTAGAGAAAATAAAGTCAGACCCTGACAAGAGGAATAAGACCAAATATTACGAGTTCCACAAGGATCATGGCCACACGACCAAAAATTGCATAGCTCTTCAGAATGAGATCGAAGCACTCATTAGACGAGGAAAATTGGCAAAGTATGTTGATCGAAGAAATGAAAGAAGAAACAACGATCGAGAAAGAGAGAGGTCTAGATCTCCTCGTCGAGCAGAGGAGAACAAGAAAAGAGACCATGAAGATGATCCAAAAGATGGCCCCGATCTTCCTAAAAGACCAAGGCAGCCAGAACGTGAGGTATTTTCAATACGTTTTGGATCATTTGATTGCAATGTTATTACAGGTGGAGATGCAGGAGGTGGAGACCTTACTGCAGAAAGAAAAGCTTACCTCAATGAGGCTCAAGCCTGTTCATATATTCAACGAATAAACTTGGCTGAAGATGATCGTCCGAGGAAGGTCAATAAAGAAAAACTGGTCATCGGTTTCTCAAAAAATGACCTCGCAGGTGTGCTGTATCCTCAAGATGACCCATTGGTGATCAAAATGAGAATGAAGGAAGTGATGATCTCGAGAGTAATGGTTGATAATGGTATCTCGACTGATATTATGTTCTACTCGTGCTTCGACAGCTTAAATCTAAAGTTGTCTCAGTTGGAGCCTTATCATAGGCCCTCATCGGTTTTGCTGGCGAGAAAGTTTTTCCACTTGGGAGGATCAGGTTGGATATGTTCATTGCTACATGGCCTGCTTGTCGAACAGAAAGAGTACTATTTTTTGTGATGGATAAGAATATTCAATCAGCCTATAATATCATCATGGGAAGGGTAGGATTGAAGAAGTTCGAAGCAGTACCATCTACGGTACATCAATGCCTAAAATTTCCAACTAATTTTAGAGTAGGAGTTATGAAGGGTGATCAAAAAGTAGCTCGGGAATGCTACTATTCATCTGCCGAGCAGGAGGAACTGGAAGAATCTAGTAAAAAGACTACTACCTATCAGGTGGATGAAGGTGTAAAAATTGAAACATTGGATCCTAGAGACGAGTCGCAACTCGTGAAAGGTCAGGTGGTGGAAGCTACTAAAAACATCGTTCTGGACGACGAGCACCCTGAACGAACAACTCAGATAGGTTCGTAGTTAGATGACTCATTAAAAGAGGAGTTGATAGTTTTCTTAAAAAGCAAAAAACAAACTTTTTCTTGGAGTCATGAGGATATGCCCGGAATAGACCCAAATTTCTTATGTCATAAGCTCAATGTGAATAAGGAGATCAAGCCAGTAAAGCAAAGAAGAAGAGTGTTCAACCCCGAGAAGAACCAAGCTATACAGGAGGAGGTCGAGAAGCTCCAGAAAGATTTCTTTATTAAAGATGTTAAATATCCAGACTAGTTAGCAAATGTAGTGATGGTGAAAAAGAAGAACAACAAATGGAGGATGTGTGTAGACTTCACCGACCTCAACAAGGCATGTCCAAAGGATCATTTTCCCTTGCCCCGAATTGATCAATTAGTGGATGCTACCTCAGGACACGAGCTGTTGAGATTCATGGATGCTTATTCTGGTTACAACCAGATTAAAATGAAACCTGAAGACAGGGAGAGTACTTCTTTCATTACCCCTAGGGGAACTTATTGTTATAATGTTATGCCTTTTGGTTTGAAAAATGCAGGTGCAACATATCAGCGGCTGATGAATAAGGTGTTTGCAGAGAAAAATCAGTTGAAATATGGAAGTTTATGTTGATGATATGCTGACAAAGAGTAAGAAAGCTGCTGACCATCTAGTTGATTTAGGCCAGACCTTTGATCAATTAGATAAATATCAAATGAAGTTGAACCCGACTAAGTGCATATTTGGAGTACGAGAAGGCATGTTTCTTGGGTATATTGTCAATCAACGAGGCATTGAAGCAAACCCTGAAAAGATCAAAGCTCTATTGGGACTACGATCTCTAACGACGAAGAAAGAAGTGCAAAGTCTTATAGGGCGAGTAGCAGCACTTAACAGATTTGTATCGCGAGCAACTGATAGATGCCTCCCATTCTTCAAAATGCTCCGAAAGACTTTTGAATGGAATGAATAATGCGAGAAAGCTTTTCAAGAATTGAAGAAATATTTGGGAGCACCTCCACTGTTGTCCAGACCGGTAATGGGAGAAAGGTTGTACTTGTATCTGGAAGTTTTGGAAAATGCAGTTAGCTCGGCATTAATAAGAGTAGAGGATGGAGTACAAAAACCAATTTATTACACTAGTAAGGCCTTCCGAGGAGCAGAGATCAGATATCCAAAACTGGAAAAGTTGGCACTGGCACTGATCGAAGCGAGTAGAAGAATGAAGCCATACTTCCAGGCTCATACCATAGTCGTATATACCGATATGCCGTTGAGGCAAGATCTTCATAAACTAGAAAAATCAGAGAGATTGATGTATTGGGCAATAGAACTCGGTGAATATGATATAATTTATGAACCTAGATCGTCACCAAAAGGGCAAGCAGTAGCAGATTTTATAGCAGAGTTCACTTATCCTGATACCCCCGAGGAGCAAAAGCTAAACACCGACCAACCTGTGGATGTTACAGGATCATCAAATTTAAACCCCGATCAACTTAAGATGGTCGGAGAGCAAGAGGAGAAGGTCGACGAGCAGCAAGGTGTGGTAGCAATGGAAATAAAGGAGCAACAAATATTCCATTGAGGAATTTTGTCCAATAAGAAGTTTGAGGATGAAATACCTGTATGGAACCTATATGTGGATGGCTCATCATGCACCTCAGGTAGTGGAGCTGGGATTATATTGAAAAGTCTAGACGAGGTCGATATAGAATATGCTCTGCGCTTTCAATTTCAAGCTTCTAATAATGAGGTCGAATATGAAGCGATGATTATAGGTCTTAGTCTGGCAAAAACCATGAAGGCAGAGCAAGTAATCGTATGCAGTGGCTCACAGTTGATTGTAAACTAAATGCTTGGTGTATATACAGCAAAAGGAGAGTTGATGGTTAAGTACCATGCAAAGGCAATGGAATTGGTATCGAAATTTGTTACCGTTTAACTGGTCAGAATACCAAGAATGGAGAATGTAAGAGCAGACGCTTTAGCTTAATTAGCATCGGCTACTCGTACCGAGCTACGAAGAACAATCCTAATTGAAGTTCTAGCTGGTCGGAGCATAGATGAAGATCTGACGATGAATTTTATTACCCTTGATTTAGGGCCATCTTGGATGGATCCCATCAGGGCATATATTGAGGAGGGAGAATTACCGATTGACAAACTCGCAGCCAAGAAATTAAAGTTTAAAGCTGCTCGTTATGTACTAACTAATGGTATTCTATACAGACGAGGAATCATAGCTGTCTTGTAGAGGTGTGTACATCCCTCCGATGTGAAGGATTTGGTTGAAGAAGTCCATGAAGGGTCTTGTGGAGCCCATGTAGCAGGTCAGACACTTTTGCAAAGAGTGATGATGCAAGGATACTACTGGCCAACGATGAGGGCTGATTGTATAGCCTATGATAAGAAATGTGACAAGTGTCAACGCTTCTCCACTATCTGAAGAACTCCCCAAGCATTGTTGACACCCATTACTTCCCCTTGGCCATTTGCCATGTGGGGAATTGACTTGGTTGGGACACTTCCAACGACCAGAGGAAGATTTAAATATCTCATCATCGCAGTGGATTACTTTACTAAGTGGGTTGAAGCCGAGCCTCTTATCAACATGACGTACGCAAAGGTGTACCAATTTATTTGGAAAAATATCATTTGTAGATATGGTCTTACCCATGCATTCATCACCGACCATGGAACACAATTTGACAACGAGGAGTTCGCTGCCTATTGTCATTAGTTAAATATCTTGAAAATCCACTCGGCACCATGCCATCCCCAAAGAAATGGACAAACTGAAGTGACAAACAGAACGCTGCTAAATGGCTTGAAGAAAATACTGAATAACGGGAAAGAAAACTGGATCAACGAGCTACATTCAGTACTATGGGCTAATCGTACTACTCCCCGAGCAGCAACTGGAGAATCTCCATATATGCTGGCATTTGGAAGTGAAGCTGTTATACCTGCCGAGTTGGGCCTCCCAACACACCGAGTGCTGAACTTCAACTCCCCTGTCAGCGATTTAATGAGAAGGTTAGACTTGGACATGCTCGAGGAAAGTAGAGAAGAAGCAGCCATCAGGAATGCTGCTTACCAGCAACGAACAACTTTGTTCTATAACAAGAGAGTGAAGAAGTGCGACCTGAAAGAAGGAGACTATGTGCTAAAGAAAGTGATTCAAAAGCACAACAAACTGGAAGCGAACTGGCATGGACCTTACCGAGTTACAGATGTTGTTCGACTAGGAACCTACAGAATAGAAACTTTAGAAGGGGAGGAGTTTAAGAATGCATGGAATGCAGAGCACCTGCGCAAATATTATCAGTAATGTAAACCCTCATGTAATGCAGTTTCATCAGTATGAATAAAATGTGAATATTCTACCCAATTCTCTCCTATTGTTGAAATTTTTTTGCGAAATACTAGTGCTACACACTACTCAGCAAAATCCACCAACTCCGGTTGGTTGGGAAGAAAATCACCAACTCCGGTTGGTCGGGAATAAAAAAGATTTCCCAAAAATACCAACTCCGGTTGGTTGGGAAGAAAATCCACCAACTCCGGTTGGTCGGGAATAAAAAATATTTCCCAGAAATACCAACTCCGGTTGGTTGGGAAGAAAATCCACCAACTCCGGTTGGTCAGGAATAAAAAATATTTCCCAAAAATACCAACTCCAGTTGGTTGGGAAGAAAATCCACCAACTCCGGTTGGTCGGGAATAAAAAATACTTCCCAGAAATACCAACTCCGATTGGTTGGGAAGAAGATCCACCAACTCCGGTTGGTCGGGAATAAATATATTTCCCAGAAATACCAACTCCGGTTGGTTGGGAAAAAAATCCACCAACTCCGGTTGGTCGGGAATAAAAAATATTTCCCAAAAATACCAACTCCGATTGGTTGGGAAGAAAATCCACCAACTCCGGTTGGTTGGGAAGAAAATCCACCAACTCCGGTTGGTCGGGAATAAAAAATATTTCCCAAAAATACCATCTCCGGTTGGTTGAGAAGAAGATCCACCAACTCCGGTTGGTCGGGAATAAAAAATATTTCCCAGAAATACCCACTCCGGTTGGTTGGGAAGAAGATCCACCAACTCCGGTTGGTCAGGAATAAAAATATTTCCCAGAAATACCAACTCCGGTTGGTCGGGAAGAAAATCCAACCAGAAATACCAACTCCGGTTGGTTGGGAAGAAAATCCACCAACTCCGGTTGATCGGGAAGAAAAATATTTCCCAGAAATACCAACTACGGTTGGTTGGGAAGAAAATCCACCAACTCCTGTTGGTCGGGAAGAAAAATATTTCCTAGAAATACCAACTACGGTTGGTTGGGAAGAAAATCCACCAACTCTGGTTGGTCGGGAACATTTCTATTAAACAAAGAAGGATTATGTGATAAAAGTCAACTAATGTCTTAGAATTAAAAAGTGATCAAGCAAAATTTTAGTACTTGTAACATTTCAAGTTGGTCGAGAAATAAAATATCATCCATTTTGGTTAATCGACAAATGATTACCACAAATTCAGGATAGTCGACAATAAGTTTTAACCAACTTTAGTTGATCGGCAAATAACACAATGTTGTTATCTTTTTAACAGATATACATGCACATTCATTAGTAAATAAGTAAAGTGTTTTACAAAATACCTACAAGACAATGGCAATCAAGATTTCAAAGAAAAATAGAAGTTTTTCATTAAATCCAAAACAAAATACATAAAAAATTATTACATCAGGAATCCTATTCTATGGGTTTCTTCCCCTTTGCCTTTGAAACAGGTTCTTCACCAGAAAGAGGATCGTCTAAGGCATAGGGGAAGTTGATGAAGTTCAAATCTTTAAGCATCCTGATGTTCATAACTGATGTCCGATCAAGAAGGTGCTCTGGGCGAGATATCTCAAAGTTGGAGTGAAGACTGTAGTCACCGAGATACTTTGAAATTAGGCATTGTGGAATGGCCCGAGCAGGAATCCAGCTCATATCAAGCTTGAAAGGAGGCACTGGTAGGTCGAGTAACCCAGGATTGTGGTAATCCCATAAGTAATGACCTTGTTCCAACTTCAACACGCCCAAAGCATTTATCCATCCTTGCTTGTAACCCACATTATTTGCATTTTGGATTCGATCATCTAGATGGTAGAGGGCTTCATTATAACCAGCCATCCAAAACTCCTCGGGCTGCTTATGGAATTGATAGGTTAGCCTCTCCAATTGCTCGAGGAGGTTCTTCACTAAAAGTTCTTTACTCTCCAAAGCAGACTTTTGAGCAGAGAGCTGCTCATCCAGATTCATGATTTTCTTAGACATCTCATCCAATGCCTAGTTCTTTACCATCAATTGGAAGGCTTGGTTCTCCAGAGATGATTGAGTTCTTTGTTCCTCAATAGTAATCCGAGCAGCTGTTGCTCGTCCCTGAGAAGCTCTTGCTCATCCCCGAGCAGAGGTAGAAGGCCCAATCCTCTTCAAGGTTTCTACTTCATCTCTTAGATTGGCATTTTTGACCTCCAAGAAAGAGAATCCCTCGTCATTTACATGGACCAAAGTGTTTGAGGTAGAGGCTGCAGACCTCAGCTGGGATACCTCTCCTCACAAGTTATTGTTTTCCTGCTCCAGTAACTTGGCTATTTGCTTATGCTCCTCGGCCTCGATCTTCAAAGTTCTCTCCCTCACATCATAAGCAATAAACAACTTATCATGTCCCTTATCAGCATTTAGTTGCTGATACTTCTTCTCATATCCTTAGTGCAAGAGGGCTGAAGATTCCTTGTATTGTTGTTGAAGCTCCTCGAGAGTGCCCTGGAGGTCTTCAATCATCTCATAATATGCTACATTATTAGCCACTTCCCGGTCGAGCAGACACTTTAAGTACTGGTAGGATTCGATTGCTTGCTCTGAAGCATTTGGATCGAGGATATCAACAATCTAAGCATCAGTCATATCAATATGACCAGCTTTGAAGTACTCATTGCATTGTCTCAACAATTTTGTATCATGAGCAGATAACAATTCCATCCTGGCCATAAACTAGTAAAAAGAAGAGATATCAAGAATCAATAAGGAGCAAGAGGAAGAGAATCAACTGTATGAATAGTCAAAATTTCAAATTTTATTACATCGTAAAAGAGAAGTACATAGTTCAAAGATACAATTAGCAAAAATAAACAGAGAGAAAAATCCGAACAACTCTACACCTTCTCTTTGTCTCCCAAAACATTCTCGGGAGGCTGGGACGAGGAGGTAGGTTGCTCGGATGGCACAAATGGTTGCTCGGTGGGTGCTGGAAGCTGCTCGGTTGAAATAATGGATGGTTGAAGTTGCTCGCAGGAGGACTAGAAAACTGGGGGATGAGAAATTTGATCTCCCATCACCATGGAGGATTCCTTAGAGGCAGCTTCGTCCTCTTCTTCTTCTTCAGGAGTTGGAGGGGGGCCAGGGACATGTCGCTGAAACAGGTCGGCATTTTCATCAACATTCATCTCTTTCAGAGCAGCGACCCAGCCATCCCTAAAGTACTTAAGGCTACCATATTCCACTTGTGACATCATGGCAACTAAACCCTTATTCCAACCTTTGTCCCAGCCAGCACTGAAGGACTTTTTCACAGCTAACTTTCTTTTCACCTTCTCCAAGGAAAGCTTCTCGGATAGAAGTTCCTCGGTAGCCTTCAATTTATTCTCCACTTCCTCCTTCTGATGACCTACTTCACGAAGCTTGTTTAATTCTTCCTCAGCAGACTTGAGCTTACTTTCAAGATCTCCATCATTTTGGAGCTTCCCCTCGAGCTCTTTATTCTTCTCCTTCAAGTCTTTTATTTTCTTCTCCAACCCCTTGGAGACTTCAACAACTTGATCCCTCTCCTGCTCAATAGAATTAAGTTGTTTCTCCCAAGCAGCTTTATCATCAACATACTTCTGACGAGAATCCTTCAGAGACTGCGTCAGACCCACCAAAGCTTCCTGTACACCTGACGAGGAACTTGAAGCTTTAATAGCTTCATCCTTCTTCAAAATTGTATTGAAACAGGTTACCAACTGGGAAAAGAAAACAATAGCAAGCCAGTGCAAAGATATAACGGTGGAAAAATGAAAGTTTAGGATAATAATACTTACAGAAGCAATATGATGAGCAGCCAATGTGGTAACCATATCCCAAGAAAATTTTTCTTCAATACCTTGGATCTCGGGGATGATCCAAGATTTCACCGAGCTCATGGCAGAGCTCGGATCAATGAAAGTGGGAACACCACTTCCAATAGTTGGAGGCTGAGAGATGGATTCAGCCAAATTGACCGAGGAGCTCTTCTTCAGCCTCCTCGGGGGAGCATCAAGGGTTTCGACCAAGGATGTAGTCTTAGTCGGGGATATGACTATAACCTCGCTTGGAGCAATGACCTTGCTCGAAGCCACTGGGGACTTCTCAGAAACCTTCACAGTAGCAGTCGAAGGAGGTGCATCGATTTTTCTTGTCCCTTCTTCTGGGACATCATGCCTGCTTTTCTTTGCCTCTCCAGCAATAGAGGCAGATTTCTCGAAGAGGGAAGGAGCTCTTCTTCTCTTCATTCTTTCACTCAGAGGAATATGTGACTTAGGTGAAGAACTTGCAGAAGCTGGTACTAGTTCTACGTCACTTATCACCAAACGAGCAGTAAAAGACGAGGTGTAACTCTTATACTACAGTAAATATGAAGTTGATCTGATATGCTCGTCGGCAACAGTCTGATGCAAACCCCAGATAAGTTTCAAATGTTTTAAGTTAACTTTTATCTCTTTTGGAGACCTTCTTTTGCTGTCAACTGCAAATAAATTAAAATTAAACTATCAGTGACACATTTTATCAAACATAAAGAAAGCATAATTTCAAAAACAAAGTAAAGTAAAAACAACCTATCCCGTTGCCATAGGGAGGGCATCTGGGACCCTGATACACATCATTTCCAGTTAGTGGAGCATGTTGCCAATTTTTCATAACAACACCATGCTCGAAATAATCCCTATTGGCATCTGGGAGATTGACCACTAAAGCTCTATTTAAAAACCTAGTTTTCAAGTAAAAAGTACTGTCGCCGACAGCCCATCTATAGCAAAACATAATTTCTGGAATTTCTATACGAGTTCCATGAATCTGATTTAATCTATGAACTCCATTAACTATTCTCCACGTATTGGGGGCTATTTTTGCAGGAACCACGTCAAAATATTGACAGAATTCCAGACACAAAGGGTTTGGGGAAAAGAAAAGCCACATTCAGCCACAAAGAGACTGGGGAACCAATGTCCCTCTGCTAAACGGAAATATTCTGAAGGTTCAGAAAGTTCCTCCAGAACAACCCCTGAAGGAATAGAGAAATCAGAACGAAACTTATCAAGCGACTCAACAAGGTAAACCATGATGAATAAAGGAAATAAAAGAGAAAGAAGAAGATCTTACAGGAAAAGGATGGATTTGTTGACAACGAACGATGAAAGGGATGAACGCACAAGGGAGAGAGAAAATGGAAAACTCAAAGATACATATTTGAAAAAGTAGAAGACGATATGATTTTCTGCAACGCTTAAATACCTTACCTTGGGAAAAGGTAAAAATAATGATTATAAAGGGAGACGTTTATGCTACCGGCGGCTAAAAGGACAAAAAGGGCGCGGAGATTGAAGTGGATAGAAAAATTTGAAAAGTCTGATTCTATGAATTCAAAAAGAAAAATAAATGCAAAGAAAACACTCCTAAAATTCAGGATGACCATTTAATCCCGCCATATTTCAAGAAGAATGTTCCACACTCCTCAGTCTCGAACTGTGAAACATTGGGGGCTTCTGTTGATACCAAATTTAGTCTGCTGACATGGCTCAGCTAAGTGGAGACACGTGTCAATCTACATGGCACTAACAAACATTTTTGAACAATACCTTGACTTCGAGGAACTCAATTTCCCCGATCAACTCAGATACTCCGAGCAGTAGATGCTCACCGAGGAACTTTAATGCACAAAGCAACTCATGGATACCGAGATACTTAGGCGGTCTGAGCAGCTTAGGCGATCCGAGCTGCACCTCGATCAGAGCATTTATTATCAGACAATTAAGAGGATTAAATGCGCATTAAATTCTGATTATTATCATACGGATGTATACGCTTATTGAACAACTATGTATTACCCATTCACATGCACAACCTCATGGCTATAAATACATTGTATCATCCTCATTGTGGGAGGATCGGAATTTCTTGAGATAAATCCAACCTCGAGAAGTCCCAAACAATCAATAATAACACAAACAGTGGATGTAGGCCATTCGTTCAAGGCTGAACCACTTTAAAATCTCTTATCTTATTTATTTTTTATCTGTGATTAAACAATTAGAGATAATCTAATTTTTTACCTCAACAATAATAATAATAATAATAATAATAATAATAATAATAATAATAATAATAATAATAATAATAATAATAATAATAATAATAATAATAATAATAATCGGAATTTGCCTGTTTCATTTTCAATTAAATCATCTCAACACCCACTTAAGTGCAAGATTATAGTTTTTGTCTCCACACCCACTTGTAATTATGAGTATCTTCAAGGAGAGGGTAAAGATTTGGTTTTATCAACAAACTTAGGAGAGGAGTTTGAATTTCTGGGTACAAAAGTCAACCCCACTTTCTCAATTCATAAGGCTGCAGCAAATATTTTCTCTTCTCTCTATGATGAGCTATTTCTCCTTAAAGATCAGGTACATCTCTGTTATTTGTTTTATCTCACTTGTGTTTATTTGATTCGTTATTGTTGGCTGTTGCGGATGTTGTGCCCCGACACCCAATTTATAGGGGGCACCCTCCAGTCAAACACCGCCCCTGAATATAATCGAGATAAAATGGTAATACTGACAAACACAATAAAGAAGTAAACAGGAGAGACAACACCAATATCTACGTGGTTCACCAACTTGGCTACATCCACGGAGAGGGCCGATTCCACTATATTTTAAGAAATTACAAGTACAATATACAAGAATAAGTCGCATGCCCTTTAATCTCCTGCCCAAATCCCGGATAGCCATTGTACACCAACTCTCCACCTAAGTGAATCCAAGTTCGAAGTCAAGAGCCTTCTAAATCTCTTGCCCTTAAGTGTTTGCCATGTACCCAATCCGGTGTATCCCGCTCCTATATAAACTGGTGAGAAATCCCCAACACATTACATTTTAAGCGCACCTACCATACGTGAAACACTCACACTCGCACGCACACCTATACCCTTCTTCCACATTTGAGCAGTACCCATGGGTGAGAGGGAAAATCCCTCATGTCTCACCCTAAAACCCTCACCTTTGGAAGAAGACTCTCTCTAGCTCTACGTTGTGTTAGTGTGTTTTGAATCATGACTGAAACCCTTCTTAAATAAAGAGAAAAATTCATCAGTACCCCATATGTGAACAGTAAACCACGTATGAATAGTAACCCTCATAGGAATAGTAAACTACGTATGAACAGTACCACCTCATGAACAGTATCCGCGCGAAATTCAAGTCAAACTTCACGAATCTCCACCTTGATGAAAAATACTACAAACCACGACCGAGACTCCATCTGATGAGAATTCCTCCCATCCGAATTTTTTCGTTTACCACGCCATAAAGAAAAAACACCATTGAGCTTCATTGTACCAGCTATACATATCTGTATACTGTTCAATGCCTCTTCAAAGATCTAAATAATCCATGAAAATTGCTCTTAGAGTACACACCTCCTTTTGCAAATATACCCTTTTCACCTTGCAATTTTCAACTGCTTTTCTTGGACATCTTCTGAAGTTTAACACACGAGTCAATGCCTAAATATAGCTGCAACCAGTTGAATATACCCATAGACTCCGAAGAGGGACCTTGAACCCACCCTTTTACTAGCAATATTCCTCTCACTGTCTTCTGTCGGAACATACACCCTGTTCATCAGTTGTAAATGAGAGCATTTGGAAGGCCTTCCTCATTTGTGCACCTTGTTCTAAAAACTATATCATCAAGATCAATCCAAACGTTATCATGTAATCACACACAACCCATATAATACCGTGTGATTTATGACTCCACCTACAATTGAGTACCGTTGTCCTTGGAATTCATCACTTTGGGAGATTGTGAGAATATTTTCAAAAGATCAGCATATACCGTTACCGTCTTGAGGTACTTCTTGAGTCACCTCCATCCTTATTTCAAATGTTAAATCAAGAAACGACTCATTTCCCTCCACACATAATAATGCTCATATTGTCCTTAAATGTAGATTTTCTATGACAATAACCCCGACAATCAATTTTCTTCTGGGTGAAAATCAAACCGTAATTAATAGAACTTGCAGGTGGCTACCACACCGTTACAAATTGCATTCTGGGATAGCAATCACATCATCTCCAATTGCATTTTCAGCAAGAAATCACACCTCCTTCTTTCTTCGGCTTTCATTATTCCATCAACCCCAGTACACGACCCATGTTGAACAAGAATGACTTTCACTCTAATCATCAAGAGAGAAGCACCCATTACCATCAAATCCCTCCACCTAAACTTGTGAAGCAATATCTCTTGACATGATTGACTGAACACACCCAAGAAATTCAAGCATTAGTGGTTTAACACCAAAATCACATTCTCAATTTTTGACAAACACCTTGTGTGCATGAAGAGCTCTGGTACCAATTGTTGTGTCTCGACACCCAATTTGTTGGGTCACCCACCAGTCAACCACGACCCCGGAATATAATCGAGATAAAGTGGTAATAATGGTAAGCACAATAAATATGTAAACATGAGAGACAACACCAAGATATACGTGGTTCCCTAACTTGGCTACATACATGGAGAGGCCTGATTACACTATATTTTAAGAAATTACGAGTACAGTAGAGAATATATAAGGATAAATCACATACACTCTACTCTCCTACCCAAATCCTGTTAAGACATTGTACACCAACTCTCCACCCAAGTGAATGTAAGCATAGTAGTCAGAATCTTACGATTCGCGATTCCATTCATACGATTCGATCCGATTCACATACCAATCGATACGATTCGGGAATAGAATCAGAGAGGTTCCAAAAATCGGCCTAAATTGGCTGATTCGGGGTCTGAATTGTGAATCGCGCCGATTCACGATTCGAGTGCGATTCATGTTTCTCGGAGGATGTTGGGTATTTTCAACTTACTTAAAGCTCGTGCTTGTTTTTTGTTCCTTTTAAATAACCCTAAAAAATATTTTATTATCAAAATAATAATAAGAAGTTAGTACAAACTTAGGTTACCCTTTGCGAAAGATAGAGTGACTAAAACACATACTAGAACGAAATCTAAATTGAGATCACTTTTCTTTTTCTCTTCTAACCTGTTCAAAGCTGCGATTTCCTCTATTTCGTATTGCGATCACTTTTTTATTTTCTTCTAGAATGTTTGAAGTTGGTTGAGAGACGAAGGTAGCTTTGCATTCGATTGAAGTCAACAAATCTTGTGTAAGGATTTTTAAAGTTATATTATATGGTATTGTTATTATAATGTATTTTTTATAGTATTATGTTTAATCTTTA
The DNA here is from genome assembly GCA_949130495.1 of Sambucus nigra. Classification (NCBI taxonomy): domain Eukaryota; kingdom Viridiplantae; phylum Streptophyta; class Magnoliopsida; order Dipsacales; family Adoxaceae; genus Sambucus; species Sambucus nigra. The sequence goes on from OX422219.1 coordinate 94,828,922, forward strand.
TTTGTGTTATTTTATTGTATTATAGATTGTTGTGTTTTAATTTGGAAATTGTAAGTGGTGGTATTGTTAGAATTTGGTCATGGAAGTTCGTTTTAATAGTTATATTTTAATGAATCATGTCTTATAATCGGTTTTAGGTCATAATATGTTTTCTTACATATTCGTAATGTATTCTCTTTGTATTTATATATTATTTCCTATATATTTTACCTTAATACTGATTCTTACGATTCGATTCACGATTCAATTCACGGCTCACGATTCATAGGGTTTTCGATTCACTATTTGACAACTATGAATCCAAGTATTAAACCAAAAACCATCTCAATCTATTGCACTCTAGTGTTTTTCATGTATCCAATCCGGTGTATCTTGCTCCCATGTAAACCGGTGAGAAATCCCCCACACATTACATTTTAAGCACACCTACCATACATGAAACACTCACATTCACATCCATACCTTTCTTCCACCTTTCACATTTGGAAGAAGACTCTATATAGAACTATAGTTCTGTGTTGTGTTGGTGTGTTTTGAACCATGACTAAAAGTATAAAACCCTCTTTAAATAAGGAGAAAAATGAACAGTACCTGCGTGCGAACAGTAAACCGAGTATGAACAGTACCCACCCCACCCCACTGAGAATGAATAGTACCCTGTGTATAAGAAACACCCGCGCAAAATTCAAGCCAAACTTTAATGTTTGTTATTGGGTCATAATGATTGAATACGAAAATCCCAGTTTCTGGAAATACAAGTAATTTTTTTTTGGAATAGTACAAAGCCTATTCTATCCTAATCTAAACCTCCCTGGTGAGATTCGAAACCTGGTATTTGACCAGGGCTGGAGAGGGAGCTATCAACTGAGCTAGCCATCATGCTTGAAATAAAAGTAAATTAATAGAAAGGTATTTGTGAGGGAAGGATGTATAATCAGAAATAGACTAAAAATATTTAACTCAAGATTCTTACAAAAACTGCATACATTTTTTGGGGGGAGGGGGGCGCGGTGAGGGTGGGGTGGGGGGAGAAGAGATTTTGATCGTGTCTCTTTAATGCAGATTTCTATGTAAAACATACTGTGCTACAGGGGCATATATAGTACTACTAAAGAACTATTCTAACAAATATAAAAGTTCTAATATGGTGGGCAAAGGGGGAAAAAGTCCCCTTAAATTATTCGATTTTTGCAGGAAACTTACATTATTTTAAATGCAAAAAATCTTCCGAATTATGTATTTTGTGACCTTTGCTATGTGTAGGTAAAAGTCATTAAAGTCCCCCAGAAGAAGCCTGGACACCAAAACACTTAGTTCAGAGGGTATATTACATTGAAAATAGATTTTTGCGAAATTTACGTAAATGCGGAGAATTTTTCTCACGTTTCCCATTAATCAAAATAAAGTGACTGTCACAAACTACGGAGATATAAATTTCTTTTCTGTAGTATTGCCAAATCTTATGCAATTATTTTAGGCTCTTGTAGGAGATATGTTTGGCCTATATGATACTCCATTAATTTCTTACTCTGAAAAAATGAGAAGGTTATGATATTGTGTGGCATGTTTTCTATTGCAGATTGATTTTGCAAAGCCGCTAATAATCACCGAAAATTCTCTTGGGGGATCCATTGCCTATCTCTTCACCTTATGGCTGCTAGACAACATTTATTCAAAGACACCCAAACGCCCAATTTGCATAACATTCGGCTCACCCCTTCTTGGCGATGCTTACTTCCAACGTGCCATTTTAGAACGCCTAACATGGAATCCTTGCTTTCTACATGTAGTTTCAAACCAAGATCCTGTCCCAAAGCTGTTCATCTCTCCCCATAATGGGCAAGCTAGTTCTCGTGCTTACAAACCTTTTGGTACATTTTTGTTTTGTTCAGAATGGGGCTTCTCCTGTTTTGACCAGCCCGATTCAATTTGGGAACTAATGGTAGCAACTGGCACAGTGAGTGTTGGAAATAAAGGTATTAAAGTTTTTCCAATAAATTATTATGGAGGGGTTTTGGAAAACCTCAAGAATAAGGCAATTTGCAGAGGGATTTCAGAACTGGGTGAGTGCAATATGAATCCACTTCGGGTGGGGATTACCTTGCAAGTAGAAGCAGTTGGAGTCCACAAATCTCACGTAAATCAGTCCTATATCTATATGAAAAAAGTGTGTTTATAATATCTCTTAGGGTGCATTTGATAGTCAAGGCACATAACGATTGAAAAACATTCTATTTTTGTAAGAAGATGTAAGAAAGATGAGTGGGTTGGTCCAATGTTATCTTACTTTTCTGGTTTTTCATTAAATCTAATTTGTTATGGATGAGTAAAAAATGTTTTCAATTAAAACTGAGGAAAATAAGACGAACTAATCAAATTTAAGATAATTGTTCCCATAGAGAATATGGGTAATCAGGCACCACAAAAGTAAAAACTAAATAAAAAGAAGTATTTTTCATGATGAGTAATGTAAATCAAGCACACCTTAATCTAAAAGATTAGAAGAAAATATCCAGAAAAAAGTACAACTAGAGATTCTAAACATATATAATGAATTACAGTCATGTTCTTTGGTTACTACTAGTGTAGGCAAGGTTGAAGCACCAACCAACCCGAATTTTTGTTATCTGCGACTACAATTATATTGACGTAAATGACATCAAATGGGAGCAAGAAAAGATAAATCTCTCTATACTCTCTCAAATCTCAATATCTCAAAATGGAAGAATGCCTCAAATGAGGCTACAAAAGAGTATTTATAAGAAGGAGGTTGATTGGCCTCTAAGTTATGAATCTAATTACATTTATGTCCCTAAGAGCCAATAACATTCCTTCTTCTAAATACTGACAAAAAAAGAAAATACAATGAAATACTAATAATAGAAGAAAGACTAAAAAATAACAAAAATACAATAAAACCCTAAAAAATACTAAAAATAACCCCTAATTCTTTATTCACATCATTCTCTCCGCCTTCGAAAAAGTTCATCCTCGAACTCTAAAATTGAGGTCGAATGCAAAAATTTCCCAAAATTGTGGAAGACGCAAAGCCTGAGGGGCCAAAACATAATTTCTAAAAATTGGAGGAAAATTCTTCAATTATTGCATTAATTTTCCTCTTCTTCCTCATGCCACACATGTCAATCATTAAAATTACTTACCCCCAATGTCAAAAACCAAGGTTTTGGTACCAAACCCTAGTTCTTGAATATGTTCTTAATAGGATGGGTCAAAATGGGCTGAAATTGGATTGAATTTGTGGGAGGAGGGTTCTTGATTGATTCTTGATAATTTTGGAGGGTTTGGGTGGGTTGACTTAGGGTTTCATAGGGTGTGGTATGTGTACTTGAGGGTTTCCAAACATGAAAGGATAAATGGGGATGTTAGGGTTTATGGGTTGGGTTTTGGACAAGAGAGGGTGGAAACCCTAGGGTTTCTTGATCAAGATTTTAATTATTAATCTTTATGGGTGCCGGATGGAGATCGGAACACTCTTGAACACCCTCGGTGGGTTTTATGGTCTCTTTTGGTCGTTGGAGACCATGAATGATGTCGGTGATTGTTCGGGAGGGAGTTCCGATCAGTGGTGGGGTGTTTTGGCCAGATCTTGGAGAGGAAGACACCGGAATGGAGCCAGAGGGGCCTGTCAGCGCCCGACTACCTTCCTGAAGGAAAATCTGCTGCCTTAGGCAGTGAAGTGGGGCGTTGGGGGCGATGGTTCTTGTCAGAGGGTGGATCTGAGTTGTCGTTCGGTTTTCTAGGTAAGGGCGATTCTGTGATGTTCGATGAATGGAGCCCTGGCAGAATGCACTGCCTCGGTAGCGGGCAGATCTGGTGAACCTGTGTTGGGATACCTCCGATGGGTTCGTTGTGCACCGACGAGGAGTGTATTTGTCCAGTCGCACCTGTTCGACTATGGATAGGGCTATAATTGGTTGTAACAGTGGGACGATGGTCAAGAGGGCAAGTCGGGGGTCAATGGGTTTGGGGAAGGTTGGACGACAGTTGGTTCTGGTCAGAAGGGCTGGCTGACGGGTCTGGTGGGGTTGGGCAAGGGTTCTGCCCTTACTGGTGTGGGGAAGGGGTGGCAGAGGGTGGTTGGATGGTGGTTGTGGTGGTTCTTGAGGTGGTGGTGGGAGAAATAGGGTTAGGGTTTTTATTTTCTTGGGGTAGGTGTGCGAAATGGGTTGCGGAAGCGTAAGTAAAGGGGTTTTGGGGGTTAGGGTTAGGGTTAGGGTTAATGGTGGTGGGTGGTAATTTGGGTGGTGGTTGAGGGAGGTGAGCGTCGATGAATCTATCCATCCGGGGCCTTCAATTGGTTGAGGGCTTGCAAGATTTGATTGTAAGGGTTTTCCGCGGAGGTGTTCATCTTTTCTTGGACCCAGCTTGACGTTGTTTATGAGTTTTTATTTTTTTAACAACAACAGCCGGTGGAGCGACTAAGGCTCTGATACCAATTGACGTAAATGACGTCAAATGTGAGTAAGAAAAGATAAATCTCTCTAAACTCTCTCAAATCTCAATATCTCAAAATAGAAGAATGCCTCAAATGAGGCTACAAAAGAGTATTTATAGGAAGGAGATTACTTGGCCTCTAGCTACGAATCTAATTACATTTATGTCCCTAAGAGCTAATAAAATTCCTTCTTGTAAATACTAACAAAAAGGAAAATACAATGAAATGCTAAAAATAAAAGAAAGACTAAAAAATAACAAAAATATAATAAAACCCTAAAAATACTAAAAATAACCCCTAATTTTTCATTCACATCATATATATGGGGTAAATTGCAGCAAAATCCCTCGTCTATCACATGAATTATTCCCTGAACTATGATAATGTATAAAATTCTGTGAACCATTCCTATTTTATGCAATTTCTTCTTTACTCAAAAAGGTTTCAGCAGCGCATAAAGAGGTGTTTGCATCTTCTATTCGTTAGCGTGATGGTTGGATCTCTTGCATTTTACCCTTATTTATATGGTAAAATCTCTTGATCTTAAACTTTCCTTTTCATATATTTGCAGCAACAACAAACCAACGATGACATCGATCTCATCACAAAAATTGAAAAACGACTAGAGATTTTTTGTAAAAAAAAGGGAAATGTTTGTGATCCTACCAAGAAGGTAAATGAGATCTAAATGAGCATGACCTACTTGGAGTGGTACAAGAAGGTCACAACCGAACAAGGAGGCTACTACGACATCTACAAAAATGCGCATTCAAGAAGCCGAGAAGAGAAAATGAGCAAAGAAAATATCGTCAAGCACCAAAGAATCCTCACACGATACTAGTCAATCGTGGTTGACGAGGCAAATAAAATGCCCCAGAAGGAAGGATTGGACTTTCAAACACGCTGGCTCTACGCAGGGACAAATTATAGAAGAATGGTCGAATCACTTGACATCGCCATGTATTACCAGAAAGGAAAGAAAAACTATTTAAATTTGGGAAGAGATGAACACTTCAAATTGTTGGAGCAGTGGGTGAATGATGAAAAACCAGTGGGGCAACAAAATAATGTCAATGAGAGAAAAAAGGCATGCAGTCTTACTGAGGATTCTTGCTTTTGGGCACATGTGGAGGAGGCTATTATTTCATGCAGTGCATTGACTAATACACAAAGCAGTTGAGTAGATAAAGAGTTGTCTCGGGAAAATTTGACTAAGTTTGAGGATTATGTAATGAATTTGATAAGAACTTCTTCTGTGTCGAGTGAGATTTTCTTGGAGCAAAGTAGTTTCATGTAGTTGTGGAAAGTGTACGAGACAATCATGGGAGGTTCGTATAAGTCACTACTGGCTGATTTTATGAGGAATCGTTATCGAGAGTATGCTTAGTGACTTCACGGTGGTGCACGAATAACACAAAATTTCCTGTCGATCTTGTGCAAATTAAGTGTAATCAAGAAAATGTAACAGTGTTTACTACAAATTGCATCATATATTTTTCATTTTCTTTTTTTTGCTTTGCTTTTCCCAGCCTGAGTTTAGGTATGCATATCTTCTTCTTGGGAAATAACAAGGACCTTTCGAGTTCCCAACCACTGTTAGGGTCACTTTGGAGTCACCTCCAAAAAAATAGAAATCGGTTAAACCTCCACTGTGTGTTTTAGCAAAAATTTGCAATGTTCTTTTGTGACACTTCGTGAGTTTCTTTTTGGGGTGCTATTGCTATTTTTTAAATATCGGGGTTTAACTCAAAATTAACTATAAAAATAGGGGTTAAAATAAAAATAACCCAAATACCTAGCTATACAAAGAAACCATGCCTCGCATATCTACATCCACCTCCAATTTGTACCCCATTCTTTTTCAGCATTTGATTTGTTAAGTAGGCAGGAAAGAAAGAATCTTCAGTATTGGTTGGGGATCCTCTTTGTTTTGCCTTCAATTGGTATGTTCAGTAGTTCATCACTCTTGAGTCTCGAACACTTCCCAATTAGCAGTTTAGGCACTTTGATTGATTGCACAACTTATTAATATAGAAGGCAGCAATTTGTGTTCGTGTCGTGTTTGTGTTTAAAAGCTTTAGTCGCTATATTGGAGTGGGTTCGTCTTGTGTAAGACCTGGTCTGTGTCTCTAATGGGTTAGAGCAACCCTTACGGGTATGCTAAATGTTTAAATTTGGTGCTGGGACGATTGTTGTGGGCATGGTAAATGTCTATGTATGACATTTAGTACAGCAAATAGCAACTAACAAAAGAATGTTTTATGCGTTCGGGGCTGAAGCGGAACAAGATGTTCCGCCTGAAATTGAAAAAGAAAGCTCCAACAGAACATGATGTTCCGCTTGAGGAATAGTGTAATTTTTTCAGCTCTTCTTATGTGGAACATCGTGTTCCACATAACTTTATTTGTTCTAATGTAGTTGTATGGAAAATATATCCTACCCACAACATTTTCCTCTCTTTTTTTCTACTAAATATACTCCACCAACATCTAAATATACCCTACCCATAAGAGATGCTCTTAATCTACCCGCACCCATTTAGGGGTTAACACATTACTGGATATGTTCTTGTTAAGTTTTCATGTTGTCAGTAGGGATGGCAACGGGTCAGTTCGGGGTCGGGTTTCCAGTCCCCGTCCCCGTCCCCGTTAGAAAAACCATTCCCTGTCCCCACCCCGTTCCCCGTTATATCGGGTTCGGAGATCCCCGTCCCCATTTAAAACGGGTATCGAGTTCCCTGCGGGGAACCCGTTTTGATTTTGATTTTATTATTATTATTATTATTATTTTTTTAACTCCTCTTTAAGCACCTAAGTAAAAACAACAAAAAATTCACTGTAACAGCAATCGTAACACCAATCGCAAAATGTCAATCACATTTTTGTAACAGCATGTCAGAAAATGTTTGTTATTTTACTTATATCAGAATGTTTATCAGCAAAATGTTTATCAGAAAATGTTTACTTATAAAACTTCATTGTAACAGCATAACAACAATTTCAACCAAATGTTTATCATAAGAAAATGTTTTACTTCTATCAGAAAATTGTAACAACAATCCTAAGCGGAGAGAGAGAGAGAGACTTTACCAATCGATTGGTAACAGACTTTACCAATCGTAACATCAATAATCGGCGCCGGCGTGATGATGAGGAAGCGGTGTGAGGATGGGGAGCGGCGCCGACGGCGTGATGATGAGGAGCGGATGGGCAGCGTGAGGTGAGGCAGATTCGCCACTTGAGAGTGAGAGAGAAGAGTTAGAGCGGGGCTGAGGAAAAAGAGAGATAGGGTTTACTTCTTTTTTTTAGATGTTTATATACTATATAAATATACAATATATATATATATATATATATATATATATATATTTAAAAAATCGAGTATCCCCGCACAGACCCGAGAGTATACCCGAAACCGGCCTGAAATTTTTTGGGGATTTTTTTTACTCCCCGAACCCGACCCAATCCCCTAAATTTTGGGGATTTTTTGGAGATTTTTTTTCGGTTATCCGCGGATTATCGAGTTTTCGAGGAAAATTGCCATCCCTAGTTGTCAGGTTAACCATCACCTCTGTAATGCTCGGGTAATTTGAGTGACACCATTTTGGGATATAAATTGCAATGATCAGTCAAGATGTGACAACAACGTAAATTTCAATGACTGACTCATGCATTTTAATGGAATCAATGTGGTAATAAAATTATATTCAGAGATGCTATTTGTCTAGAATCTCTCTTTTCATCTGGGTACAACCACCAAAAGTGAAGTGGCTTTTAAATGTTATCACAACCCACAACACTATGTTTGGGCACATGGAGTATGATAATGCTTTTAATCTTGTAACGTTTTCTCCAATTACTTTCAAATGCGGACGATAACCTAAATAATCACTAAGTTAATTTCAAATGGTAAGTAGGTGAATATCCAGTTAAAATTTATTGACCCATGTTGATAATTAACGGACACATATTAAGTCCTCAATGCTTCAACAGGTAACACAAGATGATCATGCTGCTAGCAAAAAATTTGAACCCCGGATTATTTCTTTCTTTCTTCCAGGTGCCAATAGAGTCCCAAGAGAGGTTCATGAGATGGGAAATATAAATATGCGTGTGTGTGTGAGAGAGAGGTTTGTTACATGTTTGTATATATATATTGAGAAAGCCCTAATATTGAACATAGTCTGTTGCAGATCTCATTGGATTAAATTACTGAGTACAACACAAGGCACACACTTTAAATGAGTTTCCAATTGATAGTGGATTATGTTACATAGTTGTGAATTATTTGCCCCTTGCTATCCTTTATAGAAGAATCCCCATTTTATCATTGTCCAAGAATACTTTTGATAATGAAAAGGAAACAGGTCTTGAGCAAAGGATTATCTGAAGTGGGAGATGATGCATTAATATTTATTCACAAGGGTCTTCAATAAGATCTGTGCATATATTCTGGGGACAGGCTAGCCAATATTTTATGACCAAAGCGCTATATTACTGTTATAATGAATGAGTCTGTAACATCTATCACCGCCACATATGCTATAACAACATATTAGGTGTTGAATTTTTTTTTTTTTATTTGATATAATCCCACTTTTGAAACTTTTGAGCATGTATTCTAGGAAGTACCTAATTCCATTTCTTTTGCATAGGCCAGATATTTCAACTTTAAAGTTCTTCCACTAAGCTGTCTCATTCCATTTATTCTCATTAACTATTTTTAATTGTCTCTCTCATATCATAGTTATATTGTTTCCTTGCACTTCAGCATCCTAAAATTTGAAACTTTTGGATAAATTTTAGCTCATACATTCTGTACAAAGCACACTAAAAAGAGGCAGAACCAACTAAATACTGTAGTCATATCAAAAGAATCATTGCTTTAGAATATAATAAAGGACAATCATAACTAAAAGATATGATCATAACTGAAAGATATTTAAAGAGTCCCTTTATTCTCACTCCAAACTAACATTTCCCCACTCCATTTTAATGTGAAAAGACTTTAATACCCTCAAAGTTCATTCACTTAATCCAAAACTCATAACTTTCTTTCTTTTGATCAAAAAAGGGGAAAAAAAACCTTTTCATCATTTTTTTATATGTCTAAAAACTGTTTTTTAATAAAATTACATTTTTATAAAAAAAAACTGCATTTTTACAAAAACAGAAGACAATTTAAAAAAAAAAACTCTACAGTTTTTTCTCTTTATAAAAAGCGTTAGACAAAGTTTTTTTTAATTATAAAAAAGAGTTGTTTATATATTTGAAAAAAAAAACGTTTTTTAAAGATAAAGCCAGCATTCCGTTCATTTAAAAAAAAATAACATAAGTTTTTTTTTATATATAATGTACAATTTGTTTTTCCCATAAAATAATTGTTTTTGTAAAATACAATCAAAATAATGTAGAGTTTTCGTTCAATACACTAATATATACATATACTAGTGTGCATTAATGTCCTTAGGGGTTAAAAAAAAAGTTTTTATAAAAAAAACGTTGCAGCTTTTTCTTTTTATAAAAAATAGTTAATTTTAAAAAACACTCAAAACCGTTTTGAATACAAAAAATATTTATTTAAAAAAAATCTTTAAAAAAGAAATTTGTATAAAAATTGTTTCAACTTTATATAACCATTTTTAAAAGTAAAAATGTTATTTCCACTGTTAAAAACAAATAACTATTGTTTAAATATAAAAAAAATGGTCCGTGTCAGCGGTATGTATAGGCGGTCAGACCGCTGGTACGGGCCAATATATATGAAAAAATAGTTCACGCCAGCGGTATGTATATGTGATCTGACCGCCTATATAGCAGTGGAAATAATTTTTTTACTTTTTAAAACGGTTATATAAAGTTGAAACAATTTTTTATACAACTTTTTTTTTAAAACATTTTTTTAAATATATATTTTTTATATTCAAAACGGTTTTGAGTGTTTTTAAAAATTAACTGTTTTTTGTAAAAAGAAAAAACTGTAGCGTTTTTTTTTATAAAAACTATTTTTATGGAAAAAACAAATTGTACATTATATATATAAAAACGTATTGTTATTTTTTTTTATTAAAATGAACGGAGTGTTGGTTTTATCTTTAAAAAATTGTTTTTTTTTCAAATATATGTACAACTCTTTTTTATAATTAAAAAAACTTTGTTTAACTATTTATTATAAAGAGAAAAAACTGTAGATTTTTTTTTTTTTGTAAAAATACAATTTTATTAAAAAACAGTATTTAGACAAATAAAAAAAAAGATGAAAAGTTTTTTTTTTCTACTTTTTGGATCAAAAGAGAGAAAGTTATGAGTTTTGGATTAAGTGAATGAACTTTGAGGGTATTAAAGTCTTTTCACATTAAAGTGAAGTGGGAGAATGTTAGTTTGGAGTGGGAATAGAGGGACTCTATTTAAAACATGTGCCCTAATAAAGTAAATGTCATTCCAAGTGATAATGAAAAAAAAATTACCCATATGGAACAAACAGGAAAAACGTGTCTTCTTGAGTTTAAAAACACAGTTACAGAAATAAGATTCAGGGCATACACAAAAAACAACCACACAGTACAACTTAAATATAATATACAATTATCCCTATAGGAGGGTTGCATCGCAATTGTCTTAGAAGCATAGATGTGTCTCGCAAATCATGAACATGCTAACACACCAAAATATAAAAAGATTAAGTTATAACACGACTAGGATATGAGATAAATTTAAATAGATAAAAATATTAAGTAGTAATACCCGGTGTTTTTATGACTTTTAATTATGAGATTAATTAAATAAAATTTCTTTTAATTATGGGATTAATTAAATTAATTTGAGATAATTAATTGAAAATTAATCCGGATTTAAATACGAGCGAGACGAGAGTTGGTATTTGATTATGATAATAATGTTGAATATCACTGAATGATTATGGTAGCATGTGATTATTGAAATTATTTAAATTGTCGCGAGTCATGATTACAATAATTCGGAAAATTTAGTTGGGACGCGCGTGTCAGTCGCATCAGGAATTAATTTAATTAAATTTAAAAGTATATTATAATTTTATCACCCGTATGGTCATTTTGAGTGCGCTAGCGTGTCCGGAAGGATCGAAATAGTCCAAAAACACTAGCTGGGGGTTTAGTTTGGGTCCCGATGTATTTTTAGGCCAACCCGGGAGGGTATTTTAGTCATTTAAAATTTTAAGGGATTTTGACCCACAAATTTTAGGCTTTATTTATCAGCCAATATTAGGGCCATTAGGTCCATTATATGTAAAAAAGCAAGGAGTGGGCAACGTGAGAAAGAGGAGAAGTTACAAAGAGGGTTTCCAAGCCATAACCACCACACCACCATTTTTCACCGGATTTGTCACCGGAGAGAGGAGGAGAACCAACCATTAACATCACCAACGGATCAGAACATCAATTCCAAGGCAAGTGATTTGATTTCATTAAGTTTCAACGAATAATTCATCAATAGTAGTGTAGGATTTGATGATAGCCTTGAAGAATGATGACGACTCATGAAATTTGGAGAAGAAACCTAAATCTTGGATAGGATTTGCATGTAGATTAGTTCTGGAAGTAAGTCAGTAACCAAATCAAAACCTTATCTGAATTAAAAATGGATTTAAGAAGAGAAATATTATGGTTCTTGAAGAAAATAGAAAAATAAGGTTTTTAGGTTAATATGGAGATTTGATCCAAGAAAGGCTAATTGTTGATGATTTAAAAGTTTTGGAATGTTAAGAATCATGTAATTAGGTTGTACAATGACCCCATATACTTGTATTGGAGTTTCACATCATGTAATGAAGTTTTGGGATAAATATGGGACTGAAAAACGAAGAAAACTGTAGCCTCACCTGCTTGATTGATCGATTGACATTCATAGGTCGATCGATCGATCGACGATCAGGCTCGCTCGCTCGATCGATCCCCCAGAAATGGTGACTTTTCCCCCTCTTTAATTTTAAGTGTTTCGGGCCATTAAATGTTGTAGTTGGGGGTTATGTGAATGCATTAGGATTTGATGGAGACCAGTGAGGATATATATTTGAACCGAAAATATATTATAATTGGGTTGGAATGTAGCGTTGAATTTTCGAGTATCCGACGAGTAATTTCCTAATTTATGATGTGGGAACGTGATTTAAATTCTTAGGAGTGAGAAGTTAGGATTTGGGACATAAATAAGGAGTTAAGAGTACTGAATTTATGTGTGGGAAAGTTAGGAGACTTAGTAACCTCTTCGGTTAGGTTTAAGTACTCAAAATTATACGACGTGAGACGTATCGGCAAAAAATAATATATATATATATCACCCAGAATAATCGTAGCGTATGAATTAGAAATATGATATAAGGCTGAGAAAATACCTTTAATAATTTAACAAGATATTTAAGTTGTGTGAATGCTTAGTATATGGATTATTGTGTCTATGGCATACCTACCATACTTGCTATCACGGGAGGTTGACTTTCGGAATAGGGCCATCAAATCTTTGTGTGCCTACGGGGGGGGGGGGGGGGAGATCTAGATTGTACCTTAAGGACATAGGGTTGTGAATGACTTATTTGTGAGTTAATAAGTCAGCTGACCATGGGAGCGTAGGTATGTGCGTGACCCATGGGTATGTGAACTATGTTCGCCTCCAATATGTGTGATTTTACTTATTGAAACGGTTCCTGAGAGATTCGAAACACGTAGTCCTTATGTACGTGATGTACCGGAATTCGATAGCAGAGTATGTGTGCACCACAGCTTAGCCTAGGGATGCCCGATTTGTATATTTGTGATGATAATAGTATACTTGTGATTATAACGAACTCTTTGTTAAAGTTTGAATATAAATTATTGTGACATTTTGAATGACATTTACAATGAGAATTTCCTATCGTAATTGTTATAAATCAACCTTACCAGTGAATAGGTAAGTTATATGCAGGATATGTTAGAACCCTATGAATAGACCCCTACATTATAATGTGAGAACAAGAAGTGGTACAGACTAGTTAGTTAATGTCATAACTAGGACGGCTTAAGAATACACGTTAGGCGTGCATACTAGTTGAGGCGTGAAGAACTCATGTGAGAGTACGTAACTAACATGTATATATTATTCACTGTTTAATGTAATTAAACACTTGCTATTTTTTAAACTATTTTCACCTCGGGCTTTGACCCGTTTTCTTTCAAATCTATTTTTTTGTAAAACCTTTTAGGTGCCCAGCCACAGGGACGCCAAGCATAGGAGTTCCATCCCATTGACGTGCTTTAGCTGCCGTGGACGTTATAGGATCTCGATTATAGACGCCTCCAAACTTTGCATTTGATTCTATTTCTGGGTCATTCATCTGTTAGGGCCTGTCGCCCTTTCCATTTAGAGACAACTTTCTCATACTTTCAGTTTTAATTCAGTTTTGGAGTTATTTAATTATTCAGACTTTGTATTGGGTTTTTATTTAGTGTTTGGATTATTCAGGGGAGTGTTACTCTAGACTCATTTATTATTCCATAAATATTTCCATTGTGACTGTGGTGTAGTTATCTTATAATTTAATTGGTTGCATGTTAATTTAATTGAATAAAATTTGGCAACTCACTTTTTAAATATTAGGTGGCTAGTAATTGTTTAATAATGTTTGCGACAGTGACGCTATGAACTGAACCAATTTGACATTTTGTATTAATTTGTATAAAAGAGTAGCTACCCGATATTTAATTAGTTAGGGTGTCACTGGTGGTATCAGAGCATCAGGTTCTAGTGTCCTTTAGGATCTGTACGGCTTATTACGTTTTTCATTTTGCGTCTTTGATATAGTGCCCTACTATTAGGACTGTTGCATCAGTGTTTCGTGTTGTGGATTATGTACTTATGCTACAATGTTATGTATAGTCGGAGGTCTTATAAAATCCATTTAAATTTCATATGTCACTTACAAGGGAGAGACAAACTAACACTGCCGAAGAAGCAAATGCGGGATAAGATCAACAAATACCTCAGGTACACCAGGGAAGAGAGGAAATCATTGAGATAGCAAACATCGTGGCACAAGTAGTGACTACCGCAATATTGCAGTACCAAAACTGCAGCGTGCATCTTACAAGGAACAAAAGAACAAGAGAGGTTTATCAATATGACATTTCGAGGAACAACAACAATGGGAAATTTCCGTTGCAGCAGTGACAAGCTCCTCAGAGTCACCAAAACCAAGGAGACTATAAAAATTGTGGGAAGAGCCAAACCCGCCAGGACCAACAAGGTAAAGGACAGAAAGCTACCATAAAGAGGTGTTTTAAGTGTGGAAGGAATGTCCACAAACGTCAAGGTTGCCCGCAAAGAGCAGGAGGACAGCCTCGGCCGACTCAGCAAGTCAGCTAAACCATCAAGGACAACAGTGTACTCAGCAGAGCCAACAGAGCAAAAACTGTGCTCATAAGTGTTTTATATGAGGCGAGCGGGGCCACCACCGTCGAGATTATCCTAGGAAGGAAAGTAACCCGCAACAGTTATTAGGTGTCCACTCGAACCCACAGAATACCCAACTTGGAGAAGCGCGGATATCCACCCCAGTAACACAGACTTCACAGCAGCAATAAGTAGTACAGTATGAACGCACATATAATGCCTGATATGTAGTTATGCCATTGCTACCGCAACTACCGCCCACGTTTGGAGGTACGATACTTATCATTTATAAGATTTTTTCTTTTTAAATACAATGGAGAAGAGGATCTCAGAGTGGGAAATTAACTCGTAAAATGATTTGCTAGCACTTATAGGGAATTCTGCTTAGACGAGCAATGTAGATGGTAACAATGTCAGAGGCTAAGACTGAGGAAACGGTGTTGGTGAAGCAAAATTAGGGGGAGACCCACCAGGGGACCCATTTAAACGATTTGGATAGCTATATTTTTACCAAGTAATAGTGAATTCAATAAGGGTTGTCAAAGCCAGTAACATGTTCCTTAGGGACACCAAATCTAAGGGAAAAATGGGGGTAGCCATAAGAGTCGAGACTACCAAAGTCCAATGAAGGACAACCCTAACATGGTCAGTAAGACCGGAGATAAGTGAATTTTGTGCAGAGGCATTTTGGGGAGAGTAAAACCCCATGCGTTAAATTTTCTCAAAGTAAGTAAAGGAATAAATGTATGGTGCCTAGAAAGGGCATTAATAAATGTAATTTCAGGTTTGGATCAGATAGACGTGTTAAGTCGAAGAGCCATCTAAGCAGACAGGGTGATTGGCAAGATAAAAGTATGAATTTTATCCTTATGGAATGAGGCATTTTATGTGACACGAACGAGTCACTACATTTTATTATTTCTAGATTTACTTGTGAGACGAGTTTAGTGCTTATAACATCAACGATATTATTACGTGAATATTTTCCTTGGTATAGCGGGGGTACCTTTAGTGTATCCGCGGAGGATGAATGGGTGTGTTAATAGTAGTATATATTTTTTTGATATTACTCGTTTTTACGATATGTTATACGAGTATGATATTATCCTGACTGTGGTTTTATAGTAATGGTTAGACCGATAGTGTGCAGATATTGCAAGTCTATCGGGGTTACTACCTCAGAGTAGGATGTTCTGTTATGGAAAAACCTCACCAGTAAGAAGGTCGGTCTCGCATTTATATATATATATATATATATATATATATATATATATATATATATATATATATATATATATATATATATATTAGAGACTTCGAGAGGTATAATGGTCTAGGATACTCGATCCGGGTATGTGTAGGAACTATATTAATATGATTCGGAGTGTATTGAGTTTACTGTTCTATGAAAATATTTAGCTTGTTATTATGTTTAATGCTCAACACTAGGTAATAGGAAGAGCGCACTATTAGATCATAAGACTCACAGCTGTATGTCTGGGGGCAGGATTTCGATAGCCCCGATTATATGTTCACGATGTTTATGGAATGTGATATCCATCAATGTTAAGTAACAGTGTCTTTCGGAGAAGGTTCCTTGTTTAAGTATGTTTACAGAAGAAGATGTAATTTTAGTGTCAGGAGACGAGAATATAGGGCACACGTTATGAACAGAGGGCCCAACGAATTTCGATAATCTACAATGCTAGGTAGTAGTGTATCGGGGGGTTCCTTGTTTGGATTTCGCTTTGCGAGACATCCCACACATGAAACTTAGCGTAAGGTTGGTAGTAGGGAGATGTTTAGCCATTCGTCCATGAGTTCGTTACCTCAGTCGTTATGGAAGTATGTAGTTATAACTGAAAGTTAAAAGGTGAATTAGGATATAAAGCTAGTAGAGCCAGATGTGTGGTGAGGAAATACTGATAATTTTGTTTTATTACGGCGGGTTAAAGGATGGAATGATGTTAAGAAGGATTTAGGATTTCAAATTCTGGGATAATCTAGAATGCACACGTGATATATCCCAATGCGAATACAGGGACAATAAAGAATTAAGCGTATGTATGAAGCATATATGACGTTTAGACCGGTATGCATGATTTATAGGGTGTAGGGACATCTTAGTTTGCTGGTGTCTGGATAGTCGAAAGAAGAGGCAGGGAAATAGATGGGTGAAATTTATGCTTGTGAGACTGATATTACTAAATGGTACTAGTAGAATGGATTAAGCGTCGTAAGGGAAGGATGAGAATCAGTATATTCGTGTGCAATCAGAATAGCACGTCCGAACTTGGTTAAAAGGCAGTGGGAAGCCATTTAAAAAGGGGGTATCCCTTGAAAAGTCTAATATTTAATTATTATGGACAATTTAGAGCGGAGTTCACCCAATCGAATGTTGAGGGTGACTTAAGCGTGCCAACCTAAGAAAAGTAACGAGTTCCTTCGAACGTGTGGATTAGGTTGTCCGGAAGGAAAGTAATTGTTATATCCTTGCATGGTTTACACTATTAGATAGTGAACGCACCGGTACGTGGTTTTGCCCAATATTATTCTGATCTAGGATGAGATCCTTGAAACCCACCTTCAATATGTGGCATTAGTAAGTAGTGGGAATAACATTTCATCTTGAGAAGGTTGTATCACCTATAGCCCGAGGAGTAGGCGCAAGGTGATTGAAGACTGGTGGAGATGTATAAAATTATTTTGTACTCATTGCGATCATTTCATTTCCACAACTGGTATAGCTAGTAAGCGAAGTATAATATGGTAAAGGGGAGAGGATATTACCTAATAGTAGAGTTGCGTGAAATCACCCGCACCTATTTGTAATGGATAAGGTTCTTACAGATGTTTTGTGTAGATAAACCTCACTATCCTTCCTATGGATGCTTAGAAGTGAGCGGATATTCAGAATTTTGGATAAGTCAATAGTTAGAGTCTAATGACAGTAATGGGATAACCACCAACCATCTTAAGTGGCTTTTCCTTTTGTAAAAGTTACACCTCCGGGAACAAAAGTTCGAAAAATGGACAAGAGTAGTCAGATGTTCTATGGTTTCTCTCAGGATAGGAGTTTTGTGTTTAGATAAACACGGGATTTGATACTAAGTGAGCTGCGGGCTCCCAATAATATTGAGATAATGCGGCCAATGAAGTATAAGCTATTCTTATTCGAATGTTGTTTAGTAAAAACACTAGGTGAGGTGAATTTATTGAGGGTGACCTTATAACTGTTACAGTGTCGAGAGTGTTCAATAAGCTTATTATAAAGCGAGTACTGTAGTGATTGCGCCTTACTTTGAATCTTGTTTTGAGTACTGAAGGATACCTAATTTTTCCAAGTATGCCTCACTTTTCCGAATTTCGGGATGAAATTCCGTTATTAGGGGGGAAGTATGTAATACCCCGTATTTTTATGGCTTTTAATTATGAGATTAATTAAATAAAATTGCTTTTAATTATGGGATTAATTAAATTAATTTGAGATAATTAAGTGGAAATCAATCTGGATTTAAATACTAGCGAGATGAGAGTTGGTATTTGATTATGATAATAATGTTGAATATCACTGAATGATTATGGTAACAAGTGATTATTGAAATTATTAAAATTATCGCGAGTCATGATTACGACAATTCGGGAAATTTAGTTGGAACGCGTGTGTTAGTCGCGTCAGGAATCAATTTAATTGAATTTAAAAGTATATTATAATTTTATCACCCGTATGGTCATTTTGAGTGCGCCAGCATGTCCGGAAGGATCGAAATAGTCAGAAAACACTAGTCAGGGGTTTAGTTTGGGTCTTGGGGCATTATTAGGCCAAACTGGCAACCCGTGAGGGTATTTTGGTCATTTTAAATTTTATGGGATTTTGAAGCACGAATTTTAGGCTTTATTTATCAGCCAATATTAGGGCCATTAGGTCCACTATCTGTCAAAAAGCAAGGAGTGGGCAACGTGAGAAAGAGGAGAAGTTATAAAGAGGGTTTCCAAGCCATAACCACCACACACCACCATTTTTCACTGGATTTGTCACCGGAGAGAGGAGGAGAACCAACCATTAACATCACCAATGGATCAGAACATCAATTCCAAGGCAAGTGATTTGATTTCATTTAAGTTTCAGCGAATAATTCATCCATGGTAGTGTAGGATTTGATGATAGCCTTGAATAATGATGACGACTCATGAAATTTGGAGAAGAAACCTAAATCTTGGATAGGATTTGCATGTAGATTAGTTATGGAAGTAAGTCAGTAACCAAATCATAACCTTAGCTGAATTAAAAATGAATTTAAGAAGAGAAATATTATGGTTCTTGAAGAAAATAGAAAAATAAGGTTTTTAGGTTAATATGGTGATTTGATCCAAGAAAGGCTAATTGTTGATGATTTAAAAGTTTTGGAATGTTAAGAATCATGTAATTAGGTTGTATAATGACCCCATATACTTGCATTAGAGTTTCACATCATGTAATGACGTTTTGGGACAAATATGGGACTGAAAAACGAAAAAACCCGTAGCCTCACCTGCTTGATCGATCGATCGACATTCATAGGTCGATCGATCGATCGACGATCAGGCTCGATCGATCGATCACCCAAAAATGGTGAATTTTTCCCCTCTTTAGTTTTAAGTGTTTCCGACCATTGAATGTTGTAGTTGGGGGTTATGTGAATGCATTAGGATTTGATGGAGACCAGTAGGGATATATATTTGAATCGGGAATATATTAGAATTGGGTTGGAATGTAGCGTGAATTTTCGAGTGTCCGACGAGTAATTTCCTAATTTATGATGTGAGAACGTGATTTAAATTCTTAGGAGTGAGAAGTTAGGATTTGGGTCATAAATAAGGAGTTAAGAGTACTGAATTTATGTGTGGGAAGGTTAGGAGACTTAGTAACCTCTTCGGTTAGGTTTAAGTACTCGAAATTATACGACGTGAGATGTATCGACGAAAAATAATATATATATCACCCGAAATAATCGTAGCGTATGAATTAGAAAAATGATATAAGGCTGAGAAAATACCTTTTATAATTTAACAAGTTATTTAAGTTGTGTGAATGCTTAGTATATGGATTATTGTGTGTATGACATACCTACCATGCTTGCTATCATGGGAGGTCGGCTTTCGGAATAGGGCCATCAAATCTTTGTGTGCCTACGGGGGAGATTTCGATTGGTACCTTAAGGACATAAGACTGTGAATGACTTATTTGTGAGTTAATAAGTCAGCTGACCATGGGAGCGTAGGTATGTGCATGACCCATGGGCATGTGAACTATGTTTGCCTCCAATATGTGTGATTTTGCTTATTGAAACGGTTCCTGAGAGATTCAAAACACGTAGTCCTTATGTACGTGATGTACCGAGATTCGATAGCAGAGTATATGTGCACCACAACTTATCCTAGGGGTGCACGATTTGTATATTTGTGCTGAGAATAGTACACTTGTGATTATAACGAACTATTTGTTAAAGTGTGAATATAGATTATTGTGACATTTTGACTGAGATTTAAAATGAGAATTTCCTATCGTAATTGTTATAAATCAACCTTATCAGTGAATATGTGAGTTATACGCAGAATATGTTAAACCCTAGGAATAGACCCTTATATTATAATGTGAGAAAAATAAGTGGTACAGACTAGTTAGTTAACGGCATAACTAGGACGGGTTAAGAATACACGTTTGGCGTGCACACTAGTTGAGGGGTGAGGAACTCATGGGAGAGCACGTAACTAACATGTATATATTATTCACTGTTTAATGTAATTAAGAACTTGCTATTTTTTAAATTGTTTTCACCTCGGGCTCTGATCCGTTTGCTTTCAAATCTTTTTTTTGTAAAACCTTTTAGGTGCCCAGCCATAGGGACACCAAGCATAGGAGTTTCATTCCATTGACGTGATGTAGATGCTATGGAAGTTACAGGATCTCGGCAGTAGATGCCTCCACACTTTGCATTTGATTTTATTTCTGGGTCATTCATCTGTTAGGGCATGTCGCCCCTTTCCATTTAGAGACAACTTTCTCATACTTTCAGTTTTAATTCAATTTTGGTTAATTATTCAGACTTTGTATTGGGTTTTTATTTAGTGTTTGGATTATTCAGGGGAGTGTTACTCCAGACTCATTTACTATTCCATAAATATTTCCATTGTGACTGTGATGTGGATGTGGTGTTGTTAGCTTATAATTTAATTGGTTGCATGTTACTTTAATTTAATAAAATTTGGCAACTCACTTTTTAAATATTAGGTGGCTAGTAATTGGTTAATAATGTTTGCGATAGTGATGATATGAACTGAACCTACTTGACATTTTGTATTAATTTGAATAAAGGAGTAGCTACCCGGTATTTAATTAGTCGGGCTGTCACAGACGTCTAACAAGCCAATACGCTCCAGTCGATGCTAAGCCACCTCAAACTTCAACCATGAAGTGAGATACCGCTAGTCTTCACTCCAAGACTCCAAACGACTCCACCTACCGAGGAACCAAGTTCTAAACTAAGAACTCCATCTCATGCATCTGAATGATTCCCATGTAACCATACGGTGAATCTCTCTCCTTATGTAACCCAGTAAGTAGACCCCCACACAAGACATATAGCGTACACCCACTTTACACGAAACATTCAAACACATCAACACCATCTTCCTCCTTGAGAAATAAGCACAGATGAGAGGGAAAATTCCTTAGCTCTCACACCCTCCAAATCTCACCCTCAAAAGATGTACCAAGTCTTTGTCACGAAAGACTCTGGTTTGCCAATGCTCGCAAACCTTATTGCCAAAGCTCGTAAAAAAAAACTCACCTTCCTTCCATGAACTAACTACACACACCACGAATCCATCATGGTCCTACACCTCCTCGATTCCAATCGGCCAATGCATGTGTGCAACTAAATCGAGTTCACATCAACCGTTCGCCCTGGAGGTGGAATTCGATCCATCCCCTCCACGAGTAGGTATTCTCCCATCACTACTATCTACTCTCGGAAACCTAGCACCTAATGATTTCGCTTTGTTGACAAATGAGACATGCCTCGAACGTTCGATCACTTGTGCACACCGCTTCCTCGTTTTCCTAGAAGTCTGATTTAGACGATACAACCCCTCTCTCTCCTCTCCCCTAGATAAGATTATACAACCGCATGTGACTTTCAAGACTCCAACTGCCATCGACACCCGACAACCCTTGGATTCCAAATGACAAATGGATATCAAATTCTTTCGCAACTTTGGGACATAGGCCACACCACCCAAAGTATGTTCCACCCCGTCAAACATCTTGAGTTTCACCATCTCGACACCCTCAACGGAAACTATATCTCCATTAGCCAAAGACATGTAACCTTTTTCATTTTTCATAAACGTCTCAAAATATTCCCTCTTGGAGTAAACATGATCCGACGATCCCGAATATAATATCCAATCATCTTGGGTAAGAGAGTTAACCTTGGAGATTTTGAGAAGTTCTCCAAGTTCATCTTCATAATCCGCAGTCACTATCGCTGCCCTCTCGAAATCAACCTTTCCCTTAACCTTGTCGTTCCACAAAGGACATTCTCAGATCATATGACCCCATTCCCGGAACTTATAGCATTTCGACCCTTTACCACCAACACCCTTCGATATATACCTACTACCGTTCCACATATCACCTTCAATCAAACCTCGGGATGCAACCCACCATCCCTCATAGGACTATCAGTGGAATGAATAAAGCCACCAGCTCTTGCTATAAGCCCTTTCCAAGGTACTCCCCTACAATGGCCATGTTGTAAGCCTAACGAAGTATAACACTATAAAATCTGATCGAGAAAATAATCCAACTCAAGGAACACTACATGCCCCAACCTACATTCCACTATAAAGTTCCAAAGAATCGAGAGGTCACTCCAAAAGTCCCCTAAAAGATACCGGACCACCTAATCACCAATATCACATGAGTTGTGGTACTCAATAACTAGACTTCTTTCGGATTAATTCCGGTGCCTATCATTTAAAGGCCTTTTGAGTCTGTCATGTTAGTAAAAGAGTCCCCCTTATCCCCTCTCCTAATATCAATGTTGTCGTTTCTCCCATTGATTGCAAAATAAGTAACGATTATAAATTAAACTTTTCTTCTAATATCAATGTTGTCCTTTCTCCCATTCATGGCATAATAAGTAACGATTTCCCGTATTCGCCTGTGTACATCGCATGTGATGATTATAAATCTAATGATGCATTAGAAATCACGCCTAATAATGAGGCTTTTATGAATCTAAAATATTTAAAACATTTATAAAACTTGACCAACGTCAAAATAAACGCATGTCTCCCAACGAGGATGACACAATAGAAATAAACTTAAGAACTCCCCAAAATCCCAATAAATAACAAATACGATCCTCCCTAGATGATAATGAACAAAAGGATATCACTGATCTCCTAGCTAGATTCGTAGATGTATTACCTTGGCTTTATACCTACATGCTCGACATAGACCAAATTATCGTCATGCATGTGATGCACATTCTCTCTAATGCAAAACCCATAAACAAAAGACTCCGTAAACTAATATTCTAATGGGAAGAAGTAGATAAATAACTCAGTGTCGGCTTCATTTGAGTAATTGAATATCCTACTTGGTTAACCAACATCGTACCAGTACTCAAAACCAACAACAAAGTCCTAATGTGCATAGACTACATAGATATCAATCGAGCCTATCCCAATGATGATTTCCCTCAACCCCATATCGAATTATTAGTAGATAGTATAAACAAAAATGTGCTCAAGTCCTTATAGATGGATTCCCTGACTATAATCAAATAATAATGCTCCCCGATCGCCGAGACAAAATTGAGTTCATTACCCCTTAGGGGACATAATGTTATACAGTTATATCCTTCGGTATCAAAAATGTCGGTACATCTTACCAAAGAGTGGCCACAACTATCTTATATGACCTCATACACATGGAAGTAGAAGTCTATGTGGAATACATGATCATTAAATCCAACCACAAAGGCCACGTTCCGACATTCTGAAAATCTTTGAAAGGATACACCTCTTCAAAATGAGGCTAAATCCTCGAAAATGTATCTTTGTAATCACTACATGGAAAGTGTCCAGATTCATTGTCAACAAATATGGAATCGAGGTAGACCCCACTAAGGTCAAAGCCATACGTGCAATGCCACCACCTAAAATAAAAAAAGAGGTCGGAGGATTCCTAGGACAAATATAGTTTATAAGTCGATTCATTAACTAGATTACCACCATTTGTGAACCCATTTTCCAAATACTCAAGAAGTACCCACCCAAAGAATGAAATGCTCAATGATAGGAAGCATTCGAGAAATTATAAGAGTACCTCTATCACCTGTCGGTGTTAGTAACTCCCCAACTGGGACAACTTCTTCTCTATATGACTATAACTGACACAATTGTTAAAGACATGTTGGCATAATATGTGGAAAGTTTCTAAAAGGAATGTTCTATCTAATATGTCAGCAAAAAACAAGCCTTCTACGAGCTCAAATACACCTCCTTGGAAAGGCTTGTGTATCTCTCGTGTGGATCACTCATCAGCTCCATCTTTACATGATGTCCTTTAGCACGCGACTCATCTTCAGGATGGATGCCCTGAAATACTTCTTTGAGAAACTCGCTCCCTCTAGCCGAATGGATAAATGGCTATTGATACTATTCGAGTTCAAGATCACATATGTCATATAAAAACACTAATGGATAATCCATCTCTGACCTTCTCAGGATAACCCCTGGTAGATAAAAAAGACAAGAATGAGGTATAATTCCCCCATGAGGATCTTGTCACCCTAAATGATAGAGAAAATTGGGAACTTTACTTCGAGGGGGCTTCCAACAAAAGGGGATTTGGCATCAGAATGCTCCTTATCTCACTGCTATAAAACTCACCTACGAATTCATCGATAACATGGCTAAGTATGATTCCGGCATCAATGATCTTAAAATCTCCTTAGAAATAGGAATCACTAACTTGAAAGCCTATGAAGATTAAGGCATGGTCATTAGTCAGATATTGGGAAAGTGGAAAATCCAGGACAATAAACTAAAACCGTACCATGCCTACTTAGAAGAGGTAGCTTTGCGATTCAAACACATCTCCAATTAGAATTTCTCTAAAGGGCTTAAAATAATTTCATAGACGCACTTGTCACCCCATCCTCTATAATAGACATTCCAGAAGGAACTATCAAAATCACACTTACAGTGACTATCCAAAGAACCCCTTATTATTTCTTTGAGATTAATGCCATCGAGAAAACGTCAATAGGACCCACGATCCGGTATTATGTTATATGGAATTCGTTCAATAAGAACCACAACCCACCCTATACCTCTCCAAGTGATTGGTTCACCCTAAGATGATTGGAAGCACAATTCATTATATGTTGGGGGTCAATTCTACAAAAGAGGGTTCGACAGGGTACACTTACAATCATTATAACAAAATGCGCTTTTAATAATAAAGTATTTTTCTGATTATGAACCGTATTATACCAATGCTATTTATCATAATAAATTACCATTAATTATCTCAGTTAAGTGTAACTAATATTAGTTTAAAATTTTAAAAGTGTTTATTTAAAAAAAAAGAGGGAAAATTTCCCCAACCCATAGAATTGTCCGGACTATACACACCCAAAGCAAAAGAAACTTTCCAAATTGTCCTATACCCAAACCAAAATCCCTATAATCTTCTTCTTTGAATCGGTCTCATTTGTTTTCACTTAGGATTTGGAAGACTTGTGACCTAGGGTTTGGCAAGTTTGGAAGACTCACAACCTAGGGTTTAGAAGACTCGCGACCTAGTGTTTGGAAGACTCTCTCTTCAATTAGGAATCGATTTGAAGATCCCTCTATTATGATCATTTTTTGGTTTTAAAACGTGAATTTTAGGTCTTTGATTTAATCATCTCTCTATCTCACTTGTCTGTCCCTCCCCGTCTCCCTATCTCTGATATTTTGTTTTCAACAGGTATATGTATTTGTTTTTTATTCTTCTCTAGTAATTCGATTGCTTGTTCTATTGGGGGGATATGGTTGTTATATGATTCTTTTATTTTGTTCCACTTTCTATTATTTTGTTCTAATTTGGGATTCAAATGGGAATCTAGATATATATAACAAATGAGTCATCAATTTGTTTATACAACCAAGGTGTATTATGATATGCACTGATCTTGGTTGAACTTGAGTTTTATTTAATTGGTACTCATTTTTGGTTTGCATCTTTTGTTGTTTGTATAATTATTTACTAATGAGTGATTTAGTGCTTTATAGTTTGGTGTTTATTTTAGAATTCCTTTGAGGGGCGTAAAACAATGTTATAATCTATCCTTACTACAAAGTAAGGGTTGGGTTTAATCAAGGTAAACAATTAATTTTCTAGAAGTTTTGAATGTTGGAAATATTGTTTTGCTATTTGAGTTTAGGCAAATACATTTATACATTTGATTATCACTTTTTATGTCAGGATTGTTTATTCAATCACCAAAATCGGAGGGGTTCGGGAATTTGATTAGATTAGATTATTGCTCTGTTAACCTTGGGTTTGTTCTGTAACTTTACTAGCCCTCGAAGACAAAGTTAGTTTTATCTATTTTCTTTACTATGTTGATATTATTTTTGATAAGAAAATGTAGGAATCAAAATTATAATATATTTTTGAATGTCAGATTTATGATGATGTTATCATTTTATTTTCCCGTTGGTGTTGTTTTAAGGTTTGTAACATATTCATGTTTTATGTACTATAGTGATGGAATCACCAACGAATCTAGCATGTGACAAAAAATCATTACTAGTATTTTTAAACACTTGATAAGAGATCCCAATGAGGGTGATATTTGATTTTTTATTAGTGTCATTGCACTTAATGTAGAGCCTGGGAACAATTGATTAATAATACAAACAAATAGCTTTTGTTTATAGTCATGTTTCTATAATACTATAATACTGTGATATCATCCTAATTTCTTAGCTGGTCTAAATTACCATGTTCCTTAAAGAACAAGACGCTTTACTAATTATTACAACATATTTTTTCTAATAAAAAACTGACATATGTTCAAATTTTGGCTAAGTGCACCCAAGCAAACAATAAAACATGAGAGATTCTTTAACATTTTCGATAAAATTTATTTCATACCTATAAAAATAGTACGAGCCGAGGAAACATTATCTAAGTATCTTCTCCGATATAAGATTGATAAATTGATCCACTTTCACATGAGCAATACAAAGACGTTTCTAGGCTTCAGATGAAGGATGTTGCAACCCACCAGGCAGAGAGGGGTATACCGTTGTTGACACTGAAGAAATATTAGATGTCATACTAGTAGAGTGTTATGACCCGGTTAGTAATTTAGTGTGTACATACGATGATGTGTGATTGCATGTTTTTTAGGGAGGTGTAGAAGTTGCTTGTTAGGGAGGAGATTGACAAAAATTCAACTGTCTATATAAATATTACACTCGAAGGGAAATCGTTGACATATTGTGTAAAACATAATGGGGGCCTTGTTAATGCTTAA
Organism: Sambucus nigra; assembly: GCA_949130495.1. Classification (NCBI taxonomy): domain Eukaryota; kingdom Viridiplantae; phylum Streptophyta; class Magnoliopsida; order Dipsacales; family Adoxaceae; genus Sambucus; species Sambucus nigra. The sequence continues at coordinate 94,856,368 of OX422219.1, forward strand.
AATAAAAACAAGTCTAATATATCAATTTAACTTCCCAACGGGCCACGAAGTAGTGATGCTTCTCAAGCTGTGAAAAGATGAAGATGGAAATAGAGGATGATGATGAGATAGGCGCGTAAATAGTGTAAGATATGAGTGGATGTTTGCTATGGTTGTTTTAGTATGTAATTATGATTTCTAATGTATCACGTGTTGAATAGTTGTGGGGTGGGGGTACTCACCTCCTCTTTTGGTTGATTCCAGTAAAAAAAAGTTATGTGATCTTTGCAATATCAAAGGGGTGTATTTTTGTAATCCAGCAACTCACATGCTTCCTCTCACACCATTAACTCTAATAGTAATCCATGTGTTAAGTGGTATCCTTGTTGAATTTAATCACCATCTCGGTTCGTTATAATCTCTCCCTCTTTTTGTATATATATGTTTATGGGTTAGTTGGTTCGTGGGGGTTAATTTTTCTTGTTTATTTTTTCAGCAAGTTCTAATGAGCAAAGCAAGATAGTTGAATACAAAGCAAGTGGTAGTAGTTCCACTGTGGGATCCAACACCTGAGCATTTACAAATACTGGAGGAATAGTTTTGGTGTGGGACTCGTACACCTTTCACCGACCATATTCAACACATCAACTGTTATTTGCATATTTTGATTTTATGCTCATTCGATGAGGTTTGTAATGGATCGTCTTCTTAATATGGGTTATGTTGTGGTGTAGTGGACCTTTCATTATTTCATTTGCAAGAGAAAAAAAGTAAGTCTCTGTGTATTATGTGGTTTAGGATCATAAGATCAAATTATTTCTCGATACTTATTCTTAATTCAGGCCTCATCTAATCCCTATCTTCACTTTTAAAATTTATAGGAATGATTTCACTTACATGATGCGATATCTCTACACCCTCATTAAGGATATCTCAAAAGTTTTTATTTTCTGTAACAAGCCTTTGGGTACCGTAGAAGTGAACTCGAATCCAGGTTAATGCATATGTAAAGTCTCTATTCTTGATAGATAAATAATATCACGTTTACTGTAACTTTAATACTTTATGGACCCCTACCATGTCTAGCACCAACAAACCTTCTTGTTCTGGTGCCTATGGCATCTCATTTTTTGCCTTAGCAACTGAAAATACCTTTGCTTCACCTTTAAATTAGATGAAAAGGTGCATATCCTCTGACAACTTCTCTGTGCTTGTTAATGGGGTGCCAGAAGGGTTCTTCTCGAGTTCACGTGGTCTTAGACAGGGTGATTCAATGCCCCCTTTCCTCTTTATCCCGTTTATGGAGGCGTTTTCTAGGATGATGAGTCGTGCAGTGGACGGTGGCCTGATATCGAGTTTTTTAATCGGGAGCTCTATTACCCATCCAGTTGTGGTGTCTCACCTTCTTTTTGCGGATGATACTATTATCTTTTGTGGGGTGTCTGTGGAAGAGGTGAGGGAATTGCGGTTGCTTTTGGTGTGTTTTAAGGATTTTTCGGGTTTACGTATCAACGTCAGGAAGAGTGAGATGATTGAAGTGGGTGTGTTGGGAGATGTGGGCTTTCATGCAGATGTTTTTGGTTGTCGGGTCGGATCTCTCCCGTCTACTTATCTTGGCCTCCCTCTAGGGGCTAAGTTTAAGTTTTCTTCGATGTGGGATCTGTGCTAGAGAGGGTACAACGGAGGTTAGCTGGGTGGAATCATAGTAACATGTCCAAAGGTGGTCATTTGACGTTGATCAAAAGCGTTTTATCGAGCCTTCCGGCTTATTTTATGTATGTTCTCCCTTTACCTGGGTACGTTGACAATAGGATCGATAAGCTGATGAGGGATTTTCTGTGGAGAGGTAATGATGACCACTTTCATTATTGCTAGGTGAGTTGGGATGAGGTGTTCAGGCCACTGAAGAGGGGGGGCTGGGGTGAGGAGCTTAGCCCACTTCAATAAGGCTTTATTGTGGAAGTGGCTGTGGCGCTTTAATAGGGAAGGTGACAGATTATGGAGGAAAGTGGTGGTCGCCAGGCACGGGGTATGTCTGTTTGGGTGGGGTCCTATTAATGGGCATTCTTCTCATGGGGTGGGGTGTTGGAGGTATATTGCCCTTGGATGGGGGAGTTCTCTTTGCTCACTTACTTTCAGCTCGGGAATGGGAATCGTATCAGATTCTGGAAGGACAAATGGGGCACGAGGGGCTCTCTAGAGGATTTATTCCCGGGGATGTATCGTCTTGGGAAAGATAAAGAAGGATTAGTTGAGAATCATAGGTGGGGGTGGGGGCTTGTGGGGAGTGGGGTCCAAAGTTTAGGAGGGGACTCCGAGATTGGGAGATGGATGAGGCGGGGGAGTTCCTTGACTGGCTGAGATTAGTGTCGGCTCCGTCTCTGGGGGTATATGGGTTGAGGTGTTCATGCTCTCGGGACGACTTGTTTTCAGTTAAGAGTTATTATAATGTGTTGAGGGGTCGTGGGGGTGCTTATTTTCTGTAGAAGGCTATTTGGAAGTGTCGTGAACCTCGTAAGGTCCGCTTCTTTGTGTGGACCGCTGCAAGGCAGTCCATCTTGACTGTTGAGGGGCTTCAGCGAAGAGGTAGGAGGTTGGCCAGTTGATGTTGGTTATGTAAGAAGGAGGGGGAGACATCCAATCACCTTCTTCTTCACTATCAAATCATTAGGGGACTCTGGGATTTGTTTTTATCTTTATGCCAGATTGTTTGGGTTATGCCTCGTATGGTGTGCTAGGTGATGGCGGCTTGGAGGAGGCCTAGGGTTTGACTGGCTCCCGTGTGGTCTGGAAGATGGTTCCTCATTGTATTTTTTAGACCATTTAGCAGGAGAGGAATAGGAGATGCTTCGAGGGAGTCGATCTTAATCCTTCTAGGATTAGGTACTTTTTCTGTGTCTTCTTCTTACTCGGTATAGGGAAAGTTATGATTCATCGTTATCTATCTTACTTGAGTTTTTGGAGGAGTTTAAGGGGCTTGTGTTGTCTGTTTTGGGTTTCGTCCCTGCGTTTTTTGCTTTGTATATTTCCCGTATAGGGGATTCCGCCCCGTTAGACGGGTTTGTTTTATTGAATTATTTACTTATCAAGAAAAAAGAAGACATTGCCAAATGTACACATCTAATAAAGGTAGTGTTTAGTATTTGCAACAATCTCAGTTATGCGTTAATCTTCAACTATCTGAGTTATTCCTCATTAATTTGCAACTTTAGGTGAGACTGTGTGTTTAGGATAATTCCTAGTTAATTTGCAACTATCTCATTTATGCCTCTTTAATTTGCAATTTTAGGTGAGAATATGTCTTTTAGTGTTAGAATAGCATGGTAAAGGTGTTGTTCCTGACTACTAAGACCTTATTTTTTATTTTTTATTTATGTTACCAGTTCTTGCAAAACTCCTAGATATTTTGTTATTCTCCTCAGCATTCATCACATTGCATTGTTGTACTATATTATGTTAGTTTCTTGCACCAGTTATATTTAGCCATGATGGACATGTATAAATATTAAATATACTAGTGTTCATAAATCTGTCATTTTTTATATTTATAGTTTTTTTTTTGCGAAAGTGATTTGATTTTTTGATTGCTTTCTTTGTTTGCAGATGATGCGGATATCACATTTTACACATATCTTTAATGGTGGAAATTGATGTGATGATATGAATTGTAATTAAAATTACGATCACAAAGGTTCACCTCTTTTGTATAAAATAAGTTTAATGATATAGCGATGTTTACAGTTAGAGATGCATTTTTATTGTTGGATTTGCGTCATGAAATACTATGCCTGCTTATTATGAAATTTAAGTCAAGTTTGAGTAATTCACTATTATATCATGTTATTTTTGTTGAGGTTTTATGAGTGCTTAGAAAACGCAAGAAAAATAAATTTATATTATTTTTAAAAATCTAATTTTGTATATGTTCTTGGGATTTCTTTTGTAAATAAAGAGTGGAGGCTTGCAAAAAGTGTAAATTTTGAATATAATATCCTTGTTTATGTGACTATTTTTTATATATGTTCTTTGGATTTGAATATTATTATGGTAAGCATAACCAATTTGTTTAAATTCAAGATAGGATATCGGATCTTGATATATATATATATATATATATATATATATATATACTGATAACGGACCTTTATCATTACAAAATCAGAAAAAAGCGTTGCTAAACTTGTGTAATAAGTTTGAAATAGTAATAGAAAAGTTCGTTAGTAAATCAGAATTAGTAGTGGTAAAATACCGTTGCTAAATCTAGAATTAGTAACGGTAAATATTTGTTACTAATTTTGTTCCCCACACTTTTTTTTCTAACGAAAATTACCATTACTAATTATTTTTGTAATCATAAAATACTATTACTAAAAGTCATTTTTGATGTAATGGGTGCGTCACAGAAGACGAGGCCCTCGAGATCATTGTTAAAATCCATAGCGGCAAATGTGGCCCGTATATGAGTGAGAACATCCTCTCCAAAAAAATCCTCAAACAGTTTACTAGAATACCATGCAAAAGGATTGCACACATTATTTCAAGAGGTGCCTCAAATGTTAACTATACGCCCGACGACAACATCTACCTCCCCGAGAACTCTATTGTATGACCTCACCTTGACCTTTATGTAACACCCCGTAATTTTGAGGATTTAATATTTAATTATTTTTGGGAGTTATAAAAATATTTAAATTGGAGAAACTTAAATTCATGAGTTGGAGAATTTATTTGAGTGAGCCGAATTATTTATAATTGGCGACTTTTAAGTTTAATGATTCAAAATCTTGTGTGTCACATTTTGAGGTCGAAATTTGGAAATTTTGAAAAGTATCTCGGATGGAAATTCGGAGTGTGCGGTTGCGTCCAGATGGGTCGAGATAGTCAGAAAAGAGTACCCGGGGGTAGCAATTGGGTCTCGGGGTATTTCGTGCATAGCTGGGCCCACACGGAGTGAGTTGGGCCTTTTTAATTAGGCCCACATGGCTAAAAACGGGATTGGATGTTTTTAACCTAATTGAGAGATTAGGGAATAGCAACCAACATAACTATAAACCTAGGGTTTGAGAGGGAATTTGGGGAAAAGCAAATCAAGAGCAAATTGGATGTTATTGGAGCCAAATTAAGGGACATCAACAACGGATTAGACACTACGAACAATTTCAGGCAAGTGGTTAACTGTTGTGATTTCTAAATTGATGATAATCAATTCATATCATAGTGATGTGTAAACCAAAATTCGTTTTGGGGATAAATGGGTACAAAATAGGGTTTTTGTTCATGAAACTATTGAATGAGATCCATAGTAAAAATTGTTGTGTTGAACATATTTAAGTATAGATATTTGATTGGAATAAGAATTCGGAATATAAACTGGGGGAAATCTCGATTTGAAATTTGGTTTGTAGAACAAGATTGATGAATTTTAATGGAAAAACCCATCTTTAAATATAGTGAGATATCGTGTGAATCAAGAATGCTAAAACAGTTATAGATGATTGAGACTTGTTTTGGGAGTAATTGATCGGTTAAAAACCATCATTTAAGGTTGGAAAATGGAGAGGTAAAACCTTGAAAATTCGGTCATGGCCGAAACAGCAAGCCGAGGAAGACAATTATAGGGTGATATAATTTGACAGTTCGACGAGTTTGTTTATAATGAGGATTTTATTTAAATTTTTAATCCCTTAATTTTACTTGGTGATAAATTTATATGGGACACATATTTCCTTAACAATTATAGGGTGATACAATTGGGTTTAAGAGGGTGTGAACGGTATGTCATGAGATGAACGAATTTGGAGAAATAATTCATAATTGTTGATATTGGGCCGAGGAATAATATTCGGGTATTGTAGTTGGGTGGCACTACATTATTAAATGAATTTAGGTGAAATGTTTAATTATGGACCAAGTGGGCGAATTCGGGTATGCTGATAATTATAGGTAAAAATAATTGGGGAAATTATGGAGATGAATGTGTGACACATTGTGGGCGAATATGTGGGAACGAAATTATGAGATGTAAAATGGACCAAGTGAGCGAGTCCGGGTATGTTGGTTAAGTGAAACCAAAGTATTAAATTAATTATGGAGAGAGAGTAATTAAATTGGAGTCGGAATATAGACTCGGAAAATATTAAGGTATGGGCCAAGTGAGCGAGTCCGGGGAAAATGGTGGGGTGACACCAAGTTATTAAATTAATAAGTGTGTAAAATTAATTTAATTAGAGTCGGACCACAGACTCGGATTTGTGTTAATTAATTAATGTGTAAATTAATTATATTGAAGTCGGACCACAGACTGGGATTGGTGTTGATTAATTAATGTGTAAGTTAATTTAATCAGAGTCAGATTGTAGACTCGGGTAGGAATTAAATTAATAGGTGTGATAATTAATTTAATTAGAGTCGGATTGTAGACTCGGGTAGGAATTAAATTAATAGGTGTGATAATTAATTTAATTAGAGTCGAATTGTAGACTCGGGTAGGAATTAAATTAATAGGTGTGATAATTAATTTAATTAGAGTCGGACGGTAGACACGGGGAGGTATTAAATTAATGGGTGTGTTAATTAACTTAATTAGAGTCGAACCATAGACTCGGGGAAAGTATTATATTAATCAAAGTGTGAATTAATATATTAGAGTCGGACCATTGACTCGGGAAGACGAGAAATTATTAAGTGAGAAAATTAATTACGTTGAGTCGGGCCACAGACTCAGGAAATTACAGGTAGTGTACGGGATATTAGTACACTATAAAGCCGGGGTTTATAATATATATATATATACGGTGTAGTGATAGTATATATATATATATATATATATATATATATATATATATATATATATATATATATATATATATATATATATATACGTATATATTGTGTGTGATATTAAATTACAGGTAGTGTACGGGATTTTGAGTACGCGGTAAAGCCGGGGTTTATATTATATATATACGGTGTAGTGATAGTATACATATATAAGTGTATATATTGTGTGAGATATTAAATATCAGTGACTAGATATTTATTCAATTTATATACTCTAATGCTATCAAGGGAGGTTGCGGGATGTGGGTGAATCCCCTAGCTTGAGGAGTAGGGCGAGTATATCCCCAAGTCATAGCGTCCGATATATATGGGTGAGGGATTATCTCACTTTCAGCGAAGGAATATGACCGCCTCCACTATGTTAATATTTTGGGCCAAGTTGGTGAGCGATTCCAACTTGGGGAATTAGGTTTTATGAGCACACCTGGTGAGATAGCATTTTAGAGGGAATCTTCCGACGAGGGTATACTCGAAGACATGGATATACGTATATTAAATGTGTGGATGTTGTAGTAAAGGTACGTATATAAGGGTGGTAAATATTATATACGGGTAATAATATAGTGTGTGATGTATTTATTTTATATGACTTGTGACACGGTTATATGATACTATTTAAGGGGAATTAATTAAGTTAATTGTGAGATAACTTATAATTCAAGAATTATTATACTCGGGTTAGAGTAGTATGGCAAGGGAAGGTTATACCAGGACTAGTTGGACGGGGTAGTACAACTAGGTGGCATTAAGGTAACCGATAGGTGTGCACAATAGTGGAGGGATGAGAATGTCCATAAGGGAGTGCGACACTAACTTAAATATGAAGCGCATTCATGCTTTTTAAATTACTGCAGTTAATTCACTTGCTAAATATTTTCAAATTGTTTTGGGTTTTAACCCTTGCTATAAAACTATTTTCAAAACCTTTTAGGTGTCCAGCCACAGGGACGCTAGGATTGATATTCTATTCCAAGGACACGGAGCTGCGGCATATGTGGATGCTAGCAGGAGTTTGGATTAGACGCATCATTCATTCATTCCTAGAGTAGGAATCTTGTATCAGTTTCAGTTTTTTTAGGGCTTGTCGCCCAGACTTCTCGGTACAGTTTTCAGGTGTAATTTATTCCGGTGTTGAATATTTGTACTGGATTATTTCTTTGGTGACTGGTGATTTATTCGGCAAGTTGTGTAATTATGATTCAGTTTATTTTCATTCAATTGTGTGAATGGCTTATTTTTAATTTCACATGTACTATTTTGTTAATTAAAAAGTTAAAATTTGGCACCAGCTTTTGAAATACTAGGTGGTTAGTAAGTTTTAAAAAGTTTTCGACAGTGACGCTAAGGATGATCCATCTGGCATTTCTGTTTTAATTTGGTATAGGACTGATCACTCGGTATTTTATTTGGCGGGGTGTCACAAATGGTATCAGGGCATCAGGTTCTAGTGTCCTTAGGATCTGTGCGGCTTTTCACGTTTCGGCTTAGCAATCTTTGATATAGAGCCCTATCATAGGATTGTTGTATTCTCATACGTATGCGCATATACATTCTTCTGCCAAATTTATTTTTGAGAGTGAACTCATACCAATTCAATTCTCATTCCAGATAACGCCCAGGAGAGAGCATCTAGGGCAGCAGGGGGAGATGAGACGAGGGAGGCTCGTCAGGAGTAAGAGTTGCCTCATCAACTGCCAGAGATGATTTTGGCAGCACATGTAACCAAACCAGTGGCGCAGCCAGATGAAACGACGGTGGTCGCAACGACAGGGTACTTTTCACGGGATCAACCACAAGTGTTAGTGGTGCCGGAGGTTCAGACCCACGCGGGGTCGTCGGGGTGGAAGCAAGAAAGAGAGGTTATTTTTAGTAGGAACCCACCAGAGTGGCGAGGGGGTTCAGGTGTAGTGTTAGCGTATTAAGGAAAAGATATATCAAGCGTCAACTACGCATGGGAGATTGCGATGAGGTGCGAAAGCAAATGCTAATCACTTTTAGTTTAGTGGGAGCAGCGCTACAGTGGTGGGAATTGATCACCACAGTGAGGAAAGGGACACACTAGCTATTGCAGGGTTTTGGGTGCAGTTTGACCACAAGTATTTTCCTCCAACGGTTAAGACCGAAATGAGGAGAAAATTTAGTGAGGTGACTCAGGGGGATCGTTCAGTGGCCGATTACGAGGAAGAATTCACTCATTGGCAAAAAAAAAAAAATTTGTACCGGATGAGGTAAGCGAGGAAAAGAGAAAGAAAGCAAGGTTTATGGATGGGTTAGTCTGGAGAATCAGACAACATTTAATTGGTAAATACGCATTAGTAGTTTATACAGATGTCGTTAACGCAGCACTCCGGCACTGTCGGGAATATCGCTTCCATGCGAAAGGAAGCGGGAGGGGAGTGGGAACTAACCAGTCGAATAAGAAAGGAGGGAACAATACCAGTGGGGTATCCCAGCCGCAAACCGGGGGAGATCAGGGGCAGGATTTCCGGTAGGGAAATCATGCCAAACGATTTAGAACTGGAGGCTATCAGCAAGATGGCCAGGAATTCCAACAAGGTCGGTATGGAAAGGACTAGTGGCAGGGTGAATGTATTAGAAGGTGTTTCGTTTATGGGGAAAGCGAGACACATGAAGAGATATTTCCTTAAGCTAGGCAGGGGTCAACTACAGGACGAGGTCCTGGATGTACAACCACTATAGCAAGTCATTGGTGCATTCGGGCAGGGAGAAGATGCTCCGGAACCCGAGGATCAGCCGTTGCAGCTGGAGTATGGAGGTAATTATTTTTACCTTATGGGCATGAGGTATATTTTTGAGTGACAAAGAAGATGTCACAATATAAGACTTATTTTTCACTAGAGTTCGCGGGTGAGTCGAATTTAGTGGGTGCGTTGGCTGCGGCATCCATAGTATGTGGATAAACTTTCCGTGGGGTAGCGGAGTTTCTTTGGTGTCCTTCACGGGGGTGTGGAGGTGTACACTGAGTGAAGGTTTGAATTATTCGAAGAATTACTACTTTCGAGAGTTATGGGAGTAGGGTTGATAATATTTCCTAAATAACGGCTGGATAGCGATGGAATTTAACTATTGTGGATAGTGGTGTAAAATTTTGGTGTTCGCGACACCAGGGTATGGTTGGTACTAGGTATCACCGGAGAGGGTGTATAGCCTATATATATGTTGTATGGCGTGGTGCGATAGCACATAGTGAGGTTTTGTGTTCTCACATTTTATCCCGGTAAGTGGGGATGTTTACTGATGTGAATCGGGGTGGTTAGATTTATTTTCGAGCAAAGAGAGATAGCTCAGAGTTTATTTTGCGCAAGGACTAGTGATAGTAAGGGCGCGGTCTTTTATGTTGTCTTTGGTACCATAAGGGTAAGCGTATATACTTTTGTGTTGAGAGACGAGTATTTTGTGGGAAGATGTTTGGACGTGAGTACTTGGGTTAGGTACTCGGGCAGTAGGTATATATGTATATATATATATGTGATATGACTACGGGTTAAAAGTTATATTATGGGTTACGACTAGCATAGTCGGGTAACTTTCGCGCGGTAGAGCGCGGGGATAGGGTGTATAGGCACCCGGGTTAATTAAGGCAAATTTTGTGCGATTAAGCATGTGTATAGGGTGTATGGGCGCCCAGGGTAATCTAAATGCATACTTGTGTAACGTATGGTTAGAAGCGGATGGGTTAGATATAGAGGGCTTGGAGACACATGACTAGAGAGTAATATGCGAAGCTTAGAACATTACGCTCATCTTAATTTCAAGGACGAAATTCCTTTGTAAGGGGGGGAGTATGTAACACACCGTAATTTTGAGGATTTAATATTTAATTATTTTTGGGAGTTATAAAAATATTTAAATTGGAGAAACTTAAATTCATGAGTTGGAGAATTTATTTGAGTGAGCCGAATTATTTATAATTGGCGACTTTTAAGTTTAATGATTCAAAATCTCGTGTGTCACATTTTGAGGTTGAAATTTGGAAATTTTGAAAAGTATCTCAGATGGAAATTTCGAGTGCACGGTTGCGTCCGGATGGGTCGAGATAGTTAGAAAAGAGTATCCGGGGGTAGCAATTGGGTCTCGGGGTATTTTCGGGCATAGCTAGGCCCACACGGAGTGAGTAGGGCCTTTTTAATTAGGCCCACATGGACAAAAATGGGATTAGATGTTTTTAACCTAATTGAGAGATTAGGGAATAGCAGCCAACATAACTCTAAACCTAGGGTTTAAGAGGGGATTTGGGAAAAGGCAAATCAAGAGAAAATTGGAGGTTATTGGAGCTAAATTAAGGGACATCGACAATGGATCAGACACTACGAACAATTTCAGGCAAGTGGTTAACTGTTGTGATTTCTAAATTGATGATAATTAATTCATATCATAGTGATGTGTAAATCAAAATTCGTTTTGGGGATAAATGGGTACAAAATGGGGTTTTTGTTCATGAAACTATTGAATGAGATTCAAAGTAAAAATTGTTGTGTTGAACATATTTGTGTATAGATATTTGGTTGGAATAAGAATTCGGAATATAAACTGGGGGAAATCTGGATTTGAAATTTGGTTTGTAGAACAAGATTGATGAATTTTAATGGGAAAACCCATCTTTAAATATAGTGAGATATCGTGTGAATCAAGAATGCCAAAATAGTTATAGATGTTTGAGACTTGTTTTGGGAGTAATTGATTGGTTAAAAACCATCATTTAAGGTTGGAAAATGGAGAGGTAAAACCTTGAAAATTTAGTCATGGCTGAAACAACAAGCCGAGGAAGACAACCACCTACTCGATCGATCGATCGACCCAAGGGAAGACTATGCAAGCCCATATGGATTCTTAAACCTACATAAAAAATACCACTTGAGCCACCAATCTTTCACATAAAGTCTGCTAAAACACTTTGAGTTCCCAAACTTTTCATTCGATAGAACTACGTAGACCTGATTATCTACTATATTTTTATCACAGACATTCAAAAATAGACACCTCATTGTCTTTCAATCGGAGATACGTAGGAAACTTGATATATCACTCCGGGATCGGTTTAAATAAACACTAAGGAACACTATTTTATGGGGGAACCCTACTCGTGGTCATTTTTTCCTCCCTCCAAAAGAGTCGTCATGTTCAAAGTAAACTAAAAGTCAAGTAATAAAATAGTACCTCTCTAAAGCATTTTAAAGACTCCATAGGGTCATCCTTATTTGAGGAACAATACATAGAGGCTAATGTCATGAAAGCGACAACCAAAAGAAGTCGAAAAAACCCCTCTTCAAATCACCCTAAGAAATCACCAATGGATAGACTCACTAAGGACTCCCCTTAAATTGAAACCCTGTCTGGGACAAGGAGAAACACTTGGTTTCCAAAGCTAAATCAAAATTCTCTTTCCCAATTACCAAGAAAAAAAGGGAATTATCTTCCCTCACCACTCCGACATCTGTACAGATAGATAGTTCCCCATCAAATAGATAAAAATTGTCTTTTTCCAAAAGATAAGTCAAAGACGGGGAACTTTTGTTTCCATATATATACATGTATCTCTTTTTATTTTTATCATGTTTATTTTTCTTTTATGTACATATATATTAACACCATTTTAATAGAAGGACCTTATAGATGATAAGGTCAATCACTATCGAAGAGGATCTAATGGTTTAGTAGACTGAATCACTATTGGAGACATTCTAATGGTGTAGCAGGCTGTCTCGCCAAATTAACATCTTCAAGTAGAGCTTCAAAAGTGTTCAAAGATTTCAATAATATCCCTTGGGATGCTAGAGGCCTAATTAACCGGGAAATAGAAGAGACTCCATCCATTAGATCTGGCAATTAAGTTTTTCTTCTGATGTAATGGTATTACTTATAAAATCCTAAATTTCTTTAAGTTTGTTTGCTTTTTTTTATTGTAAGAGACCCTAGGAAAGACTTTTTTTCCTATGTAGTAGTTAATCAAATGTGTGAGGGTACTGTCCCTCTTCCTTAAAATAAAAAAAACACTATCCATTACTCTGATGCATGAAATACTGAAAATTAAAGAAAAGAAAAATACAACATAGAAATTACAAACTATTCATTATCAAAAGAGAAAGTGATGTTATTTATAACATGATATATGATGAGAATCCCAATACATGTCAAAAAGTGCATTGAGGATTCCTCGCATTCCTCCTAAAAGAACGTACTACATAATTACACGTGGCCTTACCACGACCAAAAACCTAAGAAAATCACGAATATATACCTTTTGGGGATTACATCAAATTCAGCCTAAAAGGTCACCTAAATATACTACCCAATCATTCCATCATAAATGGTCCCTCTTCTTCGCAAGCCAGTTAACAAAAGCTCTATTCACAGATCCCGAACCCATCATCCCTTCCCTCATACCAAACATAGAGATGCCAGTTGGATAATAAGGTCCACCAACACACTTAATCAACCCCAACGACATTCCCACATACTCAGTAGTTCAGTTCATGTAAACTTCTGTGACCAGCTGACGCAAAGCTATATATATAGAGGACCAACGAGGCAATTTATCCTTGAGTTAGACAAGATTGACCAACACTTTTTGCAAAATTGAAACAGGTAAATTCATTAGCTATAAAAATAAGAAATAACCAAATACCCAAAAAAAAGTGAGTAAAACTCACGTCAATCGCAAAAAGTGCAGGGTCCAGAGATGGCGCCAACATGCCAAAAGAAAAGTCATGCTGACGAACATGGATGACTTGCCACAGTAAATGTCCACCGGGATAACTGAAAGGAAACAACGATCAACATGTATTGTTTGTGGATACAAAATGGTAAAATTGATAGATAGTAAGGTGGAATACCCTGTACTCACCGAGATTACTAACACAGAAGAGGATTTCACCTCCGCATAAATATGCCCAACAACGATAAACAAACGACACATCTGACATCCCAAAACGTGCCCCACTAGCTGTGTCCGTGTCAAAAAAAAGGCAAAAGTGAGATAACGATTAAACTAACAAAATAAATGCATCGGTTTAGAGGCAAGAGTCATTAAAAAGGATTGAGTAATGACTTATTAAAAGGGGAAGGAATAACATGCATTAATAGATTTTGGACTACCAATAGAAATGACCAATCGATCAACCATTCCTCCGTAGATGACCATACAGTCAAACATAGGGTTAACTGATTGGTTAACCATCTGATCATTTTCTGATATCCCTATTTTTACCCTAACTTTTCTACCTATTACCCCCGTACCCTCACACTTCCCAAAAAAATAGGCAAGCCTATTTTTAACCCTTTCAATTTCAATGAAGAGTGTCCGCACATGCACCCCCTTAGTCGACTACCTCTATGGTCAGCCCTATTTGCAATCAGGGTGTGGATCATGTTTACCCCTTTTGTGCAAGCACTCCAAAAACCACAACCCACTAAAAACCTACAAAACCCCAGAATAGAAAACTCTGGTGACCAAAAATACGAATAAAGGAGAAAAGCAAAAAAACCCTCTGGGGGTCCTTTAACCGATCAGTTGAAATTCCCCAAAACTTTAATCGTGAGGGCACCCCCCTTTGACTGGTCGGTCATCCCCTTTTTACGGTAATCATAAAAATATATTTAGAGATCATTTATCAATACTACCCGCGTCCTTTGGCCCTCGTCACCCTAATCATAGCCCGATGGATGATCGATTTGTGAAAGCCTATGGATGATCGGTCGGTCAAATGTCCCTACCAAAACCCTATAAAAGGAGGTCTCAACCAACCTTTCAAATACCCCCCAAACCCAACATTTGTTCGATTTTCTAACTTTCTTAATCCCAAACGCTCAAGATACTCGAGCTCGTCTTGACAAGTCCCAAAAGAAGTTTGTACTTTAAAAAAGTCACTTATCCCAGAGAGAAGTTCATACTTTTGAAAAGTCGCTTCCTCCGTAGTCTCGAGTAAAGTTCGTACTTCTGAAAAATTGCTTCCTCTGATAAAAATAAAGGCGAACGTCTGTAAGCATTCTGTGAAAGTAGGCACTTCTGAACAAAGCTCTATCTGACTAAATGAAGCTCTATTCGATCGGACGCCTCAAGTGGGTACACTCTGGGAAAAAAATCATTTATGCTCCAAGGGTAAGAAAACTCTACCAAAATCTCGGGTTAAATAACCCATATATATTGTGATAAGTTGTCCATATATGTTTCTCTCTTTTAACACGACATGCACTTTATAATGTTTGTATTTGAAAATCCGGTTTTTTACCCAACAGCTTAGTTAACTGAATTGACGTGATCATGTTTTAAATAAATGTTAGTAAAATCCCACAATGACTGAAATGCAAACATGAAAACATAATTTGCAAAATCGTTCTTACGAAAGTTTCAGTGAGCTGAGTTAGCCTAAAACTTTGCAAAGCAAAGTCTAAAATCCGGCTACTCTCACTTCTTCTATGAGTGAACAAACCCTGTCTCCTGGGAGGCATCCCCGAATATGTGTTTTCATATAAATACTTGTCAACCTTTAGTCATTGATTACGTTATTATTTTAACATGTAAATATATCAATCCAACAAAATGAAAATGCTATATTAAGGGCTAAGATCCAAAATGCCGTAATGTTGTATATTGTATACCCGGTATCCCATCACCTACACCAGTAAATATGTATTATTTGATGGAACCATGTTGTATTTAACCCTAAGTATCCTTGGGTACATAAGCACTATACCGAATTAAAATTGTGAAGCCCAAGAATCATAATACATTTCTTGGCATATTATTTCTTAGGGGATGCATCTGTGCCCAGTCCACCCCCTTTTTTCCTCGTGGTTCACTCCAAAGCTGAGATGTGGTGTTTTTCTCGATTTTTAACCATAAAACATTACATATTTTACACAAATGCCCATCTACACCTCCAAATTATCCCTAAGGACAACACCTTCTAGTTAGTGGTCCCCTAAAAATGATAAGAAATTATGACTTTGTCTGTGCATTTGGGTCCAGTCCTATTCTGAACCTCCATTAAAGATACCCTTTGCCCTAAAAATAGCTTCTCCCCTCTCCAAGACAAGTCTTACACTTTCACACACATCATGTTGGAATACATGAATAACCAAACTTCGTAAGCTTTGATCGTGTGGATACACGACTATGTAGGCACAATACTGATTCCTTCGGGAGCACAAGCCTTAATAATATGTTTGATGATATATTTTACCCATCGATATGCAATCATCTCTCACCTATCGAATACCCTATCTCATACTAAAAATGAGATATAAAACTATCTTAAAGCCATGATAGCTCGCACATCCCATAATAAACATGCATACACAAATTACAATCAAACTATGTCGGCTTTGATCCCAAGTCTTCTTGGGTATGCAAGCATAATATCGAGTCCTTATCATGAGCACGGGCCTCTACAATATATGTCTCGATATGTTATCATAGAATAGATGCACCAATCTCTCACATTTCTTTTTTATCTATCCTCAAATTTTAAAAGAGATATCAAACTATCTCAAAGTCGAGATTTCTCACACATTGTATGCATATTAATGACCACCTGTTATCCAATTCGAGCTCTCTCGCACACTTACTTAAATTCTATTGACCACCCGTCATATAATCACAGAGTCATACACAAGAACCCTTGTATACCTGCATCAATTAAGTGACGTTCCTACACCTCTCACTGATACTTTTTTTTTTCTACTTAAGCACCCATCTACATTTTAAGGGATTCTTAACCTAAGGTCTCTAAACCAATTCAAAAATAAACCAAAAAGTAATAAAATAATGTAAAGAGCGATAATAAGCATACACTTAAGGAAGAACAAATAACAAGTGGGGTGCCTAACACCTTATCCACTCATAACCCAGTTCCTGAACCCACACAACAAGAATATTTGAACCAACCGCAGACCTAATCCCGCATCAAGATTATCTCGAAAGGGCTAAACCGAACCTTTTGTTTGATTTTATATAAAATAAACATGCTACTCTGAACAACTAATAAACCCCTCACAAGGAATAAATTTATCCCCAGGCTTAAAACCAAGGGCGTGCACCAAAAACTGGATATGGTGTCAAATAAATTCCAAAGGAAAAGTTATTCGAGCCCATCAAGATGATAAAATGACCTTAATGGGAAGGGTTGGACCGGGAGATAAGAACTCTTTGGCATCCACCATACAAGTTTCCTTCGAGTGCATCGCCGCTTATGTCCCACAATGACACAATCTCGATTTTTGGGGTGCACAAATTCCTTTCTCAGCTTACATTTGAGTCAAGATGTAGGTTCCTTTGGTGGGGATTATCACACCAATGTGTTATTTAATCTATAGTAATAAGTGGGAAGGATAAGTCTAGAAATTAAAGAAAAGGTGTTGGAAATAAGGAATAAAGGTTAGAATAATGGACATTCTCTCCCTCTCAATCAACTATTATGGAAGGTGTGTTACACGGGAAGAGAGTAGCAGAAGGAAAATAAAAAAATAAGGGTTGTAGGTTTTAATCAAGCGTTGATATTGTGGAGGATAAATGGACTATGTTTCCACTTTAGGTTGCGACAGTAAAAAGTTAATGGTTTTCATTAGGTGCTGTGAAATAAAAAAGGGGAGAGAACCTCGAAGGCTCTTACCTCAAATAAGAGGTTAGTTGAAACTTAATAATGGGGTTTCAGGGACTTGAATCTTAGCTGAGGGTGTGTTAATTTTGGAAGTTGGCGCTGTCGGGTTTCTTCATGAGTGTGGCACAAAGTTTTAAGAGGAGGAGAACCTCAATAATTGGTAAGAAGGGATAAATTAATTTTTTATTGACAACCTTTTTACTCCTTTCTTTTAATGTTGCAATAATCCCAAAAATACACTCAACCATCAAGTTAATAAATCCATATTTTAATCCCTTACTTTAACTAAAATTTTGAACCGTCCTAAATATTTTAGAGATTTAAAAAGGGAGAGTTTCATAAATGTATGAAAAGGGTTCAAGGGGATTTTCCAAGTATTATTTTCAAGCGCCATTCAGTGTTTCTTCACATACTCGGGAATTAACTTAAGGACGAAGAAAGTGACTTTCTACTCTCCTCCTTTTATATGCATAGTTGGTAAATTTCACCTAAATTATTTTTTATGTTAAAAAATAATTAGTAACCCCTAGAGTTTTGTGCATTCCTAATTGCATTTCGATTGTATGAATTTAAATTGTTCTAAATATCTGATAATACTTGTTGAGCATTATTCCTATGTGGAAATTAATTATAGTCCCAAAACACGAAAGCTTGCTATTTAAGTTTTGGACGCATTTGTAGAATTTTATGATTGAAATTTTGATATTATGTGATACAAACTTAAATTTAGACTTATAATTTTTTAAGAGTATGATTGATTAGTAGGGTTATACCTTGAGCATTATAAGTAGTACTTTTGACACGCTTGTCCTTATTAGATGATATCTGTCATGAAGACCTCATTAATGCCATGTGAATGAATGTAAACATATTATAAGTGAGTTGGGGAACTTAAATTATTTTGATGGATCCTTGTATGACGTAGTGTACTCTTGTGAAATAATTACATGTCCCATTTATGCATGAACACCATGTGAGCCCTGCTTGAGACCCTATTAATGTTATTATTCGTGTTGTCACGTAAACGATTGATGGAGCGATGGAAATTACTTTTTGATGGCATGGTTGTTGAATAATATTGTTGGTTTAGTCGGAGAAATTTACCCGTAGATATTTAAATATTTAATTTAGTCTCTCACAATAAACCCTAATTAATTTATCTTAATAACTATCAAATCTAAACATAAGTGTATTGAGGGTTCCTTCTTTTGATTTCACTTCGGTGAGACACACATATAGTTTAGAGAAGGGTATGAGTGATGGCTCAAAACTTTAATAAAACTAATACACATTTATTTTAATATTTAAATTATAAGAAGTCACATGTAATGACATTTTCCCTTAGCACCTTATGAAATGAACTGAAATATATAAATTATTCTAAATGATATTACCCAAGGGTAGGGTAATTGAAGTTTGAGTAAATTGCTCGAAGTAAATAAATATGTGTTAAAATGTCACTGTTAAATGAAAATGTTTAAGTTGAAATGAATGGTTAGTCTCTGAGAAAGGACATCTCGGTGTTGGGAAACATGAATTCCTGACCACGTAAATACCAGGTGGTGTCAGGATGTGAAACGTGATATTTTATAATTATATGTGAATTCCCAACCATGAGAATAACAAGTGGCGTCTGGATGTGAAACATGATGTTTATGATTTAACGTGATGTGTTATTTCAGAGCTGCATAACGGTAGACCGATGTTCATGTGATTGTTTAAATTTTGCGTACCGCATATTTTTTAGATGGTCGAGAGAAAGGAATGCATGTCAGTTACGTGTGCGTTTAATTAATGAGAACAACTAATTAATGAAATGCATTGTAATGATTTGATTTGGCATATTACATGTTTGTTAGATGACCGAGAGGAAGTGACTCATGTCGATTACATGTTGTTTAATTAATGAGAACAATTAGTTAATTGTATGAGTTGAGATAATTTTATTACATTGTGAGTCTACATTTTTTGGGATGGGTTGTTAATTGAATTATATAAACTGTGATTTTATCATCTACTCATATAACTGCTTTGAGTTGTGTAACTAAGTTACTTGTTAGAGTTTTGACCCGTTTCTTATACATGGATCTCAGGTGCTAGGGCTGACCCTCCCGTGTAGTTTTATTCTTCCAACCAGGCCTTGTTATTTCTCTTTTTTTTTTCAGGATTTTAGGCTTGGAGACACTGTGGGTCTCTATCTTTCTATCATAGTTAGTTATCACTTTTACATTCACATTGAGTTTATAAGAGAGTTTTTGGATTTTACTATTCAATGACTTTTGGAGAAATGTATTGATCCATCTTATGTTGGGTTACTTTTGTATTTGTCTTATGTACTTTTATTATGAGTTTTACATTTAAGGATTTTCTTATAGTTTCCAAAGTTATTGCTTATTCTTTCTTTTATTACTTAACTGCTAAGAATGATATAGTATTGTTTTAAATATTCTGTATAATTTTATATTTAGACTTGATCATCCTATGTGTTTAATTACATAGGGTATCACAGTTTGTTTTTGGTTTGATATTTTCCGAAAAACTATAAAAAAGATTCTTATTATGTTTTTTCTTGAGAAACCCATATATATATATATATATAATCATACCCCCCCCCCCCCAAAAAAAAAATGGTTTATCTTTTCATGATTTATGTGATGTTTATGGGTTTGATGGTAGAGGATATAGGAACAATGTTGTGTAACCGATTTCCCTTTTCTAGGTTTTTATAATTTAAGAGGATAATGTGAGATGATTGTAGACTTCATTTAACCATAATCTTTGGATTTCTCCTAGCAAAACCCTATTGCAATCATGTTATAGTATATACCATATCGCCTATACTTGACACAAGTTGTATTAGGATGTATCATAGATCTTTATTTGAAAAACTTTCATGTCAAACATTTTCACTTAATCATATCATATTTTATTCGCTTGATTTTTTAGATGTGCTTGTAAGAATCATTGACTGGGAGTTAATTTATAATTTAATGAGAGAATTATTAGTAAGAGTTGCCTAAAGAGGGTGATAACTACCATTAGTGAAAGATTATGAAACTAGGTTGGTTATAGGGTTCATATGGAGTTTTAATGGGAGTAACTATTTTTTCGAGTACTTTAGGCCTTCCCATTTCTTTAGGTTACACATATGAGGTTTTGACATTTAAAGTCATTCGGTGCGTGGTGCCACTCGTATTTCATTTTTATTTTTATTCCTTTTTTTTTGTTTCTAAGGTTTTATTTCTTTTATGGTTTTTTAGAAGAGCATGTTTTACTCTCGTCCAAACGAGGCCCTCTCTGGTTTGAACAAGGTCTGGGTTTAAATAAGCCTTCGTCTTATAACAGAGTGTCAAGTTCACTTACACACACTCAGAGCCTAATTCTACCATTGTTGTCATTGGTTAGACCTCAAAATCCTTATTTCCTCACCCACTCCGCAATCAAGGCTTGGATTTGACATTTTGAAATGTGTAGATCATTTTCCAAGCATCCAATTTAATATTTTGATCTTTGGGTAAGTTTTGTTCTCTTTCTCGCTTTACCCATTTATACCAAAACATTCCTTTAAAAAATCCACACACACACACACACACACACACACACACACACACACACACACACACATATATATATATATATATATATATATATATATATATATATATATATTAAATCATACCCCCCCAAAAAAATGATTTATGTTTTTATGATTTATGTGGCGTTTATGGGTTTGATGGTAGAGGATATAGGAACAATGTTGTGTAACCTATTTTCGTTTTTAAGTTTTTATAATTTAAGAGGATAATGTGAGCTGATTGTAAACTTCATTTAACCATTATCTTTGGATTTCTCCTAGCAAAACCCTATTGCAATCATGTTATAGTATATACCATATCGCACATACTTGACAGAAGTTGTAATAGGATGTATTATAGATCTTGATTTCAAAACCTTTCATGTCAAGCATTTTCACTTAATCATGGGAGTTAATTCAAAATTTAACGAGAGAAGTATTAGTAAGAGTTGCCTAAAGAGGGTGATAGCTACCATTAGCGAAAGATTATGAAACTAGGTTAGTTACAGGGTTCATGTGGAGTTTTAATGGGAATCACTATTTTTTCGAGTTGTTTAGTCCTTGCCATTCCTTTAGGGTACACGTATGAGGTTTTGACATTTAAAGTCATTCGGTCCGTGGTGCCACTCGTATTTCATTTTTATTTTTATTCCTTTTTTTTTTGTTTCCAAGGTTTTATTTCTTTTATGGTTTTTTAGAAGAGCCTGTTTTACTCTCGTCCAAACGAGACCCTCTCTGGTTTGAACAAGGTCTGGGTTTAAATAAGCCTTCGTCTTATAAAAGAGTGTCAATTTCACTTACACACACTCAGAGCCTAATTCTACCATTGTTGTGGCTGCTTTGACCTGAAAATCATTATTTCCTCACCCACTCTGCAATCCAAGCCTTGGATTTGACATTTTGAAATGCGTAGATCATCTTCCAAGCATCCAATTTAAGATTTTGATCTTTGGGTAAGTTTTTGTCTCTTTCTCATTTTGCCCATTTATATATGCCAAAACATTCCTTTAAAAAATCCACACACACACACACACACACACACACACACACACACATATATATATATATATATATATATAGAGAGAGAGAGAGAGAGAGAGAAAGAAAGAAATAGGGTTTTAACACATAATACTATGTATAAACAAGAAAAATCCTATATATATGTAATAAGGTAACCACAATCAGAAATATAGTGGATTTGTTTTTATAAAAAATGATGTTTTTTCATAAACTACTCACAAGGACTCTTATTAGGTATATATTTGTTAGTTATTGGCTTTATGTAGGTTATTTTTGGTGGTTGGGTTTATTTTGTTAGAGTTTGTGGTTGGTGCTATGGTTATTTTGGTTGTTATGACCTAGATTAGGTTCCTAGCCTACTTGTCGAGCTTATTCCCTTATGTTACCCTAGACACCATTGCATTCTTTTTCTTAGTTTATCTTCCTCAGTGGGAAAGATATCCAAAAAGGTTCCACTTCAGCCTTACCTATATTACAGCACACTTTGTTGGGATACATGTGTAGAGTATGAGAGATTATTTTCCACCTGTATCTACTAGGCATGAGTGGTGGTTGAGTATACCATTTTTGTCTAACCTCGAGGGTATATTTGTTCCTTCGTTGTTACATGAGAGGGGAAGGGAGCCAATTCTCCATATGAGCGGTTTTACATACGTTGGCATGGTTAAGAAGTTTTAATTTGATGCCGGGATAACTGGGGAGTTTATTGTATATATGGTTAGAGATATCGACATAGTTATTTACCCAATACCATAACTGAGATCGTAAATATACATGCATTTCCTTAACCTCGATACCTCGATCATCAAGACCATCTCATTTCTTACTAATAAGATATGAAATAGGCAATATAAATTGTTTTTATATTCACTGAAAATGTGTATTAAAGTTTACATGAAGCAGTGATATTTATATCACTGAGATGTTACAACGTTAAAACATTTGAAATACAAATGTTAGTATATTAGTTGTTTGACTGCATAACTGATTTGCTATAACGTTATAACAAATCACATATCATCTCAGTGTTCCATAATTGTAGGAACCATTTGACTAGGAGATTGGAGAACCATGTGATGCATAATAACAGCAACCGTCCTTGACTAGTAAGATTGCATCTGTTGTGAATATGTGACTAGGCAGTGAGATTTTAGCGTATAATTCTATCATTCCCCTCTCAAACTTGGTGTGGGTGATGTCCATACACCAAGTTTGAAATGTAACTGAAAAAAGGAAGATATTGGTAAAGACTTGGTGAGAATGTCGGCGAGTTGATGTTTCGATGGAACATAGTGAGTGATCAAATCTCCTGACGCAACCTTTTCTCTGACGAAATGATAATCCAATTCGATATGTTTGGTACGAGCATGCAATACTGGATTAATTGACATGTAAATAGCGCTGATGTTGTCACAAAATAAAGTAGGAGGTTTAAATAAGTGAACACCAATTTCTCGGAGAATATATGAAACCCATGTTAATTCTGCTATAGCTACTGCCATAGACCGGTATTTCGCTTCACAACTAGAACGAGAAACTGTGGGTTGTTTCTCAGATGACCAATAAATGTAATTAGCACCAAGAAAAATATAAAATCCCGAGGTAGATCAACGTGTAGAACACCCTGCCCAGTCTGCATCTGAAAATCCGTAGAGAGATAGTGTTGGTTGTTTAATAAATTTCAAGCCATAGGAGATTGTTCCTTGGAGATATTGAAGTATTCGTTTAACTTGAGCTAAATGAGAAGTGGTAGGAGCATGCATGTGTTGACAAATGCTATTGACTGTATGAGCAATGTCGGGCCATGTAAGACATAAATATTGTAAGGCGCCAAGTAAAGAGCGGAATTCAGTTGGGTTTGATAAAAACATATCATTATCATTAATGGATTGTTAGGAAACAAAAGGTGTTACGGATTTGTTGACATGAATCATTCTGGCCTTGGCGAGAAGTTTCTCAATATAGCTTCTCTGAGTAAGTTGAAAGCCTACATCGATTGGCATGAATTCCATTCCAAGAAAGTAGCTTAGAGTACCTAAATCTTTGATTGCAAATTCTACACTTAACTTTGTAATAAGATTTTGAAGCAAAATAGATTTTCTCCCTGTTATTAAAATATCATCAACATATAATAATAATAGAATAATGCCATGGGATGAATTATAAATAAATAATGAAGAGTCTGCCCGACTATATACAAAACAAAAATTGATATGGAAAGCACCAAATTTGTCAAACCAAGCTCTTGGAGCTTGTTTAAGACCATAAATGGCCTTTCTTAATGCACAAACATGAGAAGGATACAAAGGATGGATAAATCCCGGTGGTTCTTTCATGTACACTTGTTCTTAAAAAGTTCCATGTAAAAAGGCATTCTTTACATCTAATTGTTTTATACACCATTCACGTGTTATGGTTATAGCAAGGACAATCCGAATTGTAGCAGGTTTGATAACTGGACTAAATGTTTTGGAGAAGTCAATACCCTCTACTTGATTATAGCCTTGAGCTACTAATCTTGCTTTATATCTTTCAATACTACCATCCGGTTTTAATTTTGTCTTGTATCCCCATTTTGATCCAATTAAATGCATGTGTGGTTGTTTTGGCACAAGATTCCAAGTATGGTTACTATGTAATGCAGTTAATTCTTTATGCATTGATTTAATCCATTTTGGATCCGATAATGCTTCTTTATGATTTATTGGCTCAATAGGGGATGTGAGTTTGGTTTGGAGGGCAGAAGGAGGTGAGCTAGTTGAGGTTGGTTTAGACTTTGATCTAGTTATCATTGGATGCTTATTTTCCACTACATGTGTTTGGTCTAGTTTTAAAGGAATAGTTAGTTGGATTCCTCGTGGATTGTAAAGAAAATGGGTAGGAGATGTGTGTTGTATAATACTATGATCAATAATTGTAAGAGGTATAGTGGGGTGACTATCAGAAAAGAAGGTTGATGTGGACATGGTAGAGGGTGTTGTAGGGCTGCTATATAAAGATAGAGTATGAGTTGAATTTCTGTCATTATGATTTGGTGAAAAAAATCGTTATTTAATTTTGTTTCAAAAGATTTTGTACCTTTCTCAAAAATTTGATCGCTATTTATTGGATTTAATTTATGAAAATGAGTAGGTCTGCTTTCTTGCGCATCAAATTTGGTACTATTTTCAAAGATTCTATTGCCATCCATTAAATATGATATACTATTATGAGCAGGTCTGCCCTCTTTATGTGGTGTGTCCTTTCCATGTAAAATGGGACTTGATGTCAATTCTAATTTTGAAGCAGGTAAGATGCTTCTTGAAGTAGGTGTAATGTCCACATCTTGTTTTAAATATGGAGATTGACTTGATGTCAAGTCAGTTCCAGTTATAACAGGTGTATGACTTTTAATTTGTGTGTTCTTACTTTGTTCTAAAGGAATTGCGTGACTATTAGAAGGTGTATGTCTTTTATTTTTTGTGTTCTTACTTTGTCCTACAGGAATTATATGACATGACGTTAAATCTTTTCTGGGAACAATATCTATAGTCTCACCATATCTTGAGTTATCTATGGGTCTCCCACGGCTTGGATTTGTGTCACAAGTCTTTTGTGTTGAGTTAATATTATTTGACACGTCTCCTGACTTCTGACTATTTATCTCAACACTTTCTTTACTGACTTCCAAAAATTCTTGATATGTTGTCATATCTGTTCTCTCTTCACTAGAGTTCATATATCTATCAGGTGTAACATAAGGCATGATAGATTCATAAAAAATAACATGTCTTGACACATATACTCTCCTTGTAGATGGATGATAACACCGATATCCCTTATGCAAGGAGATGTAACCAATAAAAACACAAGGAAAGGATTTTGGGGTGAATTTATGTTGTGTTTTTCCTTTTATGTAAGGGAAGCATCTGCAGCCAAAAACCTTAAGAGAATCAT
Organism: Sambucus nigra; assembly: GCA_949130495.1. Classification (NCBI taxonomy): domain Eukaryota; kingdom Viridiplantae; phylum Streptophyta; class Magnoliopsida; order Dipsacales; family Adoxaceae; genus Sambucus; species Sambucus nigra. Next base: position 94,882,336 of record OX422219.1, read on the forward strand.
AGCATGGTTGTTTATGGTACAACTTAAAGAGAGGAGTCTCTTTATTTAATTTTGAAGATGGTAATCTATTTATGAGATATACTGCAGTTAGAAAAGCATCTACCCAAATATATAAAGGTATTTTTGCATAAAGCATAAGAGTTAAAGTAGTTTCAACAATATGTCTATGCTTCCTTTCAGCAACACCATTTTGCTCCGGAGTATCTGGACAAGAAATCTGTCTAAGTATACCATGGTTGTGTAAGTGTTCTATGAAAATATTACGTGAAAATTCTCCTCCTCCATCACTCTGAATTTTTTTAATTTTCTTATCAAACTGAGTTTCAACCATCTTTTGAAAATGGAGGAAAGTTTCATAAAAATCATACTTGTTCTTAAGAGGAAATAACCATGTATACCTAGAATAATCGTCTATAAAAACAATATAGTATCTCATATTTTGAGAAGAATTAATGGGTGCAGGACCCCACAAGTCTGATTAAATTTTTGCTAGAGGTTCTAATGAAATTTTACCATTTAAATTAAAAGGTTCCTTACAATTCTTTCCCATTTGACATGAAACAAAATTAGTAGAACTTTTATTCCAATGACTAACATTAAGACACTTATTTCTGGATAATAATTTGAGAGTTTGGCTACTAGGATTCCCTAATCTCATGTGCCAAATGTCGTCACTGCCCTTACTTTCTTGTTTGGCAAACAATGCTTGAAGCTTGTTGTCATCAAAGGCATATAAAGATCCTTGTCTAGTTCCTTTGGCCATCACCTGTTTGGTCTTCTTATCATTAACAACAAAGCCATTGTCAGAGAATTCTAGAGTACATTTATTTTCTTTAGCAAGTTGTGAGACAGAAATAAGTGAGTTTTAAAGTTTTGGAACAACAAGTACATCTTTAAGTGTAAGACCATTTATCTTCTTTTCACCAACATGTGTTATTTCTAATTGAGAACCATCACCAATTACAACTTTATTATTGCCGAAATAAGGTTTTAAATTTGAAATGTTACTTGTTGTGTTGGTCATATGAGTAGAAGCACCTGAGTCCACATACATGTTATGGTCAAGAGGATATTTTTGTGTAGTTACCATTGCTTCTGTGTTAGCTGGAGCACCGACTGAAAATTCCCACCTATAGAAACAGGTTAGTGCTTTATGTTTGTTTGAGCCACAAATTTGACATTCCACTTGTGTTGTATTAGCTTCTTCTTTAGGCCATTGATCAAATGATCGATTTGTGTTCCTGAAATATCCTCCTTCTGTGTGAAAAGGTCTTATGTCTTATCTCATGGATTGCATTGCCTCACCTTGACTATAATAGTTGTTATTCTACCTGTCATTTTGATTAAAAGAGGGATTATTGTTAGGATAAAAGCATGCTGGTCTGAAACCATGACCCCTTGAGTTGTAATTTCCTCCAAAGTTGCCTCCATAGTTGCCTCTCCCTCTATTATGTCTTCCTCTTCCTAGAGCATATCCTTGGTATCCTCCTCGTTGTGCCATAAAGGCCAAAGAGTGATCCATACCAGTGGATGTTTCATGAGTTATGATTTTTGATTCCTTTTCTTCCCTCGTATCAAAACCTCTCAAAGCAGTTATGAGTTGTCCAAGGGTTGGATATGGAGGTTTTCCAATCATAACAGTACGAAAAGTTTTATATTTTGCTCCTAACCCTTGGACAAATCTGATAACTTTTGAATTTTCATCCAAAGTTTTGTTGATGGCCATAAGTCCATCACAAATTTCTTTGAAAGTTTTAACATATTCATCAATGGTTTTTCCTTCCATTGATATGTTACGCAATTATTCCTTGAGGGATAATTCTTTTTCTTTAGAAACTTGAAGATATTGATCTTCAAGTGTCTGCCATATTTGTTTGGCAGTATTGCAACCCACTATTAAATACGTTGCCTCATCACTCATAGTGCCTGAAATCTAGCTCCTCAAAAGACACTCATTTTCTTCCCAAACAACATATGTAGACAATACCGTGTCCAATTTTTTATTCTTTTCATTCGTAAGAGGCATCGGTGGCTCATCATAGAGAAGATGAGTCACTTTTAAGGACTGAATTAGTTGAAACATTTGAGTTCTCCAAATGAGATAATTAGAAGGTTTAAGCTTCATGGGACAAATGGCTATTAACTAGTGAAGAGAGACCAAAGAGAGACTCAACCCAGATGAAGTCATTTGAGAAGAACCACTAAGCTCTAATACCATGATAAGATATGAAATAGGCAATAGAAACTATTTTTATGTTCACTGAAAACGTGTATTAAAGTTTACATGAAGCAGTGATATTTATATCACTGGGATGTTACAACGTTAAAACATTTGAAATACAAATGTTAGTATATTAGTTGTTTGACTGCATAACTGATTTGCTATAATGTTATAACAAATCACATATGATCTCAATGTTCCATAATTATAGGAACCGTTTGACTAGGAGATTGGATAACCATGTGATGCATAATAACAGGAACCATCCTTGACTAGTAATATTGGCGTTGTTGTTAATATGTGACTAGGCAGTGAGCTTTTAGCATATAATTCTATCACTTACTATTCAGTTTATAATAGAATTTACTTTACGGTTGTTGCCTTAGATAATTGTAATCTACCATAGAGTATTCGTATTTATTCTAACCATTGTTTTCTTAATAAGATAGTTAGTTGCAATCTTCAACCAATAGGGAATCATAGTACTTATGACCCCGATTATATTTGGTTTATGCAAGCCATTAGTACTGGCATGACCATTAAAATCCCATATATTATTTGAGGTATATGTCGTCCATACAGAATGATGGAGATACTCGGCTACATATGTCTCTACCCTATGATATGTTACTTACTTGCATTATGATGACAGTTTAGGTACCTCTTGTTTACAGAGATCTAACTTTAGACTCTCTTCACAAGATCAACGAGGCAACTACTAACCATTTCGAGTCACATATCCTTGAAGATGCATGTCCATCCTTGAAATACTTCCAAGGAGGGTGATATTATCTATTATGATTCTAGACATGCTCCAGAATCGCGTTCTTTAGTTCCGAGAATGACATCGCCTACACTCACACATCTAGATTTGTAAGAGTCTAATTTTTCTGTGCATCTCGATCCAACAAGAGATGAGAGATTCCTTGCAGCTTTAGGTACACAGACAATAAATATTCAATCACAACTTGAAGATCTATTGGAGAAAGAGAAACTCAAATCATCCAGAGAGGATGCCAAGTATAAGTGTTGGATAAGGGAGTAGCGTGACCGAGAGATGAAATACGGAGCCAAGTCGACAGGAGCTGGAGATGATGATGATGGTTTCGATGCATTATCTAGACAACTAGCATGTCTACTGTAGAAAAAGAGAGCATCTCAGACCAAATAGAGATGATACCTAATATTGATTGTGGTTGAGGGAACAACGTGACCAGGAGAGGAAATATGGATTCGAACTGTAAAAAACTAGAGATGATGATGATGGTGCTTATACATTTTAGGATGATATTGTATTTTGGGACTTTGTAAATTTATGACCTATTGTAATATGTATTTTAGAAATAGGACAACAAATATTTTATTTATAGTTTTAGTCCCTATTTATGAAAGAAGCCGCTGGCGTGGACCTAAATTCATAAAACGTCAACCAATGACAGCATACCACGTGTCCCTTTAATTTGAAAATAAGGACTAAAAATGGAAGCGAAATGTTTGTTGTCCTATATCCATAATCAATATTATTTTAATTCCTAAAAGTACATAATCTATTTATTTTTTATTATTTTATTTGATGATGTACTAATAAGAGAGAGAGAGAGGAAAGAGAGATTTTATATATCATGATGTATATTTTATTCTTTTATACTTTGTTTTAATTTATCAATATGGATTTATCCTCTTTATGAATATTATCTTGTATGACACCTATGGATTCAATATATTCATCATTTTTACATTATGATGTGTCTTTTCTTCTAGAATTTTTCATACATGCTTATTATTGTTACTTATAAGTTTTAGATGATATTGATGATGTCACTAGTCACGTTGAGATATGGATATGTTGTTTCTTATCAATATATATGATATGGAAAATATTGCACCCCGTCGCGGAGGGTTCGGCCCTACTCAGCACGGTGCGGTACCCACAATTTTGGTCATTCATACATGACGCTGCCTTATATTATACAGGGTGCGGGACCCATAACTCTAACCGCACTAACAGGGTGCTGCACCCACAGCTTTAGCCCCATGCAGGAGGCAGCCTTCCGCTACGCTGGATGCATCCTTATACTATGCAGGATGCGACACTCAATATGCTTGCCTTATAGGCCGCATCCCTCTCATTCATAGTTGCTCTAGACTTGATATATGTCACGTGCTTAGGGCACGTGACACAACTCACATACCTCCTATAAATAAAGGTCCACACCTGGAGATAAAGGGGAATTCTACAATACTAGGTGAAGCCTTCCCAATTCTCTCTACACAACCTTAACATACAGCTTGGGGGCTACTTACCTACATCGTACTCATATCTCCGTCCCTCCCGGAACCGCTACAGTCATGTACTCTCCTTTACTCTCATACTTGGTACGCCTCTTTAGGATCGATTATATTGTACAATGCAACGCATATAATGAGAATGGAGCAACACAATGGACGTAGGCCTATTTTAGAGGCTGAAATACTCTATATCTTATCTTTTATCTCTCTTTACTTTCTCTATTTGCTTATTAGGCTCTATACCTTGGCTTGCTAATACGAGAACGACAAGTGGACGATTTCTCGTATCATCAATTTGGTGCCGTCTATGGGAAATGAGGTATTTCAATCATGTTTCTCTATGTTTTGGGTTCTTAAATACCTTATTTTATTCATGGGGATCCTTTAGATCATCATCTCATGAGTAAATTTTTGGTTATTGAGCTCTATTTTAGATTTACACCCATAATTGGGTATTTTATATATTCCGATTTGCTATTGGGTCTTCATTTTATGACTTTAGATCTATTTTCCATACGCATGTGATATCATTCTATCTAGATAGTGCTGCAAAGCACATTGGGCTTTAGCCTCGAAAAGATGAATGATTAGGGAAAGACTGTATTTACTCCCTTTTTGCTGTTCTTGACCTATGACCTAGGGTTTATCATTGAAACTGTGTCGTTTTGTGCATCGTGAGGGTGTTCTCTCATTAATAGACCCTAGTAGGTATTCTCTTCACGTTTTGGGAGAGAAAAACTCAGTTTTTGGGTTTCTATTTTGGGATCGCTCCCTTCACTGCCTAGGCAGGGATGTGGCATGGTAGTTCAACTTCCTCTCTTACCATGGCCCCTACTAGTGCGGTTCAATTATAGAAGCTTTAAAATATTAAGGAACAGACTCAGGTGTAATCCAACCCAACCTTGGTGAATATCATACAAAGGCCATAACAGTACACCTATATGCCTTACTGGCCACGACCTCAACAGAATATCATGCAGCAGTTTAAACGCTGCATCCTAATTTCTTACTTGGTTACTCTAATATTTTTTAGATTACTCACTTCTGCTAGTTTTATCTCAGATTATATATTTTGTAAAGATTAACTAACCAGAAAATGGAAGGAGAATCCAACTAGAGCACAGAAGTCAAAGATGAGATTGTACAGCTGTACAACTATCTCTATGATAGTCATGCTTCACTCCAGACCCAAGTCAACCATTTAACTCAAATGGACCTCATGCTTAAGGCCGCAGCCTCATCCAATGTGGGTACGACACCCAGGATCATTGCTGCCGCAGCCTTAGCAGTTTCAGTCTCGAAAACAGTTAGCAAGAGCTAAAAAAAGAAAGCAGAGAAGGAAGAAGAGAGCAAGAGCTCTAGGAAATACACCCCATTGGACTTCCTAATTGAAGACATCTTCGATTCCATTAAAGAGGACAAGCTGCTAAAGTGGCCAGAGAAGCTTAAAGCTTCACCCCACAAAAGGAACAAAGCCAAGTGAAGCAAATTCCTTCTGGACCACGGCCATGACACTAAGCAATGCTATGAACTAAAGGATGAAATTGAAAGGTTGATTGGGTAAGGGATGCAACAGAGGTTCATTAGGGATGTTTAGGGGATGCAGCCTAGTCTGACAGACCGCATGCCCATTTTTCATGCTTATGTTTTATATTTCATCTGTTTCTATTTTGTAGTGAAAATCTTCTTACGCTGTTTTATATTAAACTTTGTATTGTCGTTACAAAGTCATATATATATATATATATATATATATATATATATATATATATATGTGTGTGTGTGTGTGTGTGTGTGTGTGTGTGTGTGTGTGTGTGTGTGTGTGAAAAGATATATGAAATCAAGTTCACTCTTATAGTGCTATATTTTGATTCTCATTTCCATGAAATGTTATCTTATAAAAGACCATTTTGTCTTACACAGATCTCGAATCGATATAATATGTTATACCGGGAATGATAATATCTAAATGGGCCCATAACACCCGTCAAGACGGCTGATTGTCCGAAAGAAAATTATAATTGAAAATAGCGAAAGAAACTATTGAGATAAGCTATCTAAATTGGTTTGCAACATCACTCATAAGGGCTTACAATGCCCGTTCTTAGCTTTCGGGATGCGTCATTAGCTGCAACGACTTATAATGCCAGTTCTTAGGTTTTTGGATGCGTCATTAGCTGCAGAGGGTTACAATGCCAGTTCTTAGCTTTCGGGATGCGTCATTAGCTCGGGGAGGTTACTCCCCCGATAAACATCATTAACTTGGTGAATAGAGACAAAACATCATTAACTTGGTGATCCCATATTATCTTGGGGAAGCCTCATAATACCTAGCTCGGGAAGGCCTAACAATAACCCATAGGGGATGGAGACTTAATTGTCTACGAAAAACCCTATATTTGAAGGGGCCAAAGACTTAATTATCTACGGATAATCCTATTACAACCTATGGAGGCTTTATATATATCCATATAAGCTTGGGGAAGCTTTATAATACCTAAATCGGGGGGGGGGGGGGTGATAATAACCCAATCAAAGCGACTATAGGAAAGCCATGAAAGGCAATCGAAGCGACTAAAGGATGTTGTGTTGCCGTCATCCAGAAGCATGGCAAACCTACAGAGGGCTAGAAAGATGTCGCAGCCTTATCAATATGGCAAGTTACATAAGTTAATTAATTTAGAGGACGCGACAGGATAACATCTAACTCAGATGCTGCGACAGATGAAGGTCAATGGTACCAAGACTTAGAAAAACAGAAAAGTTAACTTAGATGCCAAAGAAGTCAAGCCGCAACCCCAAGGCCATTTTTCTTTGGGACAAAGCTAGTTGTCCGCAGCCTTGGCCATTCCTGGGAGCCCATTATAGCTATTAAAGAAGTATGTAATTTATCATAAGGTATTGTCAAAGCCTTAAACGTCCTATTGGCATCAAGACTTGTAAATACATAAGTATGAAATGAAAATTCACAAGGCGAAATGAGGTGGCCGTAGCGTTATTCAATACTTCCATTGAAAGATATGGCCGCAGGCTTAGTCTCATACTTATTGTTGAAGTGCATATTTTATTGAGCAACTGTGGTCAAGTAACAAAGATGTATTGAAGCGAGCAAAACAAAGGAATAAAAGCATATAGACAAGGGGGAGAAATGTGGAAAGGCATATAGATAAAAAGGCCACAACCTTTGTTAAGGAGTACAAATATATAAAGGGATGCAACCCTATATTGATAATCAGTTAAAAAAATTACAAGAAGATGATTACAAGTTAATAAAGCTGCATCATCGTTCTCATCTCCCTCATCACAATTCGCAATTGTCTCAGTTTTGTCATCTTCTGCTGCAGCCTCCTCAGCTTGCTTCCTAGCTCTCTCCTCAACTGCAGCTCTTAGTTCAGCCACACAGAGATCATGTTCTGCATAACCTAACCTCCAGGACATAATTTGTTCCTTGGACTCCGAGAATATTTTTACAACTCTGTGCCTCAGCTCCTGAAAGCTGCGGAGGTAGGCTTTGTTATTAATCTGATAGAAGCCACTAGATTTCTTGAAGCTGGACACAGCAAGGTCCGTAACATGTTTCAAGGCTTAAACATGTTGTCTCTCAAGTGATCTCAAGGCTGTGGCATGATGCCATCTTCTTCATTTGATTTTCAGCCGTAGTCACCTTAGTTTGAGTAGCTACAACCTGATTTGCAGCATCTAAGGCCTAGGCCTTAGCAACTTTCAAGTCATTCGCAGCTTGTGTGAAACTCTACTGAGCCTCATTTTTAGCCTTGGTGCTAGCCTCTAATTCTTGTTTAGCCGCCTCAAGTGCTGCAGTAGAGGAATCCTTGCCCGCTTGCAAGGAGGACGACCTGGCTGCGTCCAGGTCTTTCTTATGAGAAGTATCTACAACCCTATAAATTTTGTAAATCCCATCGTACTTCATCCTCTGGGACACCACAATGTTCACGGCCTGAAAAATAAAAACCATTGCACATCAACTTTTGGCAAAAATATTGGAATAAACAGAAAGTGGAGAAATTACCCTCAGCAGGCTGTGGAGAGCATACTCCTCCAAGTCATCGTGATCCTCCTCAACAAGATGGTTAATGTCCACAATATCTGGAACCTTCCTCATTCCGTGGACAACCCTTGCAGTTGCATCCCAGGAGGAACTGGGATTGTTTCCGTAAGTTGAGGCCACTAACGGCCATCAGGACCAACCCTTTCCCTGCTCTAAGGGGTTGGCAAGTTGGCACTTACTGCCATAATGTTCTGAGGAGGAGTTCCAGAAGGAATAATATGTATGGGGCTGCATTGCCCTTGAAAATTTTCGAACATTATCACCGCCGTAGTAAGTTGGGGAGCTATATCATCGCCCAGGGCATCATTTTGTACCCCAAGGGCTGCGACCCTCCCAAGAGAAGGATTCGTTACATTATCTTCGACAGCGGCTGTGGATTCAACCGCAGGAGCCTTTTCCTTAGTTTCCCTCTTCCTATTTCTTCCCTTATTAACAACATTATTTAGTGCAGTGGCATCAGTATCCGTCTTAGCCAACTAGGTGGCCAAGAGATCTCTGTCTATCTCCTCACCTGGAAAGCAATGAAGTAAAGATTTGAGTATTGAAGATACCTACCGCGGAGTAAATAGGAACGGGATTTTTACCTTTTGTAACCAATTTTTTTGCCAAAGATTTGTTAGGGAAATAGCCTGCCTTAAAAATAAAAGTAAAAGTCACTAAGGTGCTAAATTTTTTTTCTTTATCCTTGATGGCCGCAGCCCTTCCCACTCTTCTCTCCTGTCGCTCACTGAGCTGTAAATTATCAAGGGTTGCACAAGAGGATTATGTTAGTGCAATACAATATAAGGAACCATGTGAATTATGAGATAGGATGCGACATGTTATCAAAGGATGTAGCCTTGGGTACCTAGTTTGGATGGGTGTCCCCATTGCCGCGGCATCCTATGTGGCCTCTCTCTCTCGGACTCCTCTGGATGAACCTCCCATCCTTCTCCAAAAATATAAAAATACTCCCCTTTCTAATTTTTTACATTGGTGGGCCTCCCAGAGTAAATGGTTTCATCCTTGCTACGAACAATAAGGTAGTAATACCACATAAATTTAACGAAGTTCTCCTTTGGCATGTAAAAATTGAAGAACTATGCGGGAGTTATATACCTGATGAACTTATGTTTCCATAATACTATTGAGTCAAGAATTGCCCTCCATCCATTGGGATCTAGCTAGGCTGGGGATAACTTCATTGCGCGGAAAATCCTCCTAACTGAAACTAGGATGGGTAGCCACAGCCCATACACAAATGCGTGAAGGGGGAAGCAGACTACACCATTAGCAATAACGAAGCAAGGTCTTTGGTCCACGGTGGGAGCAGTGCAGACCACAGTATCGAGAAATTAAAATGCTTCAACAACTTGGTCAACCCACTCTTGAGTCATAATGCTGTGGATATTTAAGGCTGCAGGAGTTCCCTCAGATCTGCTGGATGGACCATTAGGTGCATCCCTAACCACAGATGGACCCTCTTCCACGGCATCAATATCCATTGGGTTGTTACTAGAGTTGGATTCCTCTTCCATTGGCGTGGTCTCAGAATCCTTCCTACAAGCAAAATCCACGGAGTCAGAATCTACAACGAGATAGTTTGGGCAATCTTTGAGCCGAAAAGGCCCAACTGTCTTTAAAGGATGAACAAAAGAAAGTTCATGGGGAGAGACTCCAAAATGTTTGTTCCAAAAGTCCTTGAGAAATTTGTCAGGATCCCATCTCATATAGCTGCAGCAAGACCTGTAAAGTAGAAAGGGTTCGCAGTTAGGTGCCACAGCCAGTATGATCAAATAGGCCTCTTGAAGGCCGCTACAGGTACAATGGAATAGCATGTTTGAGAACATTAATAGAAGTTCTGTAAAATTTAGTTAACTATACTAAGTCTTTGGCTCTGGAATCGTAAAAGTTCAATTTTTTTCGTGGTATTTTGCCTTGGGAAAGGAGTTATTAGATATATTCTTGCACGCTGTAGCCCTCCAATCTATTAAAGGGAAAAGTGAATTTTTTTACTCCTATAGATGGCTACCTGCAGCACCCTACATATTATGCTGCGTCCTATTGAAATTTTGGTTTTCCTATATCATGTTTGCCGTAGCCGGTTGATTCATGTGTTAGAAGCTGCGATTCAAGGGTAAAGTGGTAGGGTATTATCGTTGGTTTCAGCAGGATTCCATAGAAGCATAACATAAGTCCTAGCCCAGATGATGTGGACAGACATATAAACAGTTTATGGATGAAGGTTATCCAGTTTAAAGATCGAAGACCTAGAATACGAAACGTCTCTTCAAAAGCATCAAGAATAAAGGGGGAAGTCTACATTTGGCCAGCAAATTTCAACTACAGAAGCCTATTTCTATCATATGAAGATTGATTCAAAGAGCAAGAGAATTATTTAATAACAATTTGGCAATAGTTATAATTATTTATCTTTCGGATATGAGTTCAATTCTTGGAAATTGGCGGTTATTCAGTCAAAACCCTAAGTTTCTATCAAGTCGTTGGGGGTTTTTCTCAGAAAAAGATATATATTATCACAAATCCTAAATTCCTCGAATAGATCTGAAGCAGATACATAGAAACGATATAGAAAACGAGAAATATGAGGGGAAAATTACATGGGAATTGAGAAATCAGCAATGCTCAGCCTCAAATCGCCATAGAACCACCACACGTAGCCTTGAAATGTCGCCAAAAATATCAAGGGAAGAAACGGATAGAGTTCAACTTTCGATTTGCTTTCAAGGTTTTTGGAAACATAATGAAGGCCACGACCGGGTTTATTTATATAATAGACCACGGGAAGATGAATCGTCGTGATGATTTGGCTGCAGAAGCATTACAGGGCCGCGACACCTTTAGATAAACCGTTGTATTGTGGACACAACCCAATCTCATTGATATGACATGTATTACTTTATAGATGCGACAGGTTTTAAAAATTGTGAGACTACTCAGTCGCAACCCCAATCTACACCTCTTGGCACTATGACTTAGGGGCTTATTAATATGGCAAATATTGCACCCTACCGCGGAGGGTTCGGCCCTACTCAGCGCAGGGTGTGACCCTACTCAACACAGTGCAGCACCCACAATTTTGGTCATTCATACATGCCGCTGCCTTATATTATATAGGGTGCGGCACCCACAGCTCTAACCTCACTAACAGGGTGCGACACCCACAATTTTATCCTCATACAGGAGCCAGCTTTTCGCTACGCTGGATGCAGCCTTATACTATGCCAGATCGACGCTCAATATGCCTATCTTACAAGCTGCATCCCTCTCATTCATAGCTGCTCTAGACTTGATATATGTCAAGTGCTGAAAATTGTGAAGAAGTTGGACGCATGTCAAGGCGCATTTCAAGACAAATTTATGGAAAAAATTGCGTATTGTATATTTACATTCTCTTTTCAATTTATTTACTTCGTGACATATTATTTATTGTTGTTTATGCACACATGAGAATGTTTGGATAAACACCACGTTCAAGGGGTGGGATTCACTGCGAATGATGTTAATTTAATTAATCAATTTCATTAAATGCTATATTTCTATGTAAATTAATTTTTAACTGTCACCAATTAATTTATGTAATGAGAGTTAGTAAATTAATTGAACAAATTAATGTTTGAATTTAGGAATCGAGCTACAGATAGGTTTTTCTGATATTTGAATATTAATTCGGTATTGAAATTTGAGGATTGATATTGTTTTTGTTAAATTGATCCTAGCGGGTAATTTTATGAAAATAGTGTAGTCCTAATTTTTCATTGTGTGACATTTTTTTAAATTAATTTTCTGAAAAAGAATTTATTAAATTTATAATTTTAACGAGAGTTAGATTATTGATTTAATATTATTGTTGATACCAAATTTAGTCTGCTGACATGGACCAATCACTTGAAGACGCGTGTCAACCTACATGCCAAATACAAATACTTTAGACGAGCAACTCAGGAGCCCCGAGCCACTTAAGCGGTCTGAGCTACTGTAACACCCCGCCTAATTAAATACCGGGTGGCCAGTCCCATACCAAATTAAAACAGAATATACAGTTGTCTCATTCTTAGCATCACTGTCGAAAACATTTACAACTCACCCAATACTCAAATAAGCTGGTTTTAAAAACTTTCCAATTTAAATTTCAACAAAACCTTTTTCCATTTTTAAGAATAACACAACACCTTTTATTCTACAACACTGATAACCAATTAGATAACACAAAATAATTTAAATGCAACTGGAATAAACATTCCCAAATAATATAAATCCTTTACAATAATCCCAACAATGTTAAATGTATTAAAAAGTCCCGAATACAATAGAATTTGACCTTAATAGAAAAGATAACTGAATCCTTTGGGTGACATGCCCGAACTAAGAATACTGTGAATCAAATGAAGATAGGCGTCTAAGAAAAACTCCATAAATCCATAGCCTGTCATAATCCGCTAAGGTTGGCGTCCCTGTTGCTGGACACCTGATATAGAAGATACAATAGAAAAGAAAATATGCAAGGAAATGGGTCAGAGCCCGAATGTGTAGAGTATTTTTAAAACATTAAGTATTTAACAAGTGCAATAAAGCATTTATTATGTACATGTTAGATCCCACTCTCACTTGCAATTCTCACCTCTCAACTAGAGTGCACACTTAACGCTTCCTATTAACCTCCTAGTTAATGGTTCCTCTTTTCTAGTCTCCATATTATAATTCCGTTCCCATATCATAATCCCCGTATGTCCCATACCATACGTCACATTATTATTCATAACTCCTTTATATGATTAGTTTCTCATTAACATGAATCATTACTCATTAAAATGAGTTAAGCTTTTCAATTCTTTAAGAATAAACATTCATTAACTTAATTCCATTATCTTTCTCTATTCACCGTTATCTACAATTATCACCGTAGATAGATTTAAACACAATATATAATTATGTAACCATTTAATCCATTATATATATATTCATATATAATACAGCACCCCGAGTCACAGCTGTGGTGCAATGCATTACTCTGCTATCATGTCCCATCATCGCATGTCGCTGAATAGGGGACTACAGGTTCAGTAAGATTCCACGAACCACAAACAATAAACAAATTGGAGGCGAACATAGTTCTCGTATCCATGGGTCACGCACATACCTACGTACCCACAGTCAGCGGACTTATCAACTCCCCGATAAGTCTTTCATAGACCTATGTTCTCGAGCGACAAATCAAAGATCCCATGGATTCATCAGGATATGACTGCCCTCACGCGTAAACCTCCCACCGATAGCAAGTAAGATAGGTATGTCATACACATAAACATCAATCAATCAAATAGGTATTATCATACCTATAATATAATATCAATAAGGTAATTATCACTACCCTAAGATATTTCCCATACGTAGCATTATATTTCTTTTAAAATATCATATTTATACTTCATAAATTAATTATCCTCGCATCCTATAACATCCCTCCACTACCGACGTCATTAAGGTTCATGCGCGGAGCATCTCGCAAAGCGAAATCCAAACAAGGAACCCCTCCAATACACTACTACTTAACTTTGTCGATCGAGGAGGTCCGAAAACTTAAACTATGCGATCGGGATAACCTCATACCCTCTTTAAAACAAATGTATTCTAAGCTCCCATCTCATAAGATTCAAATAGGTTTTTCCTCATCTTATATTCAGTAAGAAATTACTAATATCCTACTGGTACATAACATTATTTCTCCCGAACTACTACGAGTTTAGTTCCCCTTTTAATTAAGGTTAAAACCGATAGTTTCAATTCTCTTATAAACACCTATTCTTTCACTTAGGATTAAACTCTCTTGTAAACTTAAGGATACCCAGGTGTTATAATAAATCACCCCTACCGGTCCTATCTTAAATCCTCATACATCACCATTCGGAAATTAACAAACGAATCTAGAAACCGAAATTCCATTCGATATAATTTTCATCATTTAAATCATTTGAATCTAAATCCAATTAATTCAAATCTTAACAAGGGTTTACTGATATTTTCTAAGTCCCAAAATATTCAAATAATAATCACCAAAGATCCATAAAAGTATCGGGATAAGAATCAACATTTAAAAAGAAACAACTTTACTTAATCAGGGGAGGTCGATCGATCGAAGGTAGGGGTCGATCGATCGATCCCTCAGGTCCAGACCTGATTTTCTACATTTTCTGCAACTACGGGTTTAACAACTTTTGATCATTAAAACCTTCATCTAAACATCCCAAATGACTTATAAACTTTACTACATGATATATCAACATATATGAACGATTTTCAATACTCTAAACATCCTAGAATAATCAAAGGATTGGATTAAAAAGCATGTTTATCTCCTTATTCTCAGAAATTTATTAACATAACCTCTTCAAGAACACATCAATGGATTCCATCATTTCTTCAACAGAATCACGACTAATTCGTGGATTATTAATATCCTAACACATGAGTTAAATTCCTATATCATTTCAGTTTTTCAGAAATCCATTTAATGATCCATTATCTCTTCCAAACATGAATAATCTTCTCTTTTCATACTATTCTAACATGGACAATATACAAACTTAAATTGCTATTATTAAACACTTGCCTTTAGTGTAGGTCTGATCCTTTGGTGTAGTTTATCTCAGTTGGTTGTCCCTTCTCCGGTCAAACTCCGGTGGTGGTTGGTGGTAGTGAACCTTGGTTCTTGTTCTTCACCTTCCCAAGTGACTTTTCCCTTCCCAAGCACTCTTACTCTCACTCTAAGAAGATGGCTGCTCTTATTTGTGAAGAGGAGATGAATAACTCCCATTCACTTAATCTACCAATACTTATAATAGTGCCAAATCCGTAATCACTATTCACCCCCTAGAAAAATGACCAAAATGCCTGTTCGGGTTGTCTATTCATTTCCAAATGACCCGAGACTCAAAATTAACATCCAAATAGACTTTTCTGACTATTTCGAACCTTCCGGACGCAACTACGCAGTCGAAATGACTATTAGGTCGATAGAAAATAAAATTCCCTTTTTAATTTACTAAACTAGTCCCGACACGTCCCATACCGCGTCTGACTAAAAAAATATAAATTACCGAATTTATATCATACAGTCATCTCAATGACATCACATTCATTTATTACCTAAATATCTTTAAGTAATATTCAGAATCATCCATATCCATATCCACAGTCCGGATAAAACTCGAATGAATTAATTAATAATAAAATCTAATTAATCCATTAATTTAAAATATAACCCATTTTAAAAGTCATTTAAAATTACGGGGTATTACATACTCCCCCCTTATAACAGAATTTCGTCCCGAAATTTAGGAATATAAGTCATACCGGTAAGGTCAACTCCGAGTATAAATCTCACATCGCAAGAAATCCAAGATGTACCGCCCATACAGTACATTAACAAAGTCCCTATCGATGGTTATACGCCAAGCCTCACCATATAGTTTCAACTGAATCAAATTTAAACTTTACCCAATCTTCCTTATACCGTCCTCGTGACAAACTTTAGGAACACTTGATCCTCTCGTAGTGAAAAAATAAATCATGAAGTCTCAATTACTTACCTTATTCACAATTATGAAAAATACGACAATTCAATCGACCAGGGCGCCCATACACCCTCTCGTACCGCTTTCAATATTAAAAGTTTCGCAAAGGTTATAAACTCGTTTCCCAAAGACCTAACTTATTTCGACTCCCAACGGTTATTAGTTTCATGCGTGGGGTGTCTCGCAAGCGAAATACAAACAAGTAACCCCTCCAATACACTACTACTTAAGTTTGTCGATCGAGGAGGTCCGAAAACTTAAACTATGCGATCGGGATAACCTCATACCCTCTTTAAAACAAATGTATTCTAAGCTCCCATCTCATAAGATTCAAATAGGTTTTTCCTCATCTTATATTCAGTAAGAAATTACTAATATCCTACTGGTACATAACATTATTTCTCCCGAACTACTACGAGTTTAGTTCCCCTTTTAATTAAGGTTAAAACCGATAGTTTCAATTCTCTTATAAACACCTATTCTTTCACTTAGGATTAAACTCTCTTGTAAACTTAAGGATACCCAGGTGTTATAATAAATCACCCCTACCGGTCCTATCTTAAATCCTCATACATCACCATTCGGAAATTAACAAACGAATCTAGAAACCGAAATTCCATTCGATATAATTTTCATCATTTAAATCATTTGAATCTAAATCCAATTAATTCAAATCTTAACAAGGGTTTACTGATATTTTCTAAGTCCCAAAATATTCAAATAATAATTCCCAAAGATCCATAAAAGTATCGGGATAAGAATCAACATTTAAAAAGAAACAACTTTACTTAATCAGGGGAGGTCGATCGATCGAAGGTAGGGGTCGATCGATCGATCCCTCAGGTCCAGGCCTGATTTTCTGCATTTTCTGCAACTACGGGTTTAACAACTTTTGATCATTAAAACCTTCATCTAAACATCCCAAATGACTTATAAACTTTACTACATGATATATCAACATATATGAACGATTTCCAATACTCTAAACATCCTAGAATCATCAAAGGATTGGATTAAAAAGCATGTTTATCTCCTTATTCTCAGAAATTTATTAACATAACCTCTTCAAGAACACATCAATGGTTTCCATCATTTCTTCAACAGAATCACGACTAATTCGTGGATTATTAATATCCTAACACATGAGTTAAATTCCTATATCATTTCAGTTTTTCAGAAATCCATTTAATGATCCATTATCTCTTCCAAACATGAATAATCTTCTCTTTTCATACTATTCTAACATGGACAATATACAAACTTAAATTGCTATCACTACACCAAATCCTGCGAATGGTCACGCCGAGTTGGTCATGGCTGCGGGGTCAGTTCCTACGAGTTACGTTGGTCCCGTGGGAGGTGTTGGTGCCACCCACGGGGCCGTTCGGGGGCTGTTTCGAGTTCTCACCCTCTAACGCCATGTTAAGCCTACGTGTAGAAATAAGCAAATTACCGTCGTACTCTCAAACCGGGACACCCGCGGCTGCGGGGTCAGTTCCCACGAGTTACGTTGGTCCCGTGGGAGGTGTTGGTGCCACCCACGGGGCCGTTCGGGGGCTGTTTCGAGTTATCACCCTCTAACGCCATGTTTTTAAGCCTAAGTGTGGAAATAAGCAAATTACCGTCGTACTCTCAAACCGGGACACCCGCGGCTGCGGGGTCCGTTCCCACGAGTTACGTTGGTCCCGTGGGAGGTGTTGGTGCCACCCACGGGGCCGTTCGGGGGCTGTTTCGCGTTCTCACCCTCTAACGCCATGTTTTTAAGCCTAAGTGTGGAAATAAGCAAATTATCATCGTACTCTCAAACCGGGACACCCGCGGCTGCGGGGTCAGTTCCTACGAGTTACGTTGGTCCCGTGGGAGGTGTTGGTGCCACCCACGGGGCCGTTCGGAGGCTGTTTCGAGTTCTCACCCTCTAACGCCATGTTTTTAAGCCTAAGTGTGGAAATAAGCAAATTATCATCGTACTCTCAAACCGGGACACCCGCGGCTGCGGGGTCAGTTCCCACGAGTTACGTTGGTCCCGAGGGAGGTGTTAGTGCCACCCACGGGGCCGTTCGGGGGTTGTTTCGAGTTCTCACCCTCTAACGCCATGTTTTTAAGCCTAAGTGTGGAAATAAGCAAATTATCATCATACTCTCAAACTGGGACACCCGCGGCTGCGGGGTCAGTTCCTACGAGTTACGTTGGTCCCGTGGGAGGTGTTGGTGCCACCCACGGGGCCGTTCGGGGGCTGTTTCGAGTTTTCACCCTCTAACGCCATGTTAAGCCTAAGTGTAGAAATAAGCAAATTACCGTCGTACTCTCAAACCGGGACACCCGCGGCTGCGGGGTCAGTTCCTACGAGTTACATTGGTCCCGTGGGAGGTGTTGGTGCCACCCACGGGGCCGTTCGGGGGCTGTTTCGAGTTCTCACCCTCTAACGCCATGTTTTTAAGCGTAAGTGTAGAAATAAGCAAATTACTGCCGTACTCTCAAACCGGGAGACCCGCGGCTGCGGGGTCAGTTCCTACGAGTTACGTTGGTCCCGTGGGAGGTGTTGGTGCCACCCACGGGGCCGTTCGGGGGTTGTTTCGAGTTCTCACCCTCTAACGCCATGTTTTTAAGCCTAAGTGTGGAAATAAGCAAATTACCGTCGTACACTCAAACCGGGACACCCGCGGCTGCGGGGTCAGTTCCTACGAGTTACGTTGGTCCCGTGGGAGGTGTTGGTGCCACCCACGGGGCCGTTCGGGGGCTGTTTCGAGTTCTCACCCTCTAACGCCATGTTTTTAAGCCTAAGTGTGGAAATACGCAAATTACCATCGTATTCTTAAACCGGGAGACCCGCGGCTGCGGGGTCGGTTCCTACGAGTTACGTTGGTCCCGTGGGAGGTGTTGGTGCCACCCACGGGGCCGTTCGGGGGCTATTTCGAGGTGGTTTAGGGTTGCGAGGTTAATGGCTGTAACGAGGGGTTGGGGATGTACATCGGTTCGAGGATTTGGGGTAAAAGTGGTGCGGGTAAATGATAAGGGTGGGTGAAATGGGGTGGAAGGATGGAAATAGGAGGTCGGGTGGGGGTTTGAAGTAGGTATGAAACCCGTAAAAGGATGTGGATCATTTTGGGGGTCGGGTGGGTGAAATGAGGTGGACCCCTAAAAAGAATTAGCGGGATTGGGGGCTGTGTAGTGTAGGGGCTGAATTGGGCTAGGTTGAGGGACGGGAGTTTGTAAATGAGAGGTGTGAACGAGCTGGTTAGGGTCTGGGGCAGATCTGTCGGAATATGGGTATTTTCCGGGGACATGAAGGTAGGGGCTGCCATTGGAAGAAGGCCGGGGAGCTGCGAAGGGGTCGGAAGTGGTTGGGGGGATTTCGGGAGGCTGTCCTGGGTCAGATGCAGGCTGGGGGGTTATTTTTTTGGGCTCGGGAGGTGCGTCGGCAGGGGTAAGGTGGGCGCAAGTTTCAGGCGATGGAGGGAGGGTGGGTGCGAAGGCGGTCAGGTTAGGGTGTTTGCATAGGGGGGCGGTTACGGCAGCAGGTGGGCTGGGGTGGGCAGCATATATATGCAGCAGTTGGCATATATATGCATATATATGCTGCATATATATGCATATATATGCAGCAGTTATATGGCTGCATATATATGCACTTCCTCCTTTTTCAACAGTCCACACAAGCACACGCACGCACACACTCACACGCGCACACAAACACACGCACGCACGCACGCACGCAATCCCCACCTTTGCCATGCCCTGCATTTTACTCCCGAAAAAAATTATGTAATAGCCTCACATCCCATGTCAGAAAATTTTGGTAGAGGGGCTGCCAGGATAAAAATGGTATATACTGGATTAGTTGGGATACGGTAGTTTTTCCCAAGGTGGAGGGGGGGATGGGATTTAGAGATTTCAAAAGTTTTAACCGAGGTTTGCTTGCAAACATGTGCTGGAGAATTATGAAAAACCTTAATTCCTTGTGTTCTAAAATCCTCAAAAATATTTACTTCCCTAATTGTTTGTTCTTAGAAGCAAAAACGGGCCACAGACCATCTAAGGTGTGGAGCAGTCTTATGGAAGGCAATGATCTTCTTTAATCAGGTCTAAGATGGCGTATTGGCAATGGTGAGTGCGTGAACATCTGGGTGGACGTGTGAGTCCCCACAATTCCCAGCGGAAAAATCTCCTCCCGTAGGGCCAGGAGATGGAATCTATCAAACACATCTCGTTTCGATGCAAAGTGGCTTAAAAAATCTGGAGCTTGTGTGGACTGTTGAAAAAGGAGGAAGTGCTTCAAATTATTTTGGATTTTATCACCAATATGCACACACTCACACGCGCACACAAACACACGCACGCACGCACGCACACTCTCACTACATATATGCATATGCATATATGCATACATGCCGCGTCCCCTCCCCCCTTCCCCACTCACTCACACACACACACACACACAAACACACACACACACACGCACATGCACACACACACGCGCGCGCCCCCTGCCCGTCCCCTCCCCCCTTCCCACTCACACACGCGCACACACACAAACATGCACACACGCACACACGCGCCCCCTGCCCATCCCCTCCCCCCTTTCCTACTCACACGCGCACACACACAAACATGCACACACGCACACACACAAGCCGGGAGCACCGTGACTACACGGTCGGTTCCTACGATTTACATTGGTCCCGTGCGAGATGTTCGTGACTCTTGCGGGACCGTTTTGTGGGTGTTTTACGTTTTCACCGTTCGATGGCTATTTTAAGGCTGTTTTACGTGTTCAAAAGTTATCCAAACCCAAAATAATTAAAAAATTGAATCAATGCATATTTAACCTTAAAATAAAGTTCATCATAGGTCTATCCATTACCTGGATATTTTGTTACACCCAACGCCAATCAGAACCTTCTCTATGCCAGCAGCGATGCAATTTCAGATTATGTTTGATAGTAGTTCGACCCCAACATCAATGTATCCTATGACAGTGAAAAAATAATGAATTTTTTGCAAACAGTTATGTTCAATTAAAAAAATGGTAGAACCAAAAAATAGCGGGACATTACACTTAAAAGTAGATGAAATTCATAAATTAATGTAAAGTGCTAATACAATGTCAATATCATAATAGGATACAAATAAGATTGATGAGGATAAAATAATATTTTGATACTCAATCTTCCTCTAAATCAACTAAAAGATCCTTCAAATTAGGGTTGTCATCAAGAGCTGACTGGAACTCTTTTGGAGCCTTTAATGCGTCTACTTCAGTAGTCATACCCTTTGGTGCATGCACAACAATAGACCAATTGCCATCGTTTATGCACTTCGAGTAGAATACCTTCTTTACATTCTGAAAGGCACAAATAAAAGGCTCGTCGACTATGCGGTCTTTAGTCTTCAGCTTTGATAAATCTACCATAATAAGTTTGGAGTCGGGATCAACTTTGCAAGCATTCGTTGTATCCTCCACCTTTACCCAATCACAATAGAATACGGTTTCTGTGAAATCCAAGTAATCAAGTTCTAGGATTTGTTGAATTATCCCATAATAGGTTAGCACCGTATTCTTTGGATTTTTATCACTTTTGCTAGCGATACAGGTGGTCAAGGCAGAAATTGATATTCCACTGTTTTGCGTCAAAAGCTTTTCCTCATATGGATATGAAATGAAATCAAAACCGTTGGTGCGGAATTTCTTAAACTCTTTTGCACGAAAACTAGGACCTTTTGCTAGGCGTGCAAGTCTGGAAGAGACATCACCTCTTTTTAGAAGCTGCATTTATTAATGAATTTGTATTAGGGCATGTTTTTACCACACATGAATAAATAACCGCACACATAAGATGTGAAAAGTACCTCTTTTGACACCCATGCCCTAAAGTCAGTTGTCGTCCAATTTCTCCTTTGATTTTGGATAATTTCGTTCTCGTACTTCCTACCGAAAAATTATAGAGTTTAGATCATAAAATAAAAAATACATATAATCAAAGAAGAAGAATTCACTAGATACTCACTCTCTCCAGTCTTGGACTTCATCTTGCGATTCGAAGACATGACGAGTTGCTTGCTCGTATTGTAGGTTTGTGAGTTTCACCTCTTTAGGGTTCCCAAATGATAATTCGTCCTCAAACTCGTCAGGTTCCTCTATCACTCGTTCTCCACGAGGATTAAACCTCCTCACCTCTTGTTCTGGCATATGTTCCCTAGCGTATAGCGATGATTCCACCGTTACGTATTCTTCAGCAATTGACCCTCCAATATACCGTGTATTCTTTACATAATCTTTGAAGGTTTTCATCAAGCGCTCAAAAGGATACATCCAACGATACCTCACGGGACCACATAATAAAGCTTCATCGCATAAATGCACAAGCAGGTGGATACTGATATCGAAGAATGACGGAGGAAAATATTTCTCTAACACACAAACTGCCTCGGCTAAAGTTGATTTCGCAGCTTTAATGTGTCTTCTGTTTACCACTTTTGCACAAAGTAGGGTAAAACACAAACTGATTTGCATAATTGCCCGACGGAGATCTTTGTGTTCAGAGAAGCAATGCCGAAATAACAACGGGATTAATTGGATGATTACGTGCCAGTCGTGAGACTTGCACTGTTTCAAGTCATTTGATTGGTAGTTTACTACCCTACGTAAATTACCAGAATAACCGGTTGGAGTCTTCAAGTTGAACAACGTGTCTAAGAGGATCTTCTTCTCACTAGTAGTCAAAGTGAAAGCAGTGGGGGGGATAGAAATTCTTCCTGTCGTTGGATCATTTTTTAACCACAGTCTCTTCTTTATTTTCATATCCTGTAGATCTCGGCGGGCACGCTCTCCATCTTTGGAATGAGATCCACCCAGACATGTTCCTATCAAATGTTCTGCAACATTCTTCTCTGTGTGCATCACATCAATTATATGCCTTACACAATGATCTTTCCAATACGACAAATCAAAAAATATTGATCGCCTGGACCATGGCTTCGCTTTACTAGGGTCGTTCGGATCCTCCCTAGCTTTACGCTTCAGGTTTACAAACTGGGGGTGTTTACCTACATACCTATTCCCCGCAGTCGCAGCCACCGCCTTCTCCTCAATTTGCTGACCAGAAAGTCGACTAGGTGCCGTTCTTCGCTCGTGACCGACAGGCAAAAAGTTAGACTTGTCGTTCCTAAAAGGGTGACTGGTCGGCAGAAATCTACGATGACCCGTGTAACTCAACTTACCACTATGTTTTAACCAACAGGCTTCAGTTTCCTCCCCACATATGGGACATCCATAATAACCATGAACATTACAACCGGACAAGGTCCCATAAGCAGGAAGATCGTGGATCGCCCACATCACCATTGCTTTAAGTGTGAACTCTTCACCCTTATGAGAATCGAACGCCGTCACGCCTTTATCCCACAACTCTTTAAGTTCTTCGATTAATGGTGCTAAGAATATATCAATATCATCACTGGGAGCCTTAGGCCCGGGTATCAACAGAGATAACAATGTGAACTCCTTTCTCATGCATAACGTCGGAGGAAGACTTAAAGGCGCCATAAGAACTGGACAATAACTCTGACTAGTACTTAAATTACCGAAAGGGTTAAACCCATCGGTTGAGATTGCAAGACGAACGTTGCGCGGTTCCTTTGCAAATTCATGGTGTTGTGCATTTGAAATTTGCCAGATGAGTGAATCAACCGGATGACGCATCAAATTCCCACCCACCTCGCATCGAGCATGCCATGTCATGGCCTCCGCTATCCACGGTACAGTAAAAAAACGTTTTGACCGTGGCCCAAGTGGAAAATACTTCAAAACCTTTTGTGGGACTTGCGAGCACTTGCGATTTTTTGCATGTTTGTCATTTCCATTCTCACAAACCATATATCTAGGCTCACTGCATACAGGACATTCATCCTTCTCTTCGTGCTCATTCCGGTACAATATGCAATCATACTTGCAAGCATGAATAGATTTGTATTTCAAACCTAAACCCTTCAAACTCTTCTTCATGGTAGGATAATTGTCTGGTAACATGTTCTCTTTTGGGAGAATTTCTTTAACCCACTTAAGAATTCCGGTTACGCTGTTTCCAGACAAACCAAATTGACTCTTCAAATTATGCAAACCAATCATTGCATATAATACCGAGTGATCTTCATCGCAATCTTTATACAACGGTCTAGCCGCATCTGCTTTCAACCGTATGTATTCCCGATCTCCTAGTAGTTCAACATCAATTTGTTCATTTACTTGGTCATAATGCACATTATTTGTATCCATAGGTTGGTGGTTTTGTTGGTTGTGGAGTCCGTAAGCATCATCAATTAAGTCGGTCAATGGACGATGTGTTGGTGAATCATGTACCACTTCTACTCCTTGAGGTTCCGTTACACGGTCGGCTCCCGGTAATTCTTCTGGAACATAAGGTACAACTTTTTCACCATGGTATGTCCATATTATATAGTCTTGACAGATTCCCCACTTTAGTAAATGCAACTCAACAACTTCCAATGACTTATATTTTCCGTTAATACAATGAGTGCACGGACACGGAATCTTCTCACTTTTAAGATTTTTGGAAGCATATTTAACAAATTCATAAACGCCCTTTACATGATTAATTGATATCCGGTTAGTCTCTCCCATCCACTCTTTGTATTGTGGGAAATCCATGTAATAATCTTCAAATTTCAGTCCTGTGGTAATAGGTTAAAAAATATTATTACAACTGAAATAGAAAGAATATTCTTACGACTGAAACAAAAAAAATATCATTCCATACGAAACAAAACCAATATTCTTACAATTGAAACAAAACCAATATTCTTACAACTGAAGCAAAACCAATATTCTTACAACTAAAACAAAAAAAAATTATTACAACTGAAACGAAAGAAAATATTATTAAACCTTGGCCAACAGATAAAGTGGCCAAGTAATAAAAGATTTTGCATAATTCCTCAATTCCATCCCATCCCCGCTGTTAACGTACACAGGTACATCTCCGCAGCCGTTGTATATTTCATCGACCATTATTTTAGCCTCACCCTTCTCCAAAGGTCGGTGATGTACTAGAGTCCCCCTTTCCCTGGAGATGAGTATGCACACGCCAACAAACCTCGAATTGCTCATGTCCTTGATATAGTACTCTTCGCCATAGTCACCGTGAGTTGTTGACGATGATCCGAGCCCCGTGATTGGAGGATGAGGCATTTGAGAGGGGAATGTTGGAGGGGAAGGATGTGTGAAATCTTGAGGAGGCATTGGGGGCCTATAACTTTCAATAAGATTCACAAGTTTCCCAATTTGATTGTTCAATAATCCCAGGGAATTTTTAAGGTCATGGACATCCCCATCGGTCTTCTGTTGGTGCTCCTTTTGGGATGAGATATAATTCTTGACCGAAGATAGCTCGTCCACAAGAGGTGCAATGTGTTGAAGTTTTGTTTTTGGCATATGTGAGCCAACGCCTCTCGTCCTCCCCCTTTTGTCCTTTCCAAAGGTCTTAGTCAGGGCATCATTTTCAAGGTCAAAGTCATCAGTAGGGCACGAATCTGATTGACTGCTGATGGCCTCTATTGATTCCAGTGTCTTAGCCAACTGCAGGGGGAATTTATTATCTTTGTCCCGTCGAGCATGAAGGAATAAGTTGGATCGATTTGGGTTTTTACCGGCATCTGGACCATCTTTTGTCCTACTCTCCCATTCATTCTTCAAATCCTCATATGATTTGGATCCCAGCCTATGGATATCAGTTTTTTGTGCCCTATTTTTTTTGTTTTGCTCCCTCTGGACCAACTTGTTTTCCTTCGCCTCATTCTCCAAAAACTTATTCCACTGATCCACCGGCATTTCAACATTGGGAGGCACTTTCTCTTTCAAAGCCAAAATATCGGAGCTCGCTGCCTCTTTCGGGAAATGTTTCTTCCGAAGGTTTCTCCTGTATGTCCTCAATCCTTCAGCAACCCGAGATAGAACCTTATTCTTGGAACGGTCAGGAAATGAGAAATGCTTGCAAAGTTGGTTATATATGTCATCTTTGACAGATTGATCAACAAGGTTCCAATTATCTGGTCCACCGACTCCCACGTTCATTTTTCCCAGCGACAAACACCGGGCTTTAAAGTTCAGCACGTCACTCCTATCACCCATTGGGTTATTCCCGAGAAGGGAGAATCCAATAGGCTTCTTTTCATTTGAGCGGGAGGCATCATGAGTGTTGGATTGGGGCGTTAAAGCAACGGGAGTGCCGGATTGGGGTGTAGGAGCACTTGGGGTTGGACTTGGTGAGGAGTGAACCATTGGTGGAGTTGTGAATTGCTCAGCCATTGGTGTTGAGAATTCGGGTTCTGCAGAAGATGGTGAACCTCGTTGTGGTGTCACATCGGCACTTGGTACCCTAGGGTTGTTTCCTCTCGACATTATCTACAAAAATTAAAAAATATGAGTGACTAAATAATTATAGTAATATGAAATTATAACTAATTAATCAAGCTTAATTAGTTTTAGATATATAAATAGATAGATAGATACCTTTTCAAAGTAAGACTTTAGAATAAGTTCAATGTGTCTGATCTCCATCCATTTGGTATTAGTTTTTAAGAACCTATAAATTTTTGCACGTGGCCAACTAGAAGGAAGGGTATCTATGATTGATGTGTAGATGTCAGTGACATGAACTCGGAATCCCCTATTTCTCAACTTGTTGGCAAGATTCAATTTTACGTGCATGTGGCGCGGGACATCACAGTCTATGTCAATGCTCTCTGTACGCAGTTGTATCCATAACGGGTGGATTTTTTTTTCCGCCTTCTCCAACAACGTAACCAAGGTCAGGGCTATGTCGGGATTATGTGTGTGAAATATATTTTGTATAACGTCATCCCAGTTTTCTGGTAGAGAAAATAGAATACGATCGAACAAGTAATCTTGCTGGATATCAAATCCATGATTTATAAGGTAGTTAAATTGTTCGATCTTTTTATTTCCGTACCTATAAATAGGAGTACCCTCTATATGACGCACGCTAATAAAAGAGTTATGTGTGCGGTCTAATTGCAACCTGTCCCACTCTTGTTGACAGTATTTATCACCGTGCCTCATTTTTCCTGAGAAAAGTAGTATCCAACAAATTTTATAACATATACATTTATCGACACTAGTATCAATTCAATAAATTCAACATAGTATCCAACACGACATGCATATAACCCCCAATATAGTATGATGGCACGCATATAACCCCCTATAAAATCCCACGAGGTAGATGTAATTTTTTTTTTACTTATTAAGAATCCATTTAATAATATTTTGTCAAAAAAAATATAATGTCTAGGGTTATATTTTGAATAATATTTTGTCAAAAAAAAAAATCCCAATACAATGTCTAGGGTATATTGAAATAAAATGTCTAGGGTTTATTGAAATAAAATACAATTTGTTTGTAGTTACACACATAAACACACATACACACATACATATAAACATAAATCTATACATACACACACATATATACAAATCTATACATACACACACACATATAAACATAAATCTATACATACACACACATATATACAAATCTATACATACACACACATAAATCTATACATACACACACATATACACACATATACTAACACAATGAGAATCGAAATGCACGAGAATCGAAATGAGGGATGGAAATCGCACAAATAAACACACAATACCTTTCTGAGCCGAAATCTCAAGGATGGAAATCGCACAAATCGCCTAGGGCTTTAGACACTGACCTCGATCGACAGAAATGAAATGAGGGAGGCGCGATTCTTTTTTTTAAGGACTGAACCTGGTCACGGCCAACCACCGTGACCCACCATGCGCGAGCCTTAAATGAAACTCAACTGCTGCTCGATTGAACCTAGTCACGGCCCAGAGCCGTGACCCCCAATGCGCAACCTGCAAACCATCACCACCACTGCTCGAATGAGGGATGGTCACGGTCTAAAGCCGTGACCCATACAAGGAAATGGTCACGGCCCTCAGCCGTGACCCGTGACCCCCAGTGCGCAACCTGCAAACCATCACCACCACTACTCGAATGAAGGATGGTCACGGCCTAAAGCCGTGACCCATACCCAGAAATGGTCAGGGCCTTCAGCTGTGACCCTAAATGTGTGTGTTATTTACTTCGTCATGCCTTTGGTCACGGACTTGGGCCGTGACCCCATCCGCGACCAGTTTGGAGGGAATTTTGGCGCGAATTTGGCGCCAAGATGGTCACGGCCTGGTCACGGCTCAAGTCCGTGACCCACAGTGGTCAGGGACTTGGGCCGTGACCAACTCGGCGTGACCATTCGCAGGATTTGGTGTAGTGATAGCAATTTAAGTTTGTATATTGTCCATGTTAGAATAGTATGAAAAGAGAAGATTATTCATGTTTGGAAGAGATAATGGATCATTAAATGGATTTCTGAAAAACTGAAATGATATAGGAATTTAACTCATGTGTTAGGATATTAATAATCCACGAATTAGTCGTGATTCTGTTGAAGAAATGATGGAAACCATTGATGTGTTCTTGAAGAGGTTATGTTAATAAATTTCTGAGAATAAGGACCAACGTAACTCGTGGGAACTGACCCCGCAGCCGCTGGTGTCCCGATTTGAGAGTACGATGATAATTTGATTATTTCCACACTTAGGCTTAAAAACATGGCGTTAGAGGGTGAGAACGCGAAACAGCCCCCGAACGGCCCCGTGGGTGGCACCAACACCTCCCACGGGACCAACGTACCTCGTGGGAACAGACCCCGCAGCCGCGGGTGTCCCGGTTTGAGAGTACGACGGTAATTTGCTTATTTCCACACTTAGGCTTAAAAACATGGCGTTAGAGGGTGAGAACTCGAAACAACCCCCGAACGGCCCCGTGGGTGGCACCAACACCTCCCACGGGACCAACGTAACTCGTAGGAACTGACCCCGCAGCCGCGGGTGTCCCGGTTTGAGAGTACGATGATAATTTGCTTATTTCCACACTTAGGCTTAAAAACATGGCGTTAGAGGGTGAGAACGCGAAACAGCCCCCGAACGGCCCCGTGGGTGGCACCAACACCTCCCACGGGACCAACGTAACTCGTGGGAACGGACCCCGCAGCCGCGGGTGTCCCGGTTTGAGAGTACGACGGTAATTTGCTTATTTCCACACTTAGGCTTAAAAACATGGCGTTAGAGGGTGATAACTCGAAACAGCCCCCGAACGGCCCCGTGGGTGGCACCAACACCTCCCACGGGACCAACGTAACTCGTGGGAACTGACCCCGCAGCCGCGGGTGTCCCGGTTTGAGAGTACGACGGTAATTTGCTTATTTCTACACGTAGGCTTAACATGGCGTTAGAGGGTGAGAACTCGAAACAGCCCCCGAACGGCCCCGTGGGTGGCACCAACACCTCCCACGGGACCAACGTAACTCGTAGGAACTGACCCCGCAGCCGCGGGTGTCCCAGTTTGAGAGTACGATGATAATTTGCTTATTTCCACACTTAGGCTTAAAAACATGGCGTTAGAGGGTGAGAACTCGAAACAGCCCCCGAACGGCCCCGTGGGTGGCACCAACACCTCCCACGGGACCAACGTAACTCGTGGGAACTGACCCCGCAGCCGCGGGTGACCCGGTTTGAGAGTACGACGGTAATTTGCTTATTTCTACACTTAGGCTTAACATGGCGTTAGAGGGTGAAAACTCGAAACAGCCCCCGAACGGCCCCGTGGGTGGCACCAACACCTCCCACGGGACCAACGTAACTCGTAGGAACTGACCCCGCAGCCGCGGGTCTCCCGGTTTGAGAGTACGATGATAATTTGCTTATTTCCACACTTAGGCTTAAAAACATGGCGTTAGAGGGTGAGAACTCGAAACAGCCTCCGAACGGCCCCGTGGGTGGCACCAACACCTCCCACGGGACCAACGTAACTCGTGGGAACGGACCCCGCAGCCGCGGGTCTCCCGGTTTGAGAGTACGACGGTAATTTGCTTATTTCCACACTTAGGCTTAAAAACATGGCGTTAGGGGGTGAGAACTCGAAACAGCCTCCGAACGGCCCCGTGGGTGGCACCAACACCTCCCACGGGACCAACGTAACTCGTAGGAACTGACCCCGCAGCCGCGGGTGTCCCGGTTTGAGAGTACGATGATAATTTGCTTATTTCCACACTTAGGCTTAAAAACATGGCGTTAGAGGGTGAGAACGCGAAACAGCCCCCGAACGGCCCCGTGGGTGGCACCAACACCTCCCACGGGACCAACGTAACTCGTGGGAACGGACCCCGCAGCCGCGGGTGTCCCGGTTTGAGAGTACGACGGTAATTTGCTTATTTCCACACTTAGGCTTAAAAACATGGCGTTAGAGGGTGATAACTCGAAACAGCCCCCGAACGGCCCCGTGGGTGGCACCAACACCTCCCACGGGACCAACGTAACTCGTGGGAACTGACCCCGCAGCCGCGGGTGTCCCGGTTTGAGAGTACGACGGTAATTTGCTTATTTCTACACGTAGGCTTAACATGGCGTTAGAGGGTGAGAACTCGAAACAGCCCCCGAACGGCCCCGTGGGTGGCACCAACACCTCCCACGGGACCAACGTAACTCGTAGGAACTGACCCCGCAGCCGCGGGTGTCCCAGTTTGAGAGTACGATGATAATTTGCTTATTTCCACACTTAGGCTTAAAAACATGGCGTTAGAGGGTGAGAACTCGAAACAGCCCCCGAACGACCCCGTGGGTGGCACCAACACCTCCCACGGGACCAACGTAACTCGTGGGAACTGACCCCGCAGCCGCGGGTGACCCGGTTTGAGAGTACGACGGTAATTTGCTTATTTCTACACTTAGGCTTAACATGGCGTTAGAGGGTGAAAACTCGAAACAGCCCCCGAACGGCCCCGTGGGTGGCACCAACACCTCCCACGGGACCAACGTAACTCGTAGGAACTGACCCCGCAGCCGCGGGTCTCCCGGTTTGAGAGTACGATGATAATTTGCTTATTTCCACACTTAGGCTTAAAAACATGGCGTTAGAGGGTGAGAACTCGAAACAGCAGCCGAACGGCCCCGTGGGTGGCACCAACACCTCCCACGGGACCAACGTAACTCGTGGGAATGGACCCCGCAGCCGCGGGTCTCCCGGTTTGAGAGTACGACGGTAATTTGCTTATTTCCACACTTAGGCTTAAAAACATGGCGTTAGGGGGTGAGAACTCGAAACAGCCCCCGAACGGCCCCGTGGGTGGCACCAACACCTCCCACGGGACCAACGTAACTCGTGGGAACTGACCCCGCAGCCGCTGGTGTCCCGATTTGAGAGTACGATGATAATTTGATTATTTCCACACTTAGGCTTAAAAACATGGCGTTAGAGGGTGAGAACGCGAAACAGCCCCCGAACGGCCCCGTGGGTGGCACCAACACCTCCCACGGGACCAACGTAACTCGTGGGAACAGACCCCGCAGCCGCGGGTGTCCCGGTTTGAGAGTACGACGGTAATTTGCTTATTTCCACACTTAGGCTTAAAAACATGGCGTTAGAGGGTGAGAACTCGAAACAGCCCCCGAACGGCCCCGTGGGTGGCACCAACACCTCCCACGGGACCAACGTAACTCGTAGGAACTGACCCCGCAGCCGCGGGTGTCCCGGTTTGAGAGTACGATGATAATTTGCTTATTTCCACACTTAGGCTTAAAAACATGGCGTTAGAGGGTGAGAACGCGAAACAGCCCCCGAACGGCCCCGTGGGTGGCACCAACACCTCCCACGGGACCAACGTAACTCGTGGGAACGGACCCCGCAGCCGCGGGTGTCCCGGTTTGAGAGTACGACGGTAATTTGCTTATTTCCACACTTAGGCTTAAAAACATGGCGTTAGAGGGTGATAACTCGAAACAGCCCCCGAACGGCCCCGTGGGTGGCACCAACACCTCCCACGGGACCAACGTAACTCGTGGGAACTGACCCCGCAGCCGCGGGTGTCCCGGTTTGAGAGTACGACGGTAATTTGCTTATTTCTACACGTAGGCTTAACATGGCGTTAGAGGGTGAGAACTCGAAACAGCCCCCGAACGGCCCCGTGGGTGGCACCAACACCTCCCACGGGACCAACGTAACTCGTAGGAACTGACCCCGCAGCCGCGGGTGTCCCAGTTTGAGAGTACGATGATAATTTGCTTATTTCCACACTTAGGCTTAAAAACATGGCGTTAGAGGGTGAGAACTCGAAACAGCCCCCGAACGACCCCGTGGGTGGCACCAACACCTCCCACGGGACCAACGTAACTCGTGGGAACTGACCCCGCAGCCGCGGGTGACCCGGTTTGAGAGTACGACGGTAATTTGCTTATTTCTACACTTAGGCTTAACATGGCGTTAGAGGGTGAAAACTCGAAACAGCCCCCGAACGGCCCCGTGGGTGGCACCAACACCTCCCACGGGACCAACGTAACTCGTAGGAACTGACCCCGCAGCCGCGGGTCTCCCGGTTTGAGAGTACGATGATAATTTGCTTATTTCCACACTTAGGCTTAAAAACATGGCGTTAGAGGGTGAGAACTCGAAACAGCCTCCGAACGGCCCCGTGGGTGGCACCAACACCTCCCACGGGACCAACGTAACTCGTGGGAATGGACCCCGCAGCCGCGGGTCTCCCGGTTTGAGAGTACGACGGTAATTTGCTTATTTCCACACTTAGGCTTAAAAACATGGCGTTAGGGGGTGAGAACTCGAAACAGCCTCCGAACGGCCCCGTGGGTGGCACCAACACCTCCCACGGGACCAACGTAACTCGTGGGAACTGACCCCGCAGCCGCTGGTGTCCCGATTTGAGAGTACGATGATAATTTGATTATTTCCACACTTAGGCTTAAAAACATGGCGTTAGAGGGTGAGAACGCGAAACAGCCCCCGAACGGCCCCGTGGGTGGCACCAACACCTCCCACGGGACCAACGTAACTCGTGGGAACAGACCCCGCAGCCGCGGGTGTCCCGGTTTGAGAGTACGACGGTAATTTGCTTATTTCCACACTTAGGCTTAAAAACATGGCGTTAGAGGGTGAGAACTCGAAACAGCCCCCGAACGGCCCCGTGGGTGGCACCAACACCTCCCACGGGACCAACGTAACTCGTAGGAACTGACCCCGCAGCCGCGGGTGTCCCGGTTTGAGAGTACGATGATAATTTGCTTATTTCCACACTTAGGCTTAAAAACATGGCGTTAGAGGGTGAGAACGCGAAACAGCCCCCGAACGGCCCCGTGGGTGGCACCAACACCTCCCACGGGACCAACGTAACTCGTGGGAACGGACCCCGCAGCCGCGGGTGTCCCGGTTTGAGAGTACGACGGTAATTTGCTTATTTCCACACTTAGGCTTAAAAACATGGCGTTAGAGGGTGATAACTCGAAACAGCCCCCGAACGGCCCCGTGGGTGGCACCAACACCTCCCACGGGACCAACGTAACTCGTGGGAACTGACCCCGCAGCCGCGGGTGTCCCGGTTTGAGAGTACGACGGTAATTTGCTTATTTCTACACGTAGGCTTAACATGGCGTTAGAGGGTGAGAACTCGAAACAGCCCCCGAACGGCCCCGTGGGTGGCACCAACACCTCCCACGGGACCAACGTAACTCGTAGGAACTGACCCCGCAGCCGCGGGTGTCCCAGTTTGAGAGTACGATGATAATTTGCTTATTTCCACACTTAGGCAACGTAACTCGTGGGAACTGACCCCGCAGCCGCGGGTGACCCGGTTTGAGAGTACGACGGTAATTTGCTTATTTCTACACTTAGGCTTAACATGGCGTTAGAGGGTGAAAACTCGAAACAGCCCCCGAACGGCCCCGTGGGTGGCACCAACACCTCCCACGGGACCAACGTAACTCGTAGGAACTGACCCCGCAGCCGCGGGTCTCCCGGTTTGAGAGTACGATGATAATTTGCTTATTTCCACACTTAGGCTTAAAAACATGGCGTTAGAGGGTGAGAACTCGAAACAGCCTCCGAACGGCCCCGTGGGTGGCACCAACACCTCCCACGGGACCAACGTAACTCGTGGGAACGGACCCCGCAGCCGCGGGTCTCCCGGTTTGAGAGTACGACGGTAATTTGCTTATTTCCACACTTAGGCTTAAAAACATGGCGTTAGAGGGTGAGAACTCGAAACAGCCTCCGAACGGCCCCGTGGGTGGCACCAACACCTCCCACGGGACCAACGTAACTCGTGGGAACTGACCCCGCAGCCGCTGGTGTCCCGATTTGAGAGTACGATGATAATTTGATTATTTCCACACTTAGGCTTAAAAACATGGCGTTAGAGGGTGAGAACGCGAAACAGCCCCCGAACGGCCCCGTGGGTGGCACCAACACCTCCCACGGGACCAACGTAACTCGTGGGAACTGACCCCGCAGCCGCGGGTGTCCCGGTTTGAGAGTACGACGGTAATTTGCTTATTTCCACACTTAGGCTTAAAAACATGGCGTTAGAGGGTGAGAACTCGAAACAGCCCCCGAACGGCCCCGTGGGTGGCACCAACACCTCCCACGGGACCAACGTAACTCGTAGGAACTGACCCCGCAGCCGCGGGTGTCCCGGTTTGAGAGTACGATGATAATTTGCTTATTTCCACACTTAGGCTTAAAAACATGGCGTTAGAGGGTGAGAACTCGAAACAACCCCCGAACGGCCCCGTGGGTGGCACCAACACCTCCCACGGGACCAACGTAACTCGTGGGAACGGACCCCGCAGCCGCGGGTCTCCCGGTTTGAGAGTACGGCAGTAATTTGCTTATTTCTACACTTACGCTTAAAAACATGGCGTTAGAGGGTGAGAACTCGAAACAGCCCCCGAACGGCCCCGTGGGTGGCACCAACACCTCCCACGGGACCAACGTAACTCGTGGGAACAGACCCCGCAGCCGCGGGTGTCCCGGTTTGAGAGTACGACGGTAATTTGGTTATTTCCACACTTAGGCTTAAAAACATGGCGTTAGAGGGTGAGAACGCGAAACAGCCCCCGAACGGCCCCGTGGGTGGCACCAACACCTCCCACGGGACCAACGTAACTCGTGGGAACAGACCCCGCAGCGGCGGGTGTCCCGGTTTGAGAGTACGACGGTAATTTGCTTATTTCCACACTTAGGCTTAAAAACATGGCGTTAGAGGGTGAGAACTCGAAACAGCCTCCGAACGGCCCCGTGGGTGGCACCAACACCTCCCACGGGACCAACGTAACTCGTGGGAACTGACCCCGCAGCCGCGGGTGTCCCGGTTTGAGAGTACGATGATAATTTGCTTATTTCCACACTTAGGCTTAAAAACATGGCGTTAGAGGGTGAGAACGCGAAACAGCCCCCGAACGGCCCCGTGGGTGGCACCAACACCTCCCACGGGACCAACGTAACTCGTGGGAACAGACCCCGCAGCCGCGGGTGTCCCGGTTTGAGAGTACGACGGTAATTTGTTTATTTCCACACTCAGGCTTAAAAACATGGCGTTAGAGGGTGAGAACTCGAAACAGCCCCCGAACGGCCCCGTGGGTGGCACCAACACCTCCCACGGGACCAACGTAACTCGTAGGAACTGACCCCGCAGCCGCGGGTGTCCCGGTTTGAGAGTACGATGATAATTTGCTTATTTCCACACTTAGGCTTAAAAACATGGCGTTAGAGGGTGATAACTCGAAACAGCCCCCGAACGGCCCCGTGGGTGGGACCAACACCTCCCACGGGACCAACGTAACTCGTGGGAACTGACCCCGCAGCCGCGGGTGTCCCGGTTTGAGAGTACGACGGTAATTTGCTTATTTCTACACCAGGCTTAACATGGCGTTAGAGGGTGAAAACTCGAAACAGCCCCCGAACGGCCCCGTGGGTGGCACCAACACCTCCCACGGGACCAACGTAACTCGTAGGAACTGACCCCGCAGCCGCGGGTGTCCCGGTTTGAGAGTACGATGATAATTTGCTTATTTCCACACTTAGGCTTAAAAACATGGCGTTAGAGGGTGAGAACTCGAAACAACCCCCGAACGGCCCCGTGGGTGGCACCAACACCTCCCACGGGACCAACGTAACTCGTAGGAACTGACCCCGCAGCCGCGGGTCTCCCGGTTTGAGAGTACGGCAATAATTTGCTTATTTCTACACTTACGCTTAAAAACATGGCGTTAGAGGGTGAGAACTCGAAACAGCCCCCGAACGGCCCCGTGGGTGGCACCAACACCTCCCACGGGACCAATGTAACTCGTAGGAACTGACCCCGCAGCCGCGGGTGTCCCGATTTGAGAGTAAGACGGTAATTTGCTTATTTCTACACTTAGGCTTAACATGGCGTTAGAGGGTGAAAACTCGAAACAGCCCCCGAACGGCCCCGTGGGTGGCACCAACACCTCCCACGGGACCAACGTAACTCGTGGGAACGGACCCCGCAGCCGCGGGTCTCCCGGTTTGAGAGTACGACGGTAATTTGCTTATTTCCACACTTAGGCTTAAAAACATGGCGTTAGAGGGTGAGAACTCGAAACAGCCTCCGAACGGCCCCGTGGGTGGCACCAACACCTCCCACGGGACCAACGTAACTCGTAGGAACTGACCCCGCAGCCGCGGGTGTCCCGGTTTGAGAGTACGATGATAATTTGCTTATTTCCACACTTAGGCTTAAAAACATGGCGTTAGAGGGTGAGAACGCGAAACAGCCCCCGAACGGCCCCGTGGGTGGCACCAACACCTCCCACGGGACCAACGTAACTCGTGGGAACGGACCCCGCAGCCGCGGGTGTCCCGATTTGAGAGTACGACGGTAATTTGCTTATTTCCACACTTAGGCTTAAAAACATGGCGTTAGAGGGTGATAACTCGAAACAGCCCCCGAACGGCCCCGTGGGTGGCACCAACACCTCCCACGGGACCAACGTAACTCGTGGGAACTGACACCGCAGCCGCGGGTGTCCCGGTTTGAGAGTACGACGGTAATTTGCTTATTTCTACACGTAGGCTTAACATGGCGTTAGAGGGTGAGAACTCGAAACAGCCCCCGAACGGCCCCGTGGGTGGCACCAACACCTCCCACGGGACCAACGTAACTCGTAGGAACTGACCCCGCAGCCGCGGGTGTCCCAGTTTGAGAGTACGATGATAATTTGCTTATTTCCACACTTAGGCTTAAAAACATGGCGTTAGAGGGTGAGAACTCGAAACAGCCCCCGAACGGCCCCGTGGGTGGCACCAACACCTCCCACGGGACCAACGTAACTCGTGGGAACTGACCCCGCAGCCGCGGGTGTCCCGGTTTGAGAGTACGACGGTAATTTGCTTATTTCTACACTTAGGCTTAACATGGCGTTAGAGGGTGAAAACTCGAAACAGCCCCCGAACGGCCCCGTGGGTGGCACCAACACCTCCCACGGGACCAACGTAACTCGTAGGAACTGACCCCGCAGCCGCGGGTGTCCCGGTTTGAGAGTACGATGATAATTTGCTTATTTCCACACTTAGGCTTAAAAACATGGCGTTAGAGGGTGAGAACTCGAAACAGCCCCCGAACGGCCCCGTGGGTGGCACCAACACCTCCCACGGGACCAACGTAACTCGTGGGAACGGACCCCGCAGCCGCGGGTGTCCCGGTTTGAGAGTACGACGGTAATTTGCTTATTTCCACACTTAGGCTTAAAAACATGGCGTTAGAGGGTGAGAACTCGAAACAGACCCCGAACGGCCCCGTGGGTGGCACCAACACCTCCCACGGGACCAACGTAACTCGTGGGAACGGACCCCGCAGCCGCGGGTCTCCCGGTTTGAGAGTACGACGGTAATTTGCTTATTTCCACACTTTGGCTTAAAAACATGGCGTTAGAGGGTGAGAACTCGAAACAGCCTCCGAACGGCCCCGTGGGTGGCACCAACACCTCCCACGGGACCAACGTAACTCGTCGGAACTGACCCCGCAGCCGCGGGTGTCCCGGTTTGAGAGTACGATGATAAATTGCTTATTTCCACACTTAGGCTTAAAAACATGGCGTTAGAGGGTGAGAACTCGAAACAGCCCCCGAACGGCCCCGTGGGTGGCACCAACACCTCCCACGGGACCAACGTAACTCGTGGGAACTGACCCCGCAGCCGCGGGTGTCCCGGTTTGAGAGTACGACGGTAATTTGCTAATTTCTACACTCAGGCTTAACATGGCGTTAGAGGGTGAAAACTCGAAACAGCCCCCGAACGGCCCCGTGGGTGGCACCAACACCTCCCACGGGACCAACGTAACTCGTGGGAACGGACCCCGCAGCCGCGGGTCTCCCGGTTTGAGAGTACGACGGTAATTTGCTTATTTCCACACTTAGGCTTAAAAACATGGCGTTAGAGGGTGAGAACTCGAAACAGCCTCCGAACGGCCCCGTGGGTGGCACCAACACCTCCCACGGGACCAACGTAACTCGTGGGAACTGACCCCGCAGCCGCGGGTGTCCCGGTTTGAGAGTACGATGATAATTTGCTTATTTCCACACTTAGGCTTAAAAACATGGCGTTAGAGGGTGAGAACGCGAAACAGCCCCCGAACGGCCCCGTGGGTGGCACCAACACCTCCCACGGGACCAACGTAACTCGTGGGAACAGACCCCGCAGCCGCGGGTGTCCCGGTTTGAGAGTACGACGGTAATTTGCTTATTTCCACACTTAGGCTTAAAAACATGGCGTTAGAGGGTGAGAACTCGAAACAGCCCCCGAACGGCCCCGTGGGTGGCACCAACACCTCCCACGGGACCAACGTAACTCGTAGAAACTGACCCCGCAGCCGCGGGTCTCCTGGTTTGAGAGTACGATGATAATTTGCTTATTTCCACACTTAGGCTTAAAAACATGGCGTTAGAGGGTGAGAACTCGAAACAACCCCCGAACGGCCCCATGGGTGGCACCAACACCTCCCACGGGACCAACGTAACTCGTAGGAACTGACCCCGCAGCCGCGGGTCTCCCGGTTTGAGAGTACGGCAGTAATTTGCTTATTTCTACACTTACGCTTAAAAACATGGCGTTAGAGGGTGATAACTCGAAACAGCCCCCGAACGGCCCCGTGGGTGGCACCAACACCTCCCACGGGACCAACGTAACTCGTGGGAACTGACCCCGCAGCCGCGGGTGTCCCGGTTTGAGAGTACGATGATAATTTGCTTATTTCCACACTTAGGCTTAAAAACATGGCGTTAGAGGGTGAGAACGCGAAACAGACCCCGAACGGCCCCGTGGGTGGCACCAACACCTCCCACGGGACCAACGTAACTCGTGGGAACAGACCCCGCAGCGGCGGGTGTCCCGGTTTGAGAGTACGACGGTAATTTGCTTATTTCCACACTTAGGCTTAAAAACATGGCGTTAGAGGGTGAGAACTCGAAACAGCCCCCGAACGGCCCCGTGGGTGGCACCAACACCTCCCACGGGACCAACGTAACTCGTAGGAACTGACCCCGCAGCCGCGGGTGTCCCGGTTTGAGAGTACGATGATAATTTGCTTATTTCCACACTTAGGCTTAAAAACATGGCGTTAGAGGGTGATAACTCGAAACAGCCCCCGAACGGCCCCGTGGGTGGGACCAACACCTCCCACGGGACCAACGTAACTCGTGGGAACTGACCCCGCAGCCGCGGGTGTCCCGGTTTGAGAGTACGACGGTAATTTGCTTATTTCTACACCAGGCTTAACATGGCGTTAGAGGGTGAAAACTCGAAACAGCCCCCGAACGGCCCCGTGGGTGGCACCAACACCTCCCACGGGACTAACGTAACTCGTAGGAACTGACCCCGCAGCCGCGGGTGTCCCGGTTTGAGAGTACGATGATATTTTGCTTATTTCCACACTTAGGCTTAAAAACATGGCGTTAGAGGGTGAGAACTCGAAACAACCCCCGAACGGCCCCGTGGGTGGCACCAACACCTCCCACGGGACCAACGTAACTCGTAGGAACTGACCCCGCAGCCGCGGGTGTCCCGGTTTGAGAGTACGGCAGTAATTTGCTTATTTCTACACTTACGCTTAAAAACATGGCGTTAGAGGGTGAGAACTCGAAACAGCCCCCGAACGGCCCCATGGGTGGCACCAACACCTCCCACGGGACCAATGTAACTCGTAGGAACTGACCCCGCAGCCGCGGGTGTCCCGATTTGAGAGTAAGACGGTAATTTGCTTATTTCTACACTTAGGCTTAACATGGCGTTAGAGGGTGAAAACTCGAAACAGCCCCCGAACGGCCCCGTGGGTGGCACCAACACCTCCCACGGGACCAACGTAACTCGTGGGAACGGACCCCGCAGCCGCGGGTTTCCCGGTTTGAGAGTACGACGGTAATTTTCTTATTTCCACACTTAGGCTTAAAAACATGGCGTTAGAGGGTGAGAACTCGAAACAGCCTCCGAACGGCCCCGTGGGTGGCACCAACACCTCCCACGGGACCAACGTAACTCGTACGAACTGACCCCGCAGCCGCGGGTGTCCCGGTTTGAGGTACGATGATAATTTGCTTATTTCCACACTTAGGCTTAAAAATATGGCGTTAGAGGGTGAGAACGCGAAACAGCCCCCGAACGGCCCCGTGGGTGGCACCAACACCTCCCACGGGACCAACGTAACTCGTGGGAACGGACCCCGCAGCCGCGGGTGTCCCGGTTTGAGAGTACGACGGTAATTTGCTTATTTCCACACTTAGGCTTAAAAACATGGCGTTAGAGGGTGATAACTCGAAACAGCCCCCGAACGGCCCCGTGGGTGGCACCAACACCTCCCACGGGACCAACGTAACTCGTGGGAACTGACACCGCAGCCGCGGGTGTCCCGGTTTGAGAGTACGATGGTAATTTGCTTATTTCTACACGTAGGCTTAACATGGCGTTAGAGGGTGAGAACTCGAAACAGCCCCCGAACGGCCCCGTGGGTGGCACCAACACCTCCCACGGGACCAACGTAACTCGTAGGAACTGACCCCGCAGCCGCGGGTGTCCCAGTTTGAGAGTACGATGATAATTTGCTTATTTCCACACTTAGGCTTAAAAACATGGCGTTAGAGGGTGAGAACTCGAAACAGCCCCCGAACGGCCCCGTGGGTGGCACCAACACCTCCCACGGGACCAACGTAACTCGTGGGAACTGACCCCGCAGCCGCGGGTGTCCCGGTTTGAGAGTACGACGGTAATTTGCTTATTTCTACACTTAGGCTTAACATGGCGTTAGAGGGTGAAAACTCGAAACAGCCCCCGAACGGCCCCGTGGGTGGCACCAACACCTCCCACGGGACCAACGTAACTCGTAGGAACTGACCCCGCAGCCGCGGGTCTCCCGGTTTGAGAGTACGGCAGTAATTTGCTTATTTCCACACTTAATTTTTATATTTCTACTTGGTTACTGATAATTTTAACTCATATATGCAATTTTTCAGCTTGATTAATTTTTTTGTAAAATTACTTGGTTACTGATACTTTTATTTTTTGTATCCTATCATTTGTAGGATTTTTGCGCGTGGATCAAATGAAGGAGGCAATGTTTTACAACATGATGATTATTTATATGTTGTGGACATTCAGGATAATGTTTTTTATGTGTTATAGCCGTGCAGGCTTTTATTGTTTAGTTTTATGGCCGTGCGGGCTTTTATAATTTGATTGTTGAATTTTATAGCCGTGCGGGCTTTATAATAAGCAGGTTTTTCATTTACAGGTTTTGGAATGTCAAGAAAATAGAGGAAACTCTGCCCAATTTTTTTTTGGTCTGTGAATTATTAAGACGTGTAATATTTTTATGTTTGTATATATATTTGTTTATTAACAACATTCTCAATTCGCAATTTGTGATTTTTTTTTATTGTTTTGCCTATAATAAATATTTGTAACACCTCGTAGCAACCGATGATGCACTCACAGGAACCCCAATTTTAGGATTGGGCAAAAAAAAAATACATTTTTTTTAAATTACAGATAAATATGGTCATGGACTTTGTCCATGACCATTTTTACTTTTTTTTGTCGCGCTTAAAAATGGTCGCGGCCAAAGTCCGCGACCAATTTTTTTTAAATTTTTTTTGTCACACACATGGGTCGCGGCCAAAGTCCGCGACCAATTTGTCACGGTCGTGGGTCATGGACAAGGACCGTGACCAATTTTTTTAATTTTTTTTTGTCACGCACATGGGTCGCGGACTTTGGCCGCGACCAATTTGTCACGGTTGTGGGTCATGGACAAGGGCCGCGACCAATTTTTTTAATTTTTTTTTGTCACGCACATGGGTCGCGGACTTTGGCCGCGACCAATTTGTCACGGTTATGGGTCACGGATTAGAGCCGCGACCCATCACGGCATGGGTCACGGCCTAAGTCCGCGACCATCTGCCGTGACCCCTCTCGGCCGTGACCATTTTTTGGTCACGGACTTGGGCCGCGACCCACGAAAATGGTCACGCCCGAAATGGTCACGGCCCAAGTCCGCGACCCACAGGTTTGGTCAGGGATTTTGGCCGTGACCAATCGCCAGTTTTGGTGTAGTGTATTATTAAACACTTGCCTTTAGTGTAGGTCTGATCCTTTGGTGTAGTTTATCTCAGTTGGTTGTCCCTTCTCCGGTCAAACTCCGGTGGTGGTTGGTGGTGGTGAACCTTGGTTCTTGTTCTTCACCTTCCCAAGTGACTTTTCCCTTCCCAAGCACTCTTACTCTCACTCTAAGAAGATGGCTGCTCTTATTTGTGAAGAGGAGATGAATAACTCCCATTCACTTAATCTACCAATACTTATAATAGTGCCAAATCCGTAATCACTATTCATCCCCCTAGAAAAATGACCAAAATGCCCTTTTGGGTTGTCTATTCATTTCCAAATGACCCGAGACTCAAAATTAACATCCAAATAGACTTTTCTGACTATTTCGAACCTTCTGGACGCAACTACGCAGTCGAAATGACTATTAGGTCGATAGAAAATAAAATTCCCTTTTTAATTTACTAAACTAGTCCCGACACGTCCCATACCGCGTCTGACTAAAAAAATATAAATTACCGAATTTATATCATACGGTCATCTCAATGACATCGCATTCATATATTACCTAAATATCTTTAAGTAATATTCAGAATCATCCATATCCATATCCACAGTCCGGATAAAACTCGAATGAATTAATTAATAATAAAATCTAATTAATCCATTAATTTAAAATATAACCCATTTTAAAAGTCATTTAAAATTACGGGGTATTACAGCTACTTAGTGTGCAGAGCATCCAAATCAAGAGAATCAAAAGACAGCTACGCATTAAATGCACATTATTATCGTACAGATGTATATGTCTACTAGATAACAGCGCATTATCCTTTCATATGTATATCCCCAAGGCTATAAATACATTGTAACCTCCTCATAAGAGGGGGACTGGGGATCTCTTGGTA
Source organism: Sambucus nigra (assembly GCA_949130495.1). Taxonomy (NCBI): domain Eukaryota; kingdom Viridiplantae; phylum Streptophyta; class Magnoliopsida; order Dipsacales; family Adoxaceae; genus Sambucus; species Sambucus nigra. The sequence goes on from OX422219.1 coordinate 94,925,916, forward strand.
AACCAATTATTGAGAATTCTAGGAAAATAGTCAGTAATACAAAAACAGTGGATGTAGGCCATTCTCATAAGGCTGAACCACTTTAAAAATCCTTTGTCTTATTAATCTGTGATTGATTAATTAGATATAATCTAGTTTTTTACATCAACAATTATCTCGAAATATTTCACATTAATAAATTGAGAGATTAGAATAATTGAAAATGCAGTGTAATCCCATCTCTTGACGTTCTCACATTTTTCACACTCGGTTGCACATTCTTTTTTCTAGTTATTTAGTCATTTTGTAATTTTATCATTAGTTACTTTCTCCCTTGATATTGTTTTTTAAAAAATAAAATTAAAAAAAATAAATGTTAAAAAAATGGATTGCAAGTTTTCACATAAATTGTTTCACCTTGAAAGTTGGATTGATACCCGTACTTACCACAATACGAGTTGTTTTAGACAAGTTTTTTAGGTACTCAAGGGAATTTGAGAGCGGCTTTTGAAGACAACGAAGATATACCCAAAAAGCTTCTTATCACTAAACCACTCTATATCTTGTCTTTTATCTCTCTTTACTTTCTCTATTTGCTTATTATGCACTATACCCTTGACTTGCTGATACGAGAACGACAAGTGGATGATTTCTCATATCATCAATATGAATTACCATGTTAATATTTCCATGCAAATCAGTCACTTATCTCGTTCAACACATGTTTTACTTATTTATATTTATTTCTTAATTTGATTAATTGAAAATAGACTTTCATTTACATATTCCTTTGTCTCTCTAAGACAAAAGGGGGATAAATTTAGGATTCAGGGAGAGTATATACTTAGTGGGAGTATTTTAGTGCATGCATTGTATTTTATAGTTCCTAATGACTTATATATATATTTTGTATCTTCTGTACATAAAGTGGTATATGTTTAAGTGTGTAAACTTTATAACACCCCTGATGTTAATAACCATTTATTTAAGAATACATACATCTCTATAAAAAACTGTGGAGGTTGGGATTGGGTAGATTGATGTATGCAGAAAAATTATCTGGCTATTTTTTGGATCCTTTTCATTTTTTATTTCTTCCCAAAATAGACAAAAGGGGAGATTTGTAAGGAGGTGTTTTACACTCCCTTTAGGTTTTAGTTTGTGTTGGCATAATTTCAAAACAAATCTTTAATTCATAGTATATTTTTATCTATTGCATTGAGTTATAATGCTAAATCATATGAAGACAAAAAAACAAATCATCCTGACTGAGATTACCGAAACAAATCATATAACTTTATTGAAAATCAGAGACTTGGTAAAGGTAACAGTTTTCAAAATTTTTGTAATTCCTTCTAAATTATTTCATTGCTAGGAAGTGACATGACATGACTTTTAATGAAAATAAATTTAGCAAACGATTTTTAAAATATTTGTGACAAAATATTATCAAGGTGTCCTCATTGGAATGAGGTCACCCTTGATCGAAGAGATCTTCAATCGATGACTTATTTTTTGTGGCAGTGGACCTCAATCGAAAGCAAACTTCAATAAAGATCCCGCAATCAAAGTCTGTTTCGATAAAGAGTCCTTTGAATGAAAGATCTTGCTCGAATGAGGACCTTTATGTTGGAAAACGTGTTAAATTGGGCCTCTTTCATTAGAAAACTATTTAAACACTTTTAAATGCGTATTCCAATCGATGAAATCTAGTATTTTCAAAACATTAATTTTTTTTTTCTAAAGTCCTTTTATTTATGAGACTCTATCAACTCCGTGTAACTTAAGTAGACTCCAAGTTTAAGAATACTTTGAGATATTATACATTAAAGAGGATAGCACACTGCATTATGTATGGGATGATCATTCACCAATAGAGATTAGTGGATACCGAGGACTTGGAGGTTGTTGGTTATTTTCCTGAACTAAAGCGTCTATCACTAGTACAGGCAGAGGTAAAGGATCCAAAGACAAAGGAGAGACATAGTGGTGTATATTGTCATTTTATATGTAAGTCGTGATTGAGTCCTTGTAACCATATTTCAGTGCTGGTAGACTTATTGTGGGTTGGGTGTGATAGTATTTTTTTCTCGCAAAAATTCCCACTCTAAAATCTTGATGTGCTATTTGTGAATACTTTTATTTTCTTCTTTCGGTAATAACCAATTACATACACTTTGGACTAAATAATTTTACATGTTAAAATTAAAATTTGGTTCAGATATTAAAAGGATTTTAATTTGATTTACATGTTTATTAATTAAGAAAAGTAATTAAATCTATAACCTTAGTCACATACCTACTTTAATCCTTACTATATTTTAGGTTAACCTTCACTCACCTTTTAATAAGAGGATAAATAATATGAATAAATAAGACTTTAGTGAAAGAGCGTTCTCCCGCATTGGATTCCCCAACCTATTTTATTTTTAAAACCAAACTCGAGTCCCACCTGCCTTAGATTTTTGCATGATAACAAAGAACTCACCCAGTTCCAGCCAAATCCAATGGGAATCTATCTTGGTTTCACCGTAAAAGAAATTACCAAACATAAAAAAATAGAAATGTTATACATAAAAAAGTAAAGGAAAATCAAAGAATCCCATTTCTCTTAAAGAAAGATAAAAAGAGTATCAATGCCTGCATTTTTTTAGAGTTTTGTCAGTCCTATTTAGTACTAATATGAAATTTCAAAATAAAGGTGTCTTCTACATTTCCAGAATTCACACTGTATCTGAACTACTTTGATTAGAATACCCTAGATTGCCGATTTTGAGGACTGGGCGAATATACCATCAATGATCTTCACGCTCATGACCACCAAGTATGCCTAGCATAGACCTCCATATATACTAATGAAGAACTGCGTTTGTCCATCATTGATTGGATCTTATTACGGATGAAAGGATACAATGCAATTTATGAAGACCTTCCTAAGAGAACCATTAGTGCTTCGTTTGGGAGTTTTGGAGAGAAAAGAAAGGAAAGGAAAATATTATAGGAGAGAAAAGAAAAAGAAAGGAAATTTAATAACAGAGAAAAGAAAAGAAGAGAAGAGAAAGGAATTTGGGAGAGAAAAGAAAATAACTTTCTTTCTTGTATTTGGGAGTTTGGGAGGAAATATTTTTTTAAGGGAAAGAAGGTACAATTCATTAAAAAAAAACCTTTATTTTCTCTCCTTTTAAAATTCCAAATGAGAGAAATACACTTTCTTTCATACTTAAACTCCCAAACGAAGGAAATGAAACACATTTCCCCTTCCTTTCCTTTCTTTTCTCTCCAAAATGGAACTCGCAAATAAGGCATAGGGGCTTTAAAAGGAGGGGAAAAATAAACGATCATCATCATATCAACCTTGGGATCCCCTCATATTAACCTCACATTTAACATATATAAAAAAATAACCCCCCCCCCCCCCCCCTAAATTGAACGTCACTCCCAGTAAAATGAATATCACCTTCAAAAGAAATATATGCAAGGTAAAATCATGAAAAGCATGGAAGAGGAAATAAAAAAAACATGGAGCATGTGAAATATGGTGGGAGTAGGCAAGATCCCAAAGAGATATAATTAAAGCATGTGGGAATGGATAAGAATATATCATAAAACATGAGAATTTATGACGATAACCACATATGTCCAATAATAGCATGACAATAACCATTGGGAGGAGCAATACAGACTATATAGGGATATAAATTATATGAAACAAGTGTAAACCATAAAAACCAATAAAAATAGCGGTCGAATAATGAAGAATCATATATTAATATGAATATGCAAGTATATACATCATCAAGGTCAAAATCTCTATGAAAAAACCTAAGGTATCACAATCCTATATTTCTAATACAACACAACTTCTAATGACATAAAATAGGGACTTATAAACTACAACTCTATAAGGATTACACTAGCTGTGACCTTACATCGCCAATCTTGACCCAAGTTTCACTGAATGACATTTATCCCATGATTTTCCTAGAAGAATGACTCCAGTCCTCAAATACATATCAATTACCAACTTCCCCCATTCAAACTAATGAGTTAACTCCCCATATGACTCTCTCATCATTATAAGGTCCTTGAGCTATTGTCCCCTTGAACTTACGTCAATGACTCATTCCCAAAGATAAGGTTTTATCTCATTGAAAGTTCCCTAAGCATCCTTAAAACATACATCCACCGCACCATAACTCCATTTCACTAATATATCCTTAGTTTTTAACTAGATGAACCTCACCTTAAGATCCTCTCTCATTAGCAGTCCCTAAATGATCGTCCCAGCCTTAACTCTAAACCAACAACCCATTATTCGATTTAAACCCCATACTCAAAGTTTTATTTTATCATAGGAACCGTAAAGGCATCAACATAGTGATTCTCACCAAATTATGGACCCACTCCCTAGTTCCCCGAGCGACCTCACTAAAGTTCTTACCCAAAACCCCTTGTGTAACTGACACATCCTCGTTTCAACACCTAACTCAAAATTCAAGTTAATTTGAGATTATACGAAATTAACACAAATTAGGTTAATCAAGTTGCAATTACGTGATATTTAAGCATCTAGCAACCTAAAGTAATTAGAGATATTAAATTTTTATGAGGTTGTGTGTTGTGAATAAGAGTAAATGTAAAATTTATCACAACACCAAGATATTAGAGGAAAAAACTGACATAGGAGAAAAAACCTCAGGATAATACAACTAATGCACTAGAAAAATAAGGATGTTATAATACCCCATATTTTTATGGATTTTAATTATGAGATTAAGTAAATGAAATTTCTTTTAATTATGGGATTAATTAAATTAATTTATGTTAATTAATTAAAAATTAATTCGGATTTAAATAACTAGCGAGACGAGAGTTAGTATTTGATTATGATGATAATGTTGAATATTACTGAGTGATTATGGTAATATGTGATTATTGAATTTGTTAAAATTGTCGTGAGTTGAAAATACGACAATTTTGGTAATTAAGTTGGGACGCGCGTGTCAGTCGTGCCAGGACCCAATTTAATGGATTTAAAATAAATTTATTTTTATGTCGTTCGTATGATCATTTTGAGTGCACCAACTTGTCCGGAACGGTCCAGATAGTCAGAAAACACTAGCCGGGGGTTTAGTTTGGATTCCTGGACATTTTAGTCCTAACCAGCAACCCGAGAGGGTATTTTAGTCATTTTGACTTTTTGAGGAATTATGACCCACTAATTTTAGACTTAAATTATCATCCAACACCAGAACTCTTAGGGTTATCACAATCAAAAACCACCAACGACAGTTAGAGAGGAAGAAAGGAAAGTTTCCAAAGGAGAAATCACCTTTAGAGGCTTTTGCACCACCGTCACCACCACCGGATAGATCAAAAAGAGAGAATCATTCCCATACCATCTACTTCAAAGGATCATAATCTTCATTACCAGGCAAGTGATTTAACTTGTGATAATTCAGTGCATATATCATCAATGTTAGTTTAGGATTGAAGAATAACCTTGAAAAATAATTAATGAAAGGATTTGAGGAATTTAAAATCGTAATTTGGGTAGGTTCTGCATGTAGTCTATTTTCTGGGAATATAGCAGCCACGAAATTAGTATCTAGGTGTAAAGATTAACGAATTCATATCTTGCTATATGAAAATTTTAGAGAAAATAGGAGAAATAGGGTTTTTATGAAGAATATGTGATTTGATCCCAAAAACTGTTAATCCTTGTTGATTTAATGATTATAATATGTTAAAGTCTATGAATATATGTTGGTGTGATTATTAGAATACTAGGTTGGGAATTTGGGATGATTTAATGGAAGATTTGGGTGTAAAATATAGAGAACCCGTAACTGTTAATGGAGATTCTGGGGAGATACATGTCGATCGATCGATCGACTCAAGAATGTCTATCAATCGATCGACCCCTTTCCATCGATCAACCGACCCCTTCTGATTTTTGTAAAATTATTCCCTTTAAGGTTCACCCAATTCCAAGCTTGTAAGAAATTATGGTGTGACTTATAAAAGATTGTGGGACTTGATTGAGGTCAGTTGGATCGTAAATATTACCCGAAATATGTTATATATTATGCGATTGAATTGAATAATTACGAGTGTTTACCGAGTGGGTTACGGTTAGAAGTTTCATATAAATTGGGATTTAAAGTGGACAAATTTTAATTTAAGGTTAGGACCAGTAGATAAGGGACTTGGGATTACTGAGATAACCTTAGAGACTAGTGGGTGACTTAGTAACCTTATGAGATAGGTTTAAGTATTCGAACACATACGACGAGGGTTGTTGCATTGAACATATTACGTGGAATATTTGGGATGAAACTATGATACGTATGATACTTAAGATATAGGGCTAGTGTATACCTATATTAATGTGATAACTACTGTTGATGTAAAAAACTAGATCGCTCTAATTATTCAATCACAGATAAATAAATAAGACAAAGATTTTTAAAGTGGTTCGGCTAGGAATAAAGCCTACGTCCACTGTTATGTTATTGCTGAGTGTTTGTGGAATTCTTGATTACAAATTCTCTCAAGAAATTCCGGTCCCCTTGAATGAGGGAGATACAAGGTATTTATAGCCTTGAGGCTGTACATGAAAGGTTCGATACATTAAATGACATACGTATGAAAGGGTAATACATTTAATGCAGCGTGTGCGTCAAGAATATATTGAATAGTTGAACAGTTGTCCGTCTGGTAATTAATGATACGACCGAGATGCAGCTCAGACCGCCATAGCTGTTTGCTGATCGGGAGTTCCTCGGAACATTAGAGTACCTCGGTGCGTTGGAGTTCCTCGGTGTGATAGAGTTCCTCGGTGTGATAGAGTTCCTCGGTGTATTCTTGTTGCTCGGAAAGAAACATGGCTGGTCGGGAAATGATCTTCCTCGCTGCTATTGTGCCACGTAGATTGACACGTGTCTTCGTATTATTCGTCCACATCAGCATATTAATTTTGGTATCAACAGAAGCCCCCAATGTTTCATATTTTGAACTTTGAAGAGTATGGAGCATTCTTTCTTGGTATATGGCAATATTAAATGTACTTCCCGGGTTTTAGGAACATTGTATTCAAATTTTCCTTCTTATTTCGCAGTTTCCGCCTTTTTGATAAGCGCTTTGATATTCGTGCAAATTTTGTCCTTTTAGCCGCCGGAAGTTTAGTAATTTCTTTTTGGTAATCATTTCTTTCGCCGCTTCCCAATGCAAAGTATTTAAACTTCTTTGGTAACCATACCGTCGTCTACGTTTTTCATTCTCTGCATTCAAGCTTTCTCTTCTCTTCTTCTCTTGTGCGTTCATCTTTGTTTCCGTTCGTTGTCAACACATCTCCTTTCTTTCTGTAAGATCTTCTTTCTTTCTTCTGTATCTCTTTTATTCAATATGGTTTATATTGTGGAATCTGTTGAGAAATTCCGTTCTGATTTTTCCATTCCTTCGTGGGTAACTCTAGAGGTTCTTTCTGAGCCTTTAGATTACTTTCGATTGGCTGAGGGACATTGGTTCCCCAGTCTTTTTGTTGCTGAATGCGGTTTTTCCTTTCCACCAAACTCATTATGTCTTGAGTTTTGTCAATATTTTGATCTTGTTCCTGCAAAAATAGCCCCCAATTCATGGAGAATAATCAACGGGGTGCACAAATTAAATCTAACTCATGGGACTCGTATTGGGATCCCTGAAATTATGTTTTGTTATAAATGGGCCGTTCTAGATAATATTTATTATTTGAAAACTAGGTATTTGAATAGGGCTCTTGTAGTTAATCTCCCTGACTCAAATAGGGATTATTTTGAGCATGGGTTGGTCATAAAAAATTGGCAACATGCGCCTTTATCTGGGAATGAAGTATACAACGGTCCCAGATGCCCCCCATACGGCAATGGGATAGGTTTATTTTTCATTTTATTTCACTTATGAAATTATGCTTTCATCCTGTTTGACAAAATGTATGACTGATATTCTATTATGTATTTGTTTGCAGTTGATAGCAAAAGAAAAACTCCAAAAGAGTCAGAAGTGAATATCAAGCATTTGAAACTTATCTGGAATTTGCATAAGACCATTGCTGACGAGCACATTAGATCTGCTTCATATTTACTACAGTATAAGAGTTATACAACCTCTTATACTGCTCGCCCTGTTGAACCAGCTTCAACACCAGAAAGTTCATCTTCAGATTCTCATATCCCCCTATCTCAGAGAATGGGCAAGAAAAGAGCTCCTCCTGCTCTATTTGGTGACACTTCTTCTGCTGTTGGAGCCCAGAAAGGCAAAATTGATGTCCCGGAGGGGACTAAAAAAGTAGATGCTGGTTCCTCCAAAATTGCCGAGAAGCCCCCAGTGGCCCCGAGCAAGAAAAATGCTCCTGTTGATGTAATTGTCATCTCTCCGACCAAGACTTCTTCCTTGGTTGATGCTGCTGACCGTCCTTTGAAGAGGTTGAGGAAATCATCCTCAGTTAATCTTGCTGGAACTGCATCTTCTCTACCCGCTGGTGGTAGTAGTGTTTCAAACATCCTTCTTCCGAGTTCTTCAACGAACTCAGTTATACCCGAGGTTCTCGGGGTTGATGAAAAAATTCCTAGGGATACACTGACATCCCTAGCTGCTCGCCATCTTTCTTCAGTAAATTTCTCATACCTTTGATCTTTCTTTCTTTTTCTTGAATTCTTGTATTTGTGTTGACTCTATTGTTTTTCTTATCTTTCAGCTGGTGAACTGCTTCAATACCATCGTGAAGAAAGATCAAGTTATTAAAGCTTCCACTTCCTCGTCCGATGTTGACGATGCTTTGTTGGGTTTAACCCAATCTGTGAAGGAATCTCACCAACAGTACATCGAGGAGAAAACTGTTTGGGAGAAAAAATTGGCTGTGGCTGAGGCTGATAAGATGAAGATGGCTGAAACCTCCAAGAATTTGGAGGAGAAAATTAAAGATTTGGAAGTTAAGCATCAGGAATCTGATGATAAATTGAAGAAGGCAGAAGAAGAAATATCTACTCTGCGAGATATTAAGGTTAAGAAAGAGGAACTGGAGGTGAAGCTCTCCTCGGAGAAATCGAGGAGAAAAGTTGCAATCAAGAAACATTTCAGTGTTGGTTGGGAGAAAGGATGGGAGAGAGGGATAGCTGCAATGACGTCCCAAGTCCAATATGGGGAGTTGAAATACTTCTATGATGGTTGGGTAGCTGCTCTGCAAGAGCTAAAAGTCCAAGATGATTCTGAGCTATTCCAACGGCATCTCCCTGGTCCCCCTCCACCAATTGTGGAAGAAGAAGAAGATGAACCTGCTTCAGATGAATCTTCCATGGCTATGGGCGATCAAGTTTCTGCTTCTCAACCATCTGCCACCGAGGACATTTCCTCCATGCCTCCTCCTCCCGAGAAGACTTCTACCGATCAAGCTGTAGTTATCACCGAGCAACCGAGCTCCTCGTCCCAGCCTCCCGAGAAAGTCTTGGGGGACAAGGAAAAGGTGTGAAGTTGTTCGGCAGCCTTTCTGTATTTCCTTGTAATCGAACGATGTAACTTTTTGATGATCTAATAAAATATATCTTTACTCATCTCTGTTGTTGATAACTTGTTTTTGTTGATTGTTGTCTTTTTCTTGTCATTAGTTTGTTGCTAGAATGGAATTGATCTCTTCTCATGATACCGAGCTGATGCAGCAATGCCATCAATATTATAAGGCTGGTCATACAGATCTTAGTACATCGGAAATTGTTGATATCCTTGGTCACGATGCTTCAGAGCAGGCTATTGAAGCTTATCAATACTTAAAAGCTTTACTCGACCGAGCAGTGGCCAACAATGTCGCTTACTATGAGTTGATTGAAGAGCTTCATGATTCTTTAAAGGATCTTCAAAATCAGCATAACGAATCAATGGCTTTATTACATGAAGATTATGAAAATAGATACCAGCAGCTCTCTTCAGAAACAGGCCACAAGAAGATCATTGCTGGGTATGACGTCAGGGAGAGGACCCTAAAAGGTGAAATTGAAGCCTGTAGACAAATCGCTGAGATCCTGGAGCAAGAAAATAACAATTTGCAGAAGAAATTAGCTCAGTATGAATCTGCTGCTTCATCCTCTACTGCATTAATACCAGTCACTGATGAAGGCTTCTCGTTCTTAGAGGTCGAAAATGCCAAACTGAGGCAAGAGCTGGAGGACTTAAGAAGATCTGCCATTTCTGGAACTGCCCGGGGACGAGGAAGAGGTTCTCGGGGGCGAGGAAGAGTCAGCCAAAATGTTGAGGAAGCTCGCACTCAGTCTACTCTGGAAACTCAAGCATTCCAGTTGAAAGTAAAAGACCGTGCTCTGACTGAAATGTCCAATAAAAATCTGTCTCTGGAAGATCAGCTGGCATCAACGAAATCTGCCTTGCATAACAAAGATCTCTTTGCCAAAAGCCTTCATGAGCAATTGGATAGATTAACCTTCCAATTCCATAAACAGCCAAGAGAATTCTGGATGGCAGGATACAATGAAGCTCTCGTTCATCTGGATGCTCGCATTGAACATGCTAATAATGAAGGTTACAAGCAAGGATGGTTAAATGCATTGGGTGTATTAAAGTTGGAGCAAGGGCATTTTTTATGGGACTATCATGCTCCATCGTTATTAGACCTGCCTGTACCACCTTTCAAATTGGATATGGCATGGATTCCAGCTCGCTCCATTCCTCGCAGTCTAATTTCGAAATATCTTGGTGATTATAGCCTTCACTCCCAAGCTGAATTATCTCGTCCTGAGCATCTTTTGGATACACCTTCTGTTATGAACGTCAGAATGCTCAGAGATGTTAATTTCATCAATTCTCCCCTTTGCCTAGAAGACCCTCCTGCCGGCGAGGAACCTGTTTCTAAAGCACAGGGCAAAAAACCAATAGAATAGTAATGTCCATGTAACAATTTTGTAATTTGTGATTTATTCCAGATTAATGAAAAGATTTTCATTTTCTGTTTGCCAATTTTGTTTTATCAAGCACATTTATATTTGTACATATGTATCTATGTATCTATTAAAAAGCTAACAGTATTATTGTTCAATAAGCAACTTAATAAAAGGTTACAAGTATTAGTAATGTTTCTCGATCACTTAATAATAAAGTAATGAGAAAAATGTTCAAACTGTTTCCAACCAACCAAGGTGGGTGAATAATGTTTGTCGACCAAATACAGCTCCGACGAGCTATACTTGGTTTGATTATAAAATTGCGTCCGACCAACTAAGATCAATAAACATTTTGTTCTTCAAAGAACTCATTGTAACAATATTACCTCCCGACCAACATAAGTTGTAATATGAGAGTATATTTTTATCTTACCAACCGTGGTTGATCCTGCTGGTGTACACTTTTTGTCTCCTTAAAGCTTTTGGCTCCTTAGAGCATTTTTTTGGCTCCGTAAAGCATGTCCTCCTAACCAAAGGAGGTTGGCTACTTATAGCACTTTTTGCTCAATAGAGCTGTCCTCCTAACCAAAGGAGGTTGGATCCTTAGAGCACTTTTGCTCCGAAGAGCTGTCCTCCTAACCAAAGGAGGTTGGCTCCTTAGAGCACTTTTGCTCCGAAGAGCTGTATTTGTTGGCTCCTTAGAGCACTTTTGCTCCGAAGAGCTGTCCTCCTAACCAAAGGAGGTTGGCTCCTTAGAGCACTTTCGTTGTATAGTGTATTACACTAGTATTCCCCGAAAAACTTTCATCAAAAGGAAAACTGGTGAAACATCTTCGTTTTATTCATAATGAGAGAAATGCTTTACATTGGACATCATTGATAATACTTGCGCAGGTGTTCAGCATTCCATGCATTTTTAAATTCTTCTCCTTCTAGAGTTGCTATTCTGTAAGTTCCTGGTCGAACAACCTCTGTAACTCGGTAAGGTCCATGCCAGTTTGCTTCTAGTTTATTCTGCTTCTGAATGACCTTCTTTAGCACATAATCCCCTTCTTTTAAATCACATTTCTTTACCCTCTTGTTGTAAAACAGAGCTGTTCGTTGTTGATAAGCAGCATTCCTAATGGCTGCCTCTTCTCTGACTTCCTCGAGCATATCTAAATCCATCCTTCTCATCAAATCACTGATCGGAGAATTGAAATTTAACACCCTATGTGTTGGTAGGCCCAACTCGGCAGGTATCACAGCCTCACTTCCAAATGCTAGCATATATGGTGATTCTCCTGTTGCTGCTCGGGGAGTTGTTCGGTAAGCCCACAAAACTGACTGTAGCTCATTAATCCAATTTGCTTTAGCCTCACTTAACCTCTTCTTCAACCCATTTAGTAATGTTCTGTTCGTCACTTCAGTCTGCCCATTGCTTTGGGGATGGCCTGGTGCTGAATGAAACTTCAAGACGTTTGACTGATGACAATAGGCAGCAAATTCTTCATTATCAAATTGTGTTCCATGGTCTGTGATGAAAGCGTGGGGGAGACCATATCGACAAATGATATTCTTCCATATGAACTGATACACCTTCTCGTACGTCATATCAATTAGTGGTTCAGCTTCCACCCACTTAGTAAAATAGTCTACTGCCACGACGAGATACTTGAACCTTCCTCGGGTCGTCGGCAGTGGTCCAACCAGATCAATCCCCCACATGGCAAATGGCCAAGGTGATGTTATGGGTGTCAACAATGCCTGTGGAGTTCTTCGGATGGAAGAAAAACGTTGGCACTTGTCACACTTCTTAGCATAAGCTATACAATCAGCTCTCATCGTCGGCCAATAGTATCCCTGTGTCATCACCCTTTGCAGTAGGGTCCGACCTGCTACATGAGCTCCACAAGATCCTTCATGGATTTCTTCAATCAATTCTTTGACTTCTGATGGATGCACACATCTCTGCAAACCTGCCATAATTCCTCGTCTATACAAAACACCATTAGTTAATACATACCGAGCAACTTTATACTTCAATTTCTTGGCAGCTAGTTTGTCCTCCGGTAGTACTCCTTCTTCAATGTATGCTCTGATAGGATCCATCCAAGATGGTCCTAAATCAAGGGTAATAATCTTCATCGTCAGATCTTCTTCTATGCTCCGACTTTCTAATACTTCAATTGGTATTGTTCTTCGCAACTCGGTGCGCGTAGCTGACGCTAGTCGGGCCAATGCGTCTGCTCTGGCATTCTCCATTCTCGGTATCCTCACCAATTGAATAGCATCAAATTCTTTCAACAATTCCATCACTTTTGCATGGTACTTCACCATTAACTCTCCCTTCACTGCATATATTCCCATCATTTGATTCACAATTAACTGAGAATCACTGAAAACAATTACTTGACGTGCCTCCATAACTTTCGCCAAATGAAAACCTGCTATCATAGCCTCATATTCAGCTTCATTATTGGAAGCTTTGAATTGGAATCTCAAGGCGTACTCCATGTCAATATCATCTGGAGAATTTAAAACAATCCCTGCTCCACAACCAGCCGTGCAAGATGATCCATCTACATATAATCTCCATGTATGTAACTCGTCTTCAAATTTCTTATCTGTTAGAGTTCCTCGGTGAAATATCATCTGTTTTCTTTCATCATCCCCGGGTATCCTTCGTTCCTCGTCGATCATTTGTTCGTGCCCTTCCACTAACCGGAGTTGGTCGGGATTTAAATATGATGATTTTTCTACATCCACAAGTCCTTTTACCAACCTTGGTTGGTTTGGATCTGTGTCTGTCGATCCTGTATCGTCCACAGGTAGGTCAGCAAGCATCTTTTGCTCCTCGGGGGTATCAGGGTATGTGAACTCTGCTATAAAATCTGCCACGGCTTGCCCTTTCAACGATGATCTGGGTTCATACACAATATCATATTCACCGAGTTCTATTGCCCAATACATCAATCTTCCTGATTTTTCTGGCTTGTGAAGGGCTTGTCTTAACGGCATGTCGGTATACACAATGATGGTATGGGCCTGGAAGTATGGTCTCATTCTTCTACTTGCTTCAATTAATGCCAGTGCCAATTTTTCCAGCTTTGGGTATCTGATTTCCGCACCTCGGAAGGCCTTGCTTGTATAATAAATTGGCTTCTGGACTCCATTCTCCAATCTGATCAACGCCGAGCTAACTGCATTTTCTGATACTGCCAAATACAAGTACAGCTTCTCTCCATTTATTGGCCTAGACAACAATGGTGGGGCTCCCAAATACTTCTTCAGATCTTGAAAGGCTTTCTCACATTCATCAGTCCACTCAAAACTTTTTCGTAGCATTTTGAAGAATGGGAGGCATTTATCAGTTGCTCGGGATACAAATCTGTTGAGTGCTGCAACTCGTCCGGTAAGACTTTGCACTTCTTTCTTCGTCGTCGGGGATCGCAGCCCTAGAAGAGCTTTGATCTTTTCTGGATTTGCCTCAATACCTCGTTGGTTGACGATGTATCCGAGGAACATTCCTTCTCGTACTCCAAAGGTACATTTCGTCGGGTTAAGCTTCATCTGGTATTTATCCAGTTGATCAAAAGTTTGACTCAAGTCAACCAAATGATCTGCAGCTCTCTTGCTTTTGGTGAGCATGTCGTCGACATAGACCTCCATATTGCGGCTGATTTGTTCGGTGAATACCTTGTTCATCAACCGCTGATATGTTGCACCTGCATTTTTTAAACCAAAAGGCATAACATTATAACAATAAGTTCCCCTTGGGGTAATAAAAGAAGTACTTTCCCTGTCTTCAGGCTTCATTTTGATTTGGTTGTAGCCAGAATAAGCATCCATGAAGCTGAGTAGCTCGTGTCCCGAAGTAGCATCCACTAGTTGATCAATTCTGGGCAATGGAAAATGATCTTTTGGACATGCTTTGTTGAGATCAGTAAAATCAACACACATTCTCCACTTGTTGTTCTTCTTCTTTACCATCACCACATTCGCCAACCAATCTGGATATTTCACGTCTTCAATAAATTGGGCTTTCTGGAGTTTCTCGACCTCCTCTTGTATGGCCTGGTTCTTCTCGGGACTAAACACCCTTCTTCTTTGCTTCACAGGTTTGATCTCCTTATTCACATTGAGTTCATGACATAAGAAGTTTGGATCTATTCCTGGCATGTCCTCATGACTCCAAGCAAAAGTATTCTTCCTATTTCTCAAGAAAGTTATCAACTCCTGTTTTATTGAAATATCCAACGACGACCCTATCTGAGTTATTCGTTCAGGATGCTCGTCGTCCAGGATAAGAATTTCTGTAGATTCCATAACCTGTCCTTTTACGAGTTGAGATTCATCCCTAGGGTCAAGAGTTTCAATTTCTGTGCTTTCCTCCACTTGGTAAGTAGTAGTCTTTTTCTGTAACTCTTCAAGTTCCTCTTGCTCGGCCGACGAATAATAGCATTCCCGAGCTACTTTTTGATCACCTTTCATAATTCCTACTCCAAAATTCGTTGGGAATTTCAAACATTGATGAACTGTAGATGGAACTGCTTCGAACTTCTTCAATCCAACTCTTCCCATGATGATGTTGTAGGCGGACTGCACATTCTTATCCATTACAAAAAAGCGTATTCTTTCCGTTCGACAAGCAGGCCAAGTTCCAATGAGTATATCCAACTTGATCGTCCCAAGTGGAAAAACTTTCTCGCCAGCAAAACCCAGAAGGGGTCTGTGATAAGGTTCTAACTGAGATAATTTTAAATTCAAGCTATCAAAGCATGAATAATACATGATGTCTGCTGAACTACCATTGTCTACTAACACCCTTGAAATGACCACATCCTTCATCCTCATTTTGATCACCAGCGGATCATCATGAGGGTAGAGAACACCTGCCAGGTCGTTTTTTGAAAAACCAATCACTAGCTTCTCTTTGTTTACTTTCCTCGGACGATCATCCTCGGCCAGGTTTATTCGCTGAATGTATGAACAAGCTTGAGCCTCTCCGAGATAAGCTTTTCTTTCTGCAGTAAGGTCTCCTCCTCCTGCATCTCCTCCTGTAATAACATTACAATCAAATGACCCAAAACGTATGGAAAATACCTCTCGTTCAGGTTTCCTTGGCTTCTTGGGAAGATCGGGGTCATCATCTGGATCCTCTTCATGGTCCCTCCTCTTTTTCTCCTCTGCACGACGAGGAGATCTAGATCTTTCTCTAGTTCTATCATCATTCTTCCTCTCACTCCTGCGATCTACGTACTTTGATAATTTTCCTCTTCGGATGAGTGTTTCAATCTCGTTCTGAAGGGCTATACAATTTTTGGTCATATGGCCATGATCTTTGTGAAATTCGCAATATTTGGTCTTATTCCTCATGTCGGGATCTGACTTCAGTTTCTCTGGCCATTTGATTTCCTCGTTATTCCTGATTTCTTCCAAAACATGATTAATACCCACTTTCAATGGAGTATAATTATCATACTTCTTTAGGGCTTCCAACTTCATCCTGTTATTCTTGGAATATTTGTCACCACCATTACTTTTCTGATCTTTCTTCTTAGAATTGTCGACCTCCACTTTAACTTCTTTATCCATACTCTTCTTCGCAGCCATAGCCTCCTCGGCATTCATGATTTTGGCCGCCTTTGCCATCAACTCCGACATATTTTTAGGTGGATCTTTAGCCAAAGTGTAATACAGCTTGTTAGGCAGCAAACCACTCATCAAAGCAGTGATTGCTGTCTTTTCTTCATAATCTATGACTTCCAACTTTTCGTTATTGAAACGAGTTATGTAATCTCTAGTACTTTCACCTGATTTTTGTCTAACACTTAGCAAGTGTGCTACTCTCTTTACCGGCTTTGCTCCAAAACAAAAATTGCCAATAAACAACTCGGCTAACTGAACAAAAGTTGAAATCTTACCCCGAGGAAGATTATTGTACCATATCTGTGCAGATCCAGTAAGAGTTCCCGAGAATGCTCTACACCTCATCTCGTCGGGAACAGCGTAGATATCTGCAGCAGCTTGGTATTGTTCTATATGAAGTACGGGATCTGTCTTTCCATCGTACTTGGGAGTCACTACGGGTGCTTTGAATTTCGACGGCGTAGGGAAATCCACAATGGCTTGCACAAAAGGTGTTCCTTGAACAAAAGTTCTCTGTAAGGGATTTCTTGCCTTAGCCATTTCTCCCAGTCTATCCTCCAATCGTTGAATGGAACCTTTCCATGCTTCATTCCCTTCCTCGGGCCGTTTAGTCCGAGCAACTGATTGCTCTGACGTAGCTTCCTGAGATTTATCTCGACGAGTGGTTGGTCGCGATTGCGCAGATCCTTCTCTTAAACCTGGTGGCGGTCGAAAACTTCTTGATGGAGCCCTAGGTGGATTCATGTTCCTCCTTGGTCCTAATCGACTGAAAGGAGATACTCTACTTAACCTCTCCAAAGCGCTAGTTCTCTCCGGAGAGAGAGTGATACGTTGATCTGTATCCGAAGCCCGTATTGATGAAGTTCGCCCAGGTTGATAAGAAAAATCATTAGACTCCTCATTGCGATATGACCCAGTGCGTCTAGATTGCGATTGCCTATGATCACTTCTTTGCCCTGAATAGGTAGGTGCACCGCCCTGAAGAGTTTGAATGAGTTGCCTCATGGATTCTTGCATGGCGGTTTGTCCTTGAGCCAGATTCGTCATAATCCCAGCCAGATCTGGGGATGCAGATGGATTTGGAAGATTTCCAGTATTTCCAATATTTCGATTACTGGATTCTGGATTATCAGCCATTGGTGATAAATGATTTTTATGAAAAACGATAATAACAGTCGTTTCCCACAGACGGCGCCAATCTGTTGATGTAAAAAACTAGATCGCTCTAATTATTCAATCACAGATAAATAAATAAGACAAAGATTTTTAAAGTGGTTCGGCTAGGAATAAAGCCTACGTCCACTGTTATGTTATTGCTGAGTGTTTGTGGAATTCTTGATTACAAATTCTCTCAAGAAATTCCGGTCCCCTTGAATGAGGGAGATACAAGGTATTTATAGCCTTGAGGTTGTACATGAAAGGTTCGATACATTAAATGACATACGTATGAAAGGGTAATACATTTAATGCAGCGTGTGCGTCAAGAATATATTGAATAGTTGAACAGTTGTCCGTCTGGTAATTAATGATACGACCGAGATGCAGCTCAGACCGCCATAGCTGTTTGCTGATCGGGAGTTCCTCGGAACATTAGAGTACCTCGGTGCGTTGGAGTTCCTCGGTGTGATAGAGTTCCTCGGTGTGATAGAGTTCCTCGGTGTATTCTTGTTGCTCGGAAAGAAACATGGCTGGTCGGGAAATGATCTTCCTCGCTGCTATTGTGCCACGTAGATTGACACGTGTCTTCGTATTATTCGTCCACATCAGCATATTAATTTTGGTATCAACAACTACCTAAGTTGTGTGATTAATTAGTATCTGGATTATTGTGTGTATGGCATACCTATCATACTTGCTATCACGGGAGGTTGATTTTCGGAAAACGGACCATCTTATCTTTGTGTGCCTTTGGGGGGATTTAGATTGGTACCTTAAGGATGTAGGACTGTGAATAACTTATTTGTGAGTTGATAAGTCAGTTGACCATGGGAGAGCAGGTATGTGCGTGACCTATGGGTATGTGAACTATGTTCACCTCCAATATGTGTGATTTCTATTGAGATGGTTCCTGAGTGATTCAGAACCTGTGATCCTTACGTACATGATGTACTTAGATCTGATAGCAGAGTATGCATGCATCGCAGCTTAGCCTTGGGGTGCCATATATGTATATATGTATTGAGAGTGATTTATATATGTACTTGTGACTGGTTCACTGTTGCTTAGTAGATGTGAATGACTAAGATATTTAAGTGGGATAAAAATGTGAAAATTTATAATAACACTTGAGATAAGAAATTTGATTAATGTAAATGTGAGATATAAATATGACTTGTTTGAGTAATACGAGTAGGCACCCTATATTAGAATGTGAAAGCAGGAGTTAGTACGGACTAGTTAGATAGTGGTATAACTAGGATGGGTTAGGGGTATACGTTAGGCGTACACATTAGTTGAGGGGTAAAAAACTCATGTGAGAGTACGCAACTAACATGTATATAATATTTATTGTTTAATGAAATTAAACACTTGCTGTTTTTAAACTATTTTCAGCTCGGGCTCTGACCCATTTTCTTCCAAATCTATTTTAGTTTGTAAAAATATTTTAGGTGCCCAGCCACAGGGATGCCAAGGAGTTTCATTCTGATGACGTGCTATAGCTATTGTGGAAGCTACAGGATATCGGTATTAGACGCCTCCACATTTATCCTTGGTTCCTTTAGAGTCATTTATATCAGTTAGGGCACGCTGCCCATTCTTATTTAGAGATTGTAGATACAAACTTTCATTATTTCAGATATTGGTTTATTTATTCAGACTCTTGTATTGGGTTAATATTTACTATGGTATTATTATTATTGGAGTGTTTACTCCAAACTCAGTTTATTTCATTTCGTTGGTTATTCATATGAGATTGTTTATGCGATTGATGGATGATGATTTAATTACTTGGTTAATTGTTAACTTAATTAATAAAATTTGGCATCTCCCTATTTTAAATATTAGGTGGCTAGTAATTAACTAAATATTTTCGACAGTGATGCTAAGGCTGAACCAGCTTGATATTTTGTATTAATTTAATAAAGGAGTAACTACCCGGTATTTAATTAGACGGGGTGTCACAGGTGGTATTAGAGCATCAGGTTGTAGTGTCATTTAGGATCTGTGCAGCTTATTATGCTTCCAGCGTAGATTTCTTTGACATAAAGCCCTATGTTTAAGATTGTTGATTTCTTTGGTGAGATTTCATTCTCTTGCTATAATGTAAATAATAGTGAATCTTATTTGCATTCGGGTGTGTTCGTGTCCCGAACAATGCAGTATGTACGAAAAGGGAAGTTGGGCAGAAAACGGGAGGCAAAGCTCAGTTGAGGTTATTGGGTATATTCAAGAATGATGACCGTAGTTGAGGTCACCCCTATTATGGCACGAAAATCCAGGACGATAAATACGGATAAGGCACAACATATGATTTTCAGGTACCACTATAGTAGAAAGTGGGGTCAAATTATACTCACCCAGCAAGGTTTGATTGGGAGAGAGTCATGCAAAACATTAAACGGAACCAGGAGTGGAAATTCTAGAAATGCGAAAATGGCGTGTGTTAGCCAACAAAGGTAAAATATCCAAAGGCTTGGACATATGTCGGAGTGTGACTAACTGGGAGTGAAAATTTAGGGTAAATTTTTTCTTGGCTCGTAAGAGCAGAGTTACAGTGGTGAGAGGCAACCACCACACTTAGAAGTGGAATGTTCTGTCAAGAGAAGGCGCAAAGGTATGGTTTGACCACAATTTCCTTCATCAGATGTTCAGGATAAGATGCGAACCTTCTGAACTCACACAAGAGGGTCGGACAAAGGTCAATTTATGAAAAGGAATTTAATCAATTAGCGAACCTTGCATCGGATGAAGTAGGTACAATGAAGAAGAGGACTTTAAAGGGGAAAATTAACTTACAAGAAGAATTGCTAGCATTTCTGGGGAATTTTATTTGGACAGTCAATGCAGATGGTAACAATGTCGCGTTTTGTCAATATGGATGTTAACACTTCCTTGTGCGAGGACCTAAAAGAATCAAATAATTTAGTCAAAGAGTGAGACTGGGGAAAGTGGTGTTGGTGAAGCACCATAAGGAGGAGACCCATTAGGGGACCCATTTAAATGATTCAGATAGCTAAATTTTTACCGAGCGATGGTGAATTCAGTAAGGGCTATTGAAGCTAGTAGCATGTTCCTTAGGTCCATCAAAACTAAGGAAACAATGGAGGTAACCATCAGAGTCGAGATTACCGAAGTCCGAGAGAAGGACAACCCAAACATGGTCAGTATGACTGGAGATAAGTGGGTTATGTGTAGAGGCTTTTTGGGGAGAGTAAAACCCCATGTGTTAAAATTTTCTCGAAGTGAGTAAAGGGATAAGGGTATGGTACCTAGAAAGGGCAATAGTTAATGTAATTTTCAATTTGGTTTGGACAGGTATGTTATGTCCAATAACTATTTAAGAAGCCAGGGCGATTGGCAAGGTAGAAGTATGAGTTTTACCCTCAGAAGATGAGGTGTATTGTATGTGACATGAACGAGTCACTACATTTTTATTATTGCTAGATTCTCATGTGAGACGAGTTTAGTGCGTATATTGACAACATTATTATTATGTGAACTTTTATCCCTGTATAGCGGGGTTACCTTTAGTGATATCCGTGGAGGATGAATGGGTGCATCGATAGTGGTATATACTTTATTGAAATTACTCGTTTTAGTGATGTGTTATATGAGAATAATATTATCCTGATTATGGTTTTATAGAAATGATTAGACCAGTAGTGGGCGAATATCGCAAGTCTATCGGGGTTACTACTTCAGTGTAGGATGTTTTGTTATGGCGAAACCTCACCTGCAAGAGGGTCGGGCTCTCATTTACATATATATATATATACTAGGGTATACCCGTGCCGATGGCATGGCAATAAATTTCTTCCCGTGATAAATTAGTTCCCGTAATTTGTAATTCATCATTTCCAAACGCTCTATTCAAACTCAATTTACACTCTTATCGATTTTTCCTAAAGCATGCTTAGTAATAATTATAAGTTTGGCAAAATAAGACACGTGATAACATGATATGAAATGGCCCAAAATTATAAGCTAATATTGGGTATTTCTTTCTCAAACACGCTTGTGCTATATGTACACAACATGCCTCGTTGCGCACGTTGTGTTAAAAAAGAATAATGTGCACACTTGCGATCCACTTATTTTTCACGCCTATCCACTATAGCATATTGATTGTATTGCACCCGAAACATGTGTCATAAATTAATTGCATCATTGTTAAAGAAAGCCCATATATGAAATAGGTGACTAACTTCATAGCTTACAATATAGAAAAATTAAAATCATTAGAGTAAATATACATGGCTGATATCGTTTAATTATTATTTTAACCTTTTGTTTCATTTTTGGCATACACATTCTTGTGTTCCATGAAAGAGGAAGGGAAAAATTTTGAAATCTCGTTGAGGGAATATTTTTTTAAAAAATTTTGGTTACTTTTTAAATTTTTCTTTCACTTAATAGGAACTACTTCACAAATCCATTTCTTAAACCAAATGCCCAAAAATATCATTTACTTTTTTTAGCATGTCTCGTATGAAGTAATTTTGTCAATTTTCCTATTGTTTGTTAAATTATATACGGACTTGAACTCTCTGTTACGGCATGATACATAAGCCCTAGTGTATCACTTATGTACTTGTGTGAATCAAAATCACATTTTCTCTCTATCTAAATTGGGTCTCACATTTTTATTAGATTTAAAAAAGTGTTCAGATGACATATTTGTATTCACTCAATTTTTAATATTTACTTCGGATCTCTTTCTTTTGTGAATTATTAATAACACATGCAAATAAACTGAAACTGTGATATGGGTAAAAAAAAAGAGTGGCACATACCATTGCAAAAATAGTTATTATATCTATTTTTACCACTTAAAATAAATTAGGAGACTCAGTTATAAGATCTAAAAAATATTTTTAAACTAAAATGCAGAAACACTTTATTCAAAAATTTAGTTGATAAGGCTACAAAATTTATTTGAAGGACAACTTTTTTAGCTAAATGATATAATTTTTTTCTAAATATCTGATATTTTGCAAATGATTCTCATATTATAATTAAAACTATGAATTAAACTATAACGTCAATAATACATGGAAATAAAATGCAGAGCATGGATTTTTTAATTTTACTATAAAAAGAAAAACTAAATATTATGCTATAAATTATTTTAGTTAACTACTTGGGTTTTACTTTCAATAGATAATTTGTCGAATAACATACTAACATTTATAGTAAAATCAAATCTAATAAGCATACTAAAAACATATATGCAAGTGAAAAACACTTCTCAAATTTTTCATATTGCCGAGGCATCAACATGGCTATAGTAGCCACAAAAATGGAGAATTCATTCATACCAACTAAAGAACAATATACACAGTTCAAACACCATGAAAAACATTTGAGTAAAAATTAAACATTTATGCCAAGGGAGAGAGAACTCCGTTTAGACGTTACCAAACACCGGGCATCTTTATTTGTCACATGCCTCGAGACCAATAATCTTCACCTTTCAGTTTTTATTTGCCAGTTCATTTCTACATCCCTCGAGACCCGTAATCTTCACATGCTTGTTGACATAACATAACAGGTAACCTCCTTAGTTTACCTGTCACCGCCACTGAAAGCCATCAATTCTCTCACCAAAGCTAACTGCATATAGAAAACATATAAAATTAAGTTGCAATACATAGATTTATTCGTACAACTAACTTCTAAGTAAAACCAACATGGATTTACCTTGAAAAACATGTATATCCTTAAACTCATGGCACGCGAAATCCAACTTGTTGGCATGCAAAAATATTTGGACAAATTTACTTCAATAACATAAA
Organism: Sambucus nigra; assembly: GCA_949130495.1. NCBI lineage: Eukaryota > Viridiplantae > Streptophyta > Magnoliopsida > Dipsacales > Adoxaceae > Sambucus > Sambucus nigra. The sequence goes on from OX422219.1 coordinate 94,949,404, forward strand.
GGATATTATTAACATTTCAACCTATTCGCTTGCTCTCACTTTAACAAATGAGAGGTGTCCCATATCATAAGTTAGATAAGACAAAAAATATTTTCAAAACTTACTTTCATGAAAATAAAAGACAATAAAAAAAAACATCCGACCGCAAACACCTCCAACCCCAACTAAGATTTATACCTCAACCACCTCCCATCACCTATCTGTTTTTAAAACTTCCGACCCATCCCCAGCGATCGTACCCAACTTATACCATCCCCAACCCTAAACAACCCAAGACCGACCTCCAATAGTTTTAACCCATTTCAACCCGAGTTCAAGTCAACCCCAGCCCAGATCTGGCACGATTCTGATACATGAAAAAACAGAGAAGAGATGTAAAAAGTCACCGAATTCGGCTGATGGATTTACCTCGTCAACTTGAATAATAATACATTGGTCATCCTGTTACATACCTAGACAGCATAAATAAAGAGAAGGAATAGCTTTTAACCAAGAAGACAAAATAAAACCCATAGATAAAGCTCAATATCTGACACTTATGGTTTTGTGATGTCTCTTTCTTCACAAAAAATAAAACTATGAAAGTTGAAAACTCACATATTGCAGGATTCCAGATGTATAAGCAAGAACTTCATAGGAAATATGGCACATAGATTGGAAGGGTTAGTTCAGCAAATGAACAACTAAAAAAAGAAGAAATGATAAAAAACAATTGGTGCTCTGTTGACAGTAGTATACTGATGTGAGGACTTGAAGAAATCAAGTTTAAGAGATATGGTGCTCTGTAAATACCCATATGTAATCAAACCTACACGCAATTTTGAAAAGTTGGGGTTTAAAAAAAAAACAATTTCATTATAAATAAAAAACCTTATGGTTTTTTGTAAAATCTCAAAACTAAAACACCACAAAGTATATGGGTTTTTGTTCTTATAACCTGTATATTATAAACAGAGGTCAGATATGATGATGTAGCTTGAGCTCTCAGAGAACCCATCTTGGCCGCCATGGAGCTCTCCGTACTTCTCACGTTGGGAGTTCTTTATCTCAACTTCTCTCCAATTTTATTTCTCTTATCGTCGTCCCTAAAGAAATGGGACTTCTTAATCTCAAGCTCCGTTCCATCTAGTTTAACAGCAACCCGACGGTGAGAAACAAAAAAAAAGAAGTAAGAACGGAAATACTCACAGATCTGCCCCTTCCCGCCATGGTTACTAACAGATTTGCTCATTTCCTCGTCCTAGATCAGCTCGGAGTAAGAACGAAGGTGGGATTGTCTGCTACAAAATGAAAGGGATGTGAGATGACGAAGGGAAATGAGAGAGAGAAAGAAAGAGATGTGGGATTCTCTGCTACAAAGTTGTGTTTGTGTGGGTGAGAGAGAAACGTGATGTTTGATTTTTTACAGACCTCGAGACATGGGACGTTAAGATACACATCCCAAGATTTAATCTCGAGATATGATATTTTCCCATCACAGCCATGTGTCACCAGTTAAGATACCCATTTCAAGATTCAATCTGAGCCACCAGTTGATAAAGACCAAATCTCTCATAATGTAATCTGAACCGTTAGTTGGGAGGGACAAAAAAAGCCCTCCTCCTTTATTATATATATATATATATATATATATTATAGAGACTTCGAAAGGTATAATGGTCTCAAATATTTGATCCCGGTATGTGTAGGGACTTTATTGATATGATTCGGAGTGTCTTTGGTTTACTGTTCAACGAAAAGATTTAGCTTGTTATTATGTTTAATGCTCAGGACTTGGTAGTAGGAAAAGCGCATTGTTATACCACCCTTTAGAGACATGGAACTTAATACTCATAGTTGTATATCTGGGGATAGGATTTCGAGAGCCCCGATCATATATCCACGATGTTTATGGAATGTGACTAACACCAATGTGAAGTGACAGTGTATTTCGGAGGCAGTTCTTTGTTTAAGTGTAATTGAGGAAGGAGATGTAACTTTTGTGTCAAGAGATGGGAATATAGGGGTACATGTTATGGACTGAGGGCTTAATGGATTTTGATGACTCACAATGCTAGGTAGTAGGGGTTCCTTATTTGGATTTCGCTTTGCGAGACATCCCACGCATGAAACTTAGTGTAAGGTTGGTAGTAGGGAAATGTTTGGCCATTAGTCCATGAATTCGGTACCTCGGTCGTTATAAAGGTATGTAGTTATAACTGTAGGTTAAAATGTAAATTACAATGTAAGGCTAGTAGAGCCAGTTGCGTGGTGAAGTAGTACTAAAAATTCTATTTTATTACGATGGGTTGAAGGATGGAATGATGTTAAGGACGATTTAGAATTTCAAATTATTGGGTGATTTAGAATGCCCAAGTGGTATAGCCATGTTGCGAATACAGGGGAAATTAAGAATTAGGCGTATTAATAAAGCGTATATGATGTTTAAACCCGTATGTATGGTTTATAGGGGGTATGGACACGTTGGCTTGCTGGTGTCAGAATCTCCGAAAGAAGAGACATGGAAATAGATGGGTGAAATTTTTGCTTGTGGGGATAATATGACAAAATGGAAGTGGTAGAGTAGATTAAGCGTCGTGAGAGAAGGACGAGAATCCATATATTCATGTGCAATCAGAGTAGCACGTCCGAACTTGGTGGAAAGGCAGTGGGAAGCCATTTAAAAGGAGGTATCCCTTAAGAAGACAAATATTTAACTATTATGGACAAATTAGAGCGGAGTTCTACCCAATAGAATATTGAGAGTGACTTGCGCGTAAATTGAATGCTGATGTCAATAAGGTATAAAGAGTCGAGAAGTGCACATCGTAGTGAAAAGTGCACGGGTCAAAACTTTTGGTATACGCCGAGGGAATAAGAGGGTTATTAAGTACCACTTGATGGGAGGAATTATAAGTCGAAGTCGGTGTTGAGCGGGATATAATGAGTAGCCTCCACGTGCACCACTTATAGATAGAAATCGGTTGGAGTAAGAGTATCAACCAGAAAATTTTGTATCAAGTCAACGATTGTAGTAGTGGAAGAGTTAAGTTGGTAAATTTCTTTGATGGGTTTCCAACCTAAAGATAAGTAACGAGTTCCTTCGAATGTGTGGAACGGGTTGTCCAGAAGGAAAGTAATTTTTATATCCTTAGGTGATTTACACTATTAGATAGTGATCGCGCCGGTACGTGGTCCTGCCCAGTATTATTTTGAACTGGTATGAGATCCTTAAAACCCACCTTCAATATGGGGTATCAGGAAGTAGTGGGGATAACGTTTCGTTTTGAACAGGTTGTATCACCTATAGCCCGAGGAGTGGGCGGAAGGTGATTGATGACTGGTGGAGCTGTATAAAAGTTATTTTGGACTCATTGCGATCATTTAATTTCCATAACGGGTATATCTAGTAAGTGAAGTATAATATGGTAATGGGGAGAGGATATTGCCAAATGGTAGAGTTGTGAGAAAGCACCCGTACCTATTTATAGTGGACAAGGTGCTTACTGAGGTTTTGTTTGGATAAACCTTACTATCCTTCCTCTAGATGTTTAGAGGTGAACGGATTATCAGAGTTTTGAATCGGTCAAAAGTTAGAGTCCGATGACTATAATGGGATAACTACAAACCGTCTTAGGTGGCTTTTTCCTTTCGTAAAAGTTACATCGCCGGGAATAGAGATTCAAAGAACAGACAAGAGTATTCAGATGTTCTATGGTTTCTCCTAGAATGGGATTTTTGTGTTTAGATTAACATGAGAATTTATACGAAGTGAGGTGCGACCTCCCAATAATATTGAGATAATGCGGCCAATGATGTATAGGATATTCTTATTCGAATGTTGTTTAGTAAGAACACAAGGTGAGTTACATTTATTCAGCTGTGACCCTATAGCTGATAAAGTGTCGAGAGTGTTAAACAAGCTTGTTGTGAAGCGAGGTCTGTAGTGATTGAACTTTACTTTGAATTTTGTTTGAGTACTGGAGGATACCTATTTTTCCAGGTATGCCTTACTTTTTCGAATTTCGAGACGAAATTCTGTTATTAGGGGGGGGGGAGTATATAATACCCCTTTATTTTTATGGCCTTTAATTATGACATTAAGTCAATGAAATTTCTTTTTATCATGGGATTAATTAAATTAATTTGGGATAATTAATTGGAAATTAATTCGGATTTAAATAACTAGCGAGACGAGAGTTAGTATTTGATTATGATTACAATGTTGAATATTACTAATTGATTATGGTAATATGTGATTATATAATTTATTAAAATTATCGTGAGTTGAAAATACGGCAGTTTCGGTAATTAAGTTGGGATGCGCGTGTTAGTCGTGTCAGGACCCAATTTAATGTATTTAAAAGCAATTTATTTTTATGTCATCCGTATGATCATTTTGAGTTCGCTAACGTGTCCTGAAGGGTCGAGATAGTCAGAAAACACTAGTTGGAGGTTTAGTTTGGGTTTTGGGACATTTTAAGCCTAACCGGCAGCCCGGGAGGGTATTTAGTCATTTTGACTTTTTGAGGAATTACGACCCACAAATTTTAGATTTAAATTATCAGCCAATACCAGAAATTTTAGGGTTATCACAACCAAAAACCACCAACGGCAGTTAGAGAGGAAGAAAGGAAAGTTTCCAAAGGAGAAACCACCCTTAGAGGCTTTTGCACCACCGTCACCACTACCGGATAGATCGAAACGAGAGAATCATTCCCATACCATCTACTTCAAAGGATAAGAATCTTCATTACCAGGCAAGTTATTTAACTTGCAATGATTCAGTGCATATATCATCCATGTTAGTTTAGGATTGAAGAATAACCTTGAAAAATAATGAATGAATGGATTTGAGGAATTTAAAATCGTAATCTGGGTAGGTTCAGCATTTAGTCTGTCTTCTGGGAATATAGGAGCCACGAAATTAGGATCCAGGTGTAAAGATTCACGGATTTATATTGTGTTATATGAAAATCTTGAAAAAAATAGGAGAAGTAGGGTTTTTATGAAAAATATGTGATTTAATCCCAAAAACTTTTAATCCTTGTTGATTTAATGATTCTAATACGTTAAAGTTCATGCATATATGTTGGTTTGATGATTAGAATACTTGGTTGGGAGTTTGGGATGTTGTAATGGAAGATTTGTGTGTAAAATATAGAGAACCGGTAACTGTTAATGGAAATTCTAGAAAGATATGTGTTTGATCGATCGATCGACTCAAGAATGTCGATCAATCGATGGATTGATCGATCGACCCCTTTCCATCGATCGATCGACCCGTTCTGGTTTTTGTAAAATTATTCCATTTAAGGTTCGTCAAATCCCAAGCTTGTAAGAAATTATAGTGTGACTTATAAAAGATTATGGGACTTGATTGAGGTTAGTAGGATCGTAAATAGTGCCCGAAATATGTTATATATTATAGGATTGAATGGAATAATTACGAGTGTTTACCGAGTGGGATACGGTTAGAAGTTTCTAATAAATTGGGATTTAAAGTGGACGAATGTTAATTTAAGGTTAGGACCAGTAGAAGAGGGACTTGGGATTGCTGAGATAACCTTAGAGACTAGTGGGTGACTTAGTAACCTTATGAGGTAGGTTTAAGTATTCAGACTCATACGGCGATGATTGTTGCGCTGAACATATTACGTGGAATATTCGGGATGAAACTACGATACGTATGAGACTTAAGATATCGGTATAATGTATACCTATATTAATGTGATGACTACCTAAGTTGTGTGATTACTTAGTATCTGGATTATTGTGTGTATGACATAACTACCATACTTGCTCTCACGGGTGGTTGATTTTCGAAAAAAGGACCATTTTATCTTTGTGTGCCTTCGGGGGGATTTAGATTGTTACCTTAAGGACATAGGACTGTGAATGACTTATTTATGAGTTGATAAGTCAGCTGACCATGGGAGCGTAGGTATGTGCGTGACCTATGGGTATGTGAACTATGTTGACCTCCAATATGTGTGATTTGTATTGAGACGGTTCCTGAGTGATTTGGAACGCGTGATCCTTACGTACGTGATGTACTTGGATCTGATAGCAGAGTATGCATGCATCGCAGCTTAGCCTAGGGGTGCCATATATATATATATATATATATATATATTGAGAGTGATGTATATGTACTTGTGACTGGTTCACTATTGCTTAGTAGATGTGATTGACAAAGATATTTAAATGGGGTAAAAATGTAAAAATTTATAATAGCACTTGAGATAAGAAATTTGATTAATGCAAATATGAGATATAAATATGACTTGTTTGAGTAATATGAGTAGGCACCCTATATTAGAATGTGAAAGCAGGAGTTAGTACGGACCAGTTAAATAGTGGTATAACTAGGATGGGTTAAGGGTATACGTTAGGCGTGCAGATTAGTTGAGGGGTAAGAAACTCATGGGAGAGTAGGCAACTAACATGTATATAATATTTACTATTTAATGAAATTAAACACTTGCTATTTTTAAACTGTTTTTACCTCGGGCTCTGATCCGTTTTCTTCCAAATCTGTTTTGTTTTGTAAAAACATTGTAGGTGCCCAGCCATAGGGATGCCAAGCATAGGAGTTCCATTTTGATGACGTGATGTAGCTGCTGTGGAAGATACAGGATCTCGATATTAGACGCCTCCACATTTATCCTTGGTTCCTTCAGAATCATTCAAATCAGTGAGGGCATGTTACACATTCTTATTTAGAGATTGTAGATATAGACTTTCATTATTTCAGATATTGGTTTATTTATACTCTTGTATTGGGTTATTATTTACTCTGGTATTATTATTATTGGAGTGTTTACTCCAGACTCAGGTTATTTCATTTCGTTGGTTATTTATATGAGATTGTTTATTCGATTGATGGATGATGATTTAATTACTTGGTTAATTGTTAACTTAATTAATAAAATTTGGCCTCTTTATTTTAAATATTAAGTGGCTAGTAATTAACTAAATATTTTCGATAGTGATGCTAAGACTGAACCAACATGATGTTTTGTATTAATTTAGTAAAAGAGTAGCTACCCGGTATTTCATTAGATGGGGTGTCACAGATCTTACAAGCGATCAAACATATTCCTAGCTTGGATTCCCTTTCAAGATCTCACTATGCTCCAATGCTAAAAAATCACCATATTTAGCGGCTCTCAATTGAAGCTTAGTCGTAGAAAGAGAAAAATCCATTCCAATAAACTTCCACACATGCAAACTCCAGATCAATTCTCAAAAGTCTTCCTTTTTTTGACCTCTCAATTGGATATATTTAATGGAAAATGCTGAAAGATAAATTTTCTAAGGTTGACTTGGTGAATCACTCAAAAAACTCTTGCAAAATATTTCAATAAAAGTGATAAAAGAAGTAAATCTCATATAGGGTTTTTAGAGAGAGAAAGAGGACCGCTCAGATTTAAAAACTTCGTAAAGTGCAAAGAAGACTTCTAAATGAATAATGGAGATACGATGTGTTTTTATAGTTAAAAACTATTTTTCATGATCCGAGTAAATTATGTGCAAGGACCACATCTTACACCGTGCACACACCCTTTAAGTGAGGTAAAAAGACATACCTGATTGATTTCGTGCAAACGGTGCCAAATCCTTATTGTGTACATAGTTTTTGTCAGGAGATACACCTTTCAAAATTCATACATCCCAAAAGTGTCCTTTTGCACATGTATAAAAAAAGGTGACATTTAAGGAAAAAAACAAGTCCATAAAATAGGAAAAAATTGAGGGAAACCTAATGTGTATCAAAGTCATATACCAAATCCATAAAGGTCCAAAAGTCATGCAAATGTCCACCTGGAGTCTCTGAATATGATGAATAAATAAAATGCCAACGGGTTAAGACGCAAATAGAGGCTTGGAAGAAAATCAAGTATGTAGACGCACTAGGATCGTCAAGGATCTGTTCTCAAACGATAAACAAAATATTTTGACATGAAACATGCCAACTGGAATAAAACATTTTGACATGAAATAAAATATTTCAATACCAGCGGACTTGTTGTGGGTTGGATGCAATAGTGATTTTTCTTGCGAAAGTTTCCACTGCAAAATCTTAGTGTGTTAATTGTGAATAATTTTATTTACTTCCGCTAGTGGTAATCAATTGCATGAAGTTTGGGTTAAATAATTTTATTGGATAAAATTAAAATTTGGTTCAAATATAAAAATGATTTTAATTTGATTTACGTGTATATTAATTAAGAAACTAAGCAATTAAGTTTAGAACCGTTGGCACATACCTAATTTAATCCTTACCATGTTCTCGGTTGACCATCGCTCATATTTTAATAAGATAATAAACAATATGAATTAATAATACTATAGTGAAAGTGAGTTCTCCCACGTTGTATTCCCCCAAGATATTTTATTTTCAAGACCAAACTCCAACCCCACATGCCTTAGTTTTTTGCGTAATAGCAAAGAACTCACTGTGTTCCCACCCAAATTCAACGGGGACTCTATACTCGTTCACCATAAAAGACACTATCAAACATAAAAAAAAATAGAAATGTCGTATATAACACAATAAAGAAAAAATAATAATTTATTTCTATTAAAGATAAATAGAAAGGGTATCCTTGCGTGAATCCTTGCGTCCATCTGTTAGTCCTCATATCAAATTTTAAAACAAAGGTGTCTTCTATGTTTCTAGAATTCAGTCTGCATCAAAACTAGTTTGATTATAATATCGTAGATTGTCGATTTCGAGGACTATGTGACCGTTTCCTCAATGATTTCACACTCATGACCACCAAGTATGCCTAGCATAGACCTCCATGTATACGAAAGAAGAATAGGCTTCGTTCGTCAGTGATTGGACCTTGCAACAAATAAAAGAGTGCAATGCAACTGGGATACACCCGCCTGAGAGAAACACGAGCATCCACAATGGTGGAGCTAAAAGACACATGAACGGTTAAAGTTACAAACTGAAAGGTTTGCAGTGGTGGGCGAAAGCAAACAAATTTTGTATGAAAAATGGTTGAGGTTCTCTAGTTTTGATGAACAACCACTGAATTTGAAAAGGGTTCCTACAAACTTCATTTGTTCGTAGGAATTCCTACGAACTTCTGAAGTTTGTAACAAATATAAATAATCCTTTTTATTATATATTTGGCTTCCTACGAACAACATTTGTGTGTAATATTTCTTATAAATAAATGAAATTCATAGGAAATATTTTTTTTATTTCCTACGAGCAACATTAGTTCATAAACGAAATGTCGCAAAGCCATTGTGAAGTCTCTATATGAAAGAAGGTAAAAAAGGCTTTTTGTTCAATAAACTTACTTTTCCTGAGCAGTTAGCATTGTGGATGCTCTTAGGGTCTCTAGAAGGAGGAGGACCGAGAAATTCTCATCCTCATATCAACCTTGGGATCCCCCTCATATCAACCTCACATCTCAAATAAAAAAAAAATAGTACTCCCCCTAAAGTGAACATCAGTTTCACTAAAATGAATACCACCTCATAAAGAAATACATGAAAGGTGAAATCATGAAAGACATGGAAGAGAAAAAAAAAACATGTGGTGGTAGGAGAATGTGTTCAATGACATGGTGGGAATATGTAAGATTTTAACGAGGTATAAAGAAAGCATGTGGAAATGAATAAGGAATATATGATGAAACATGAAAGTCTATGACAAGCAAGCTCTTAGTTTGAGGACTATATACCTCTAAGAAAGTGCTTGCCCACTCACTTTTTTTTTAAAAATAAATAAATATATTTTGTCTGTTTATTTTTTGAAAAAGTAGGGATATTTGCACATAAGTTTTTTCTTTAAAACAAAATTAGTCTTCAACCCCATGTCAGAAGGCGTATTCAATGACTAGTAATTTTTATTTTTCACAAATGTATTTTTTGTGTTTATTTTTCTTAGTTTTTGTTCGAAAACCCTTATAAAAAATGATTAAACATCTCTAGGATTTGAAAAGCAACCCGTTTATTAACATATTTGTGTAAATTAGTGCATTGTATTACTTGTATTGCTTATTTTTTTGCATTTTAAAAAAAAGAGTAAACTATCCCATAGGCCCCTTACCTTTCCATTTGTTTCAATATCATCCCTATCCTTTTTGTGTTTCAATTTCATCCTTAACATTTCATTTTGTCTTAATTTCGCCCCTGTCCTTTTTATAATTTCAATTTAGTCCTCAACCTTTCATTTTGTCTCAATTTAATCCCTTTGTTAATTGTTTTGGATACAATTGACTATTTTACCCATCTTTATTGAAAAATTATAAAATAGATGTTATAAATATTGAAAAATAAACTATTTTATTATTATTTGGGAATTAAAAAATAATTTCTTTATCTGAGAATAATAATAAAAAAATATTTTTAATTTTTATTTTATCTTAGTTGTTTTTAATTTTTTTGAAATGGAATAATAATTTTAATAGTCAACATAGTTTTTTTTATTTATAAATAAACTCTTTTTTTAATTTTAATTAAAAAAGTTTAATTTGATTTCTTAGATTCACGATTATTTAGTACTGCTAGCACGGACCCACATCATAATAATTTTTTATTTATCAATTATATTATATAGATGGGGGGAAATAATTGATGTCTTATATTCGAGATTAGTTAGTTCCCTGGATCGGACCCACATTCGTTAAATGTTGTGGGTCCGCACCAGCGACACTAATCAATCGTGAATCTAAAACATGAAATTAAATATTCTTAATTAAAATTAAAAATAGTTTTTGTATAAATAAAGACTATGTTGACTATTAAAATTGTTATTCTAGTTTTTTTTTAAATTAAAAACAATCGGGATAAAATAAAAATTAATAATATTTTCCATTATTATTCTCGGATAAAAAAATATTTTTTTATCCCCAAATAATAATAAAATATTTTATTTTTCAATATTTATAACATCCATTTAATTATTTTTCAATAAAAAGGGATAAGATAGTCAAGTGGATCCAAAATAATTAACATAGGGACAAAATTTAGATAAAATGAAAGATTGAGGACTAAATTGAAACAGAAAAAAGGATAAGGACAAAATTGAGACAAGATGAAAAGTTGAGAATGAAATTGAAACAAATTAAAAGGTAAGGGACCTATGAGGTAGTTTGCTCTAAAAAAATGAGCGTTTCTATTTGCATAGACAATTTTTGTACAGATCATGAACATAATGACGTGGTAAGCATATTTGTACGCTAAGTGTCATTAAAAGAAAAAAAAGTAAATTTTGATTTTTTAAATAAAAACAAAAAAAAAATCATTTTTAATAAAAACATATTTAAAAAAAAAAAATTGTTTTTAATAAAAGTATGAAAAATTATTTTTTAAATACTGGTGCAGACCCACGTTATTTAAACTATTTTTTTAAAATGAAATTTTCAATAAAAGTCGTTTCTAAAAAAAATAGTGTAATATTTTTTTCAACATTTATAAAAAGTTAAAAACGTATGAAAAATTACATATTTTTTAATTAAAAGTATGAAAAACTATTTTTTAAAAGCTAGCGCGGACCCACATCATCGCGATTGGTTAGTGCCGCTGTCACGGACCCATATGATTGGTCAATGCCGCTAGCGCGGACCCACATCATCATCGCGTTTGGTTAGTGCCGCTGACGCGGCCCACATTATCAGCACGAGTGGTTAGTGCTGCTGGCTTGGACCGACATCATCATCGCGTTTGGTTAGTGCCGCTGACGCGGACCCACATCATCAACGCGATTGGTTACTGCCGCTGGCGCGAACCCACATCATCAACGCGATTGGTTAGTGTCGTTGGCACGAACCCACATCATTGTCGCGATTGGTTAGTACCGCAGGCGCGGATCCACGTCATTTTAAAAAAAATAGTGAAATGTTTTTTTTTGTTTTTCAAACAGTTATAAAAAGTTAAAATTTTTTTTTAAAAAAGTGTTTTAAAAATAAGTTTTTATTGAAAATATAAATTTTAGCTTTTATTTATAAATAAAAAAAACTTGAACAAAATATTGGTAAAAATATTCATTAACTCTCCCTTCCTTTTTGTCTTTTAATCATGCCATGTCATTATGTACAAATCTCGGTATAAAACATCTCAGTGCAAACAGAATTTAAAAAAAAAAAATTATAAACAAGAAAGGTTTTAGATCTCATGCCCCCCCCCCCCCCAAGTGCCGCTGGCGCGGACCCATATGATTAATGCGATTGGTTAGTGCCGCTGGCGCGGACCCACATCATCAACGCGATTGGTTAGTGTCGTGGGCACAGACCTACATCGTCATCGCGATTGGTTAGTACCGCAGGCGCATATCCACATCATTTTAAAAAAATAGTGAATTTTTTTTTTTTTTTTTAAACAGTTATAAAAAGTTAAAAATATTTTTTTTAAAAAGAGTTTTAAAATTTTTTTTTATTGAAAATATAAACTTTAGCTTTTATTTATAAATAAAAAAAATTGAACAAAAACTTGGTAAAAATATTCATTAACTCTCCCTTCCTTTTTGTTTTTTAATCATGCCATGTCATTATGTACAAATCTCGGTAAAAACATCTCGGTGCAATGGAATTTCAAAAGAAAAAATAGGTTTGTTAAAAATTTATAAACAAGAAAGGTTTTAAAGCTTATACGCCCCCCCCCCCCCCCCCCCCACATACCTCCCATTAAAAAAGGGGGAAAAAAAGGAAAAAGGAGAAACTGCATTATCTTTACGCGGGGTAATATTAGTTGGAGGGAAACTTTCTTACCTAAGGAATATTTAAAGTTTAGTTGCCTGAAAGGCACTTGCAACCAATTTCGTGGTCCGTCGATATCTTCCTTCTTTCACCTAACCTAATAAACAATGTTATTTAAACTCTAATTTATTGGTTCATTTATTTTCCACCTATGATGTAGTCCTCCAAGAGTCTAAAGAAGCAAGATGAAGTAGTTGACAAGTCTCTAAACAGCCTCATTTTTTTGTTCTTCTTGTTTCCAACCTTAAATACACTTGAAATGTGAAAGAATAAAAACAAAACTTTTCATTAAATAACGTGTCATACTTTTTATATTTTTCCAACTCTGCTTAATAGTAGGTTCATCCAAGGACTAGAGTTGGCAAATTTGTACTTTTGTTTTTATTTTTCTTAGTTTTGTGCATGCATCCTTTTTAAAAAAAATGATTAAACATCTCTACGATTTAACAAAGGGTCTTGATATTTACACCCAAAAAATATCTCCAAAACACCACATAAAAATTAAATCCAAACTTTATTCCAAAACACCCAAAAGTGTTATACCTTTTTTCTTGTAAAATGTCTAATATTCCCCAAACTAAAAAAAATTACACACAAACTAATACCACAAACTCAACACCACATAATACAAAATCTCAAAACTTTTCAACTCCAAAATAACCTAACTATTTCACCTTGTTCATTTGTCCCCCAAAGCCCAAAAATGTATTGCAATAGTCCTCAAAACATCTCTACAAAGTATATAATGTCTAAAATATTTATAAAACAAAAATTAGATTAAAAAAAATTGGGTTAACTGTACTTACGTCCCCCCGTCGCCCTAAGTGATGAGTAGGTTCGGTGAAATGTAACCGTGGACTATTTTTTCACGGTTGAAAGTGGCCGTGAAAACAGTTGTTACGGTGAAAAGTGACCGTTGTAACTGGATTACAGTGGAAAGAAACTGAAGAAAATAAACCACGGTGGGATGCAATCGTAATGAACCCACATACGGTGAGGTTGGACCGAGTTACACCAACACCTACGGCGACGTGCAACCGTAGATACAGGGTTCACATATTTTTTTTTGGTTTTAAACCCCTAGTTTGTCCATTTCCTTTTTTTATTCAATATATTACCATGGTAGGATTTGTTAAATGTGTCTATATTTGGGTTTGGAAGGTTGAGAAAGAGATTTTGGAGAGAAGTTAGAGAGATTGAGAGAGAAAATAGAAAAAATGAGGTAAATTTTTTTGGGGGGTTTTATATGGGTTAAGGTTCATGTGGTGTTGGTTTTGTTTAGTATTTTGTATAAATATTGAGTACTTATGTGGTATTTTAAACAAGAGGGTGTTTAGGAGTAAAATTTTGGATGTTAATATCAGGACCTTTTAACAAAAAGGTCTGTTTTTTTAATATATTTGTGTAATTCAGTGCATTGTGTTTATTATTATTATTTTCTGCAATTTTAAAAAACAAGGTTTTTATTAAACACAATCTCGGTTTGTAACTCCTAAGAAACTCCTAATTCGTAATTAGATATAACTCCCTAAAACTTTTTAAGATAAAAATATCCGTGATTAATACTCAAATCTAGTAACTAAACACTCATCTTCTTCCTCGCTCAATAAATCATAATCTAAGACTACACCTAAACTCTCTCTCCCCTCCCCCCCCCCCCCCCCCCCAAAAAAAAAAATAAAATAAAATCCTGCACACTTTCTCAGACAGTGAGACTTTCTCTCTCTAGGTTTTTGTGAGAAACCCTCCTACAGTCGCAACATCTCCTACCCCTCCTCCTCCTGTTCATTTCCTCCTCCCCATGAGGTTGAATCCGTTCGCCTCTCCTTGTCGCCATCTTTGGTTGATGTTCCTCATTTCAGATAAGGTATAGTATGGTGTGTGTTTCAAAATCATGGGGGTTTTTCCTTTCTAAACCCGATCGTCTCCATCATTTTGAATCCAGTCATTGTGCTTGGTCGCCATCATTTTGAATCCAGTCACATGGACGAAATGTCTTTCCTGATTTTGGATCACGCCACTTGTTCTCAATTTAAGGCACTGATGTTGGAGGGAAATCTTCTTGTTGGGTATATATATATTTAATGAAATAAATGATTTGGGGGTAAGTGGCCAAGTGGTAAGTTTGTTGGATTTTGTGCTTGAGGTCATGGATTTAATCCCTAGGAGGCACACTAAACATTAATAGTCTTTGATTAGGCCTTTGGGACGTTGGGCTTCTCTTGAGTGCCCAGATTTTTTACCCATTTACTATTTCATTTTTACCTAATTTTAAACCCGTTTTTAATTTTTGACTCAGTCTTCTATTCTAAATAAACTACCCGTTAGTGGACATATTAGTGGGTTAGTTGCCTAAAACTACTACCCACGTTTTTTACCAATTTTTGTACAAAACAAAGGCTACAGCTTTAGAAAAAATACAAAAAAAATTTCTCTCTCTCTCTCTCACTTTCTCTGCAAAAAAAATATATTATTTGCCTATTTTTTGTAATAATTTTTCTATTCATTATTTATTTGAAAGTGCTGGAGTATCTTGAGAGTTCCAACATTTAACATTAAGCTGGTGCTTAAATCTGATCGTTGAATCCTGGGAGGTATTTGTTCACGAGGCTGACAGCTACAAATATTAGCGAACAATTTTACTATTAGGACTTTGTGTTCAACATAAACCTCGATCGATAAGTCTTTCTAATTTGATCTATTTCGAATTTGGATTTTTTCGTTTATTCTGCATATGCTTTTTCAAACAATCTAAAGTTGAAATTGTGTGTTATTCTACAACCTGCTGTGGAAAATTCTAATTCAAAATACTCTGAAAAACTAGAACTGTTTGATGGAAAGATTTTTAAGAGATGGAAAATAAAACTGCAATATTACCTAGCAACTCTTAAGGTAGTTGATTTGATTGCATCTGATAGACATTTTATACCTAAAGAACTAGTTGCTTGGAAATAATGTCTAGGAATTATATGTGTAGGAATTATATTCTGAATTGTCTCTGCCTTGAATTGTATGATGTCTATTGGTCATGTCCCACTGCTAAAGAATTATGAAATACACTGGATAAAAAATATGCAACTGAAGATGCTGGGTCTAAAAAATTTGTGCTTGGAAAATTTTTGGATTTAAAAATGGATGATAATAAATTTGTTTTGTCGCAACTTGAAGAACTAAAAATTATTATTCATGAAATTATGGCCGAGGGTTATAGTATATGTGAGGGATTTAAAGTGTTCTCTATAATTGAAAAACTACCACATTCTTGGAAAGATTATAAAAACAGTCTTAAATATAAGAAAAAGGAGATGACACTAGAAGATTTGATAGTTCGTTTGAGAATTGAGGAAGACAATAGGAATGCAGAACTTAAGGAGAAAAATTCTGATTTCAGTTCTAAGGCTAATTTGGTAGAGGGGAAATCAAATGGAAATAAAAAACGGAACAGTTTAAGCCTAACCATTCAAACCAGAAACATGGGCACCATAAACCAAACCAGAATTCGAGGTCCAACCGTAAATTCAAAACTAATGATCAGAATGAAAATTCTAAACGTCAGTTTAAATCTAAATCTACAGGTCAATGCTTTGTGTGTGGAAAACCAGGTCCTTATGCTAAAGATTGTAAGTTTAGGAAGAGTCAGAATGTGAAGCCTCAAGCAAATGTAACTGAGGATGGTAATGATTCGTATCAAATATTGCATATTTCCACCCTATATCTTTATGAATTCTAACACTTTTACGGTCCTTAATGGCTATATTTATGCTCATTAACCAAATAACCTTGTGTTTGGATATATACATGTCTTGCAAGGTTTAATTGTGCTTTTGTAGGTATTGGAACGCTGAAAGTGAGGATCCATTGCATTTCAGGGATGTTCCGTCATCGGACGCTACTTCAAGGGAATTTTAGTCAATTCACATTTCATCTTCATCTCATAGAATTTTCATGGATATGTATTTCATCAATCAAGCTTCGCGTGGCCGCAAATGGTGCGCAATTCAGAGTCTGGACGGTGAAGTTATGTCTGTTTCCGTTTGCACCCTTTTCCCCCTCTTCATGGACGAAAGAGCTGCCAAAAACAGAGTACCGGTTGACCGCGGTTTGATGCCCGGTCGAATGCAGTTTTGGGTTTTGCCTTGGATCGAAGGCAGTGCACTTTTACAAGAAGGCCCGGTCGACCTCAGTTTGAGGCCCGGTCGACCGCGTATACCAGATATTTTGAGATCTTTTCCTTTTCTTTTCTTTTTCCTTGATTTATTTTGTAACTTACTATATAAAGGAATTTTGGTTTCATTTTCAGATATATTTAGATATAATTCATTTTAGATAGAATAGCTTAGGGTTTTGGAGGTTTGAGAGCTCATTTCTTCATTTCTTCTTAGATTGACACCTAATTGGGTTTGTAATTTGTGCTTTCTTCTTCCATCTCCATTAATATAGTTTGTATTTCCTTATATTCTTGCTTTGTAGTTAATTTACTTGGTTTGTTAATTAGGTTTAAATGCTTTCTTTCCTTGCTTTCTAGTGTAGATTTATTGCTTTTATTTACCGCATTTTTAATATGCTTTCTAGCTAAGTTAGTCTAGGTTATGCCGGATTGAACTCATTTCAGGTTGACATGTTGCTTTGCTTTGGTAATGGAGTTTACGGGTCTATTTTGGGTGAGTTATCCTAGTTATTATGCCTAGGAGATTTGACCGGGCATATCATGTATGTTCCATGCTTACGACCTTTCGTGCGTAATTTTTGGGGTATTTGTTGACGCCAAAATCATATTAGGCTTTTATGCGAATTTAGGGGTGTGACAACCCTTGATTTAATTAACTGTCAAAACGAGACGAATTCGTAATAACTCATTGACCCATGTATCCATTTTATACTAATTAACTTGAATGAGGGATATTCGACGCAACCTATAGTTTTTACTCGCTTTATTAATCTAGCTTTATTTTCCCTCGCCTAGATTAATATTTCCCTTTTATGCATCTTTTCCTTTTTAGTTTCTAATTTATCTTTTACACTTTTATTTAGGAGTATTAAATCCTATAAATTCTAGCAACTCGTCTCTGTGGATTTTCGATACCCGACTTAACGTTATACTCACCCGTTGAGTGTAGTTATAATTTAGGTTTGTTTGTATTATCGCGGTGAAACGAATATAATGATTGTGTCCTTACATGAACACACTTTTCACACTTTAATCAGGTAACTTTTTTGTTGTGGCGATCGAGGAAAATATTGTGAGTAACATGACAGACTGGTGGCTTGATTCTGGCGCTACCAAACATATTTGCGGCACCAGAGGTGCCTTCACTTCCTTCACTGCTGTGGGTGAGGGTGAACGTCATACATTGGAAACTCCTCTTCTTCTAAGGTTGAGGGGAAGGGAACCATAGTTTTAAAGTTCACTTTAAGAAATGTTCTTACCATGAAAGACGTTTTGTATGTCCCTGAGGTTAGGAAGAATCTGGTGTCTGATTTTATCTTAGTTAATAAGGGTTTTAAAAATTTTCTAGAGAGTGATAAGGTAGTTGTGACTAAGGGTGGGGCTTTTGTGGGGAAAGGTTATATTCATGAGGGTCTTTTCAAACTAAATGTAACCGTGGCTTCGATTGACTCTTGGGATATGTAGTATTTTAGACTTGGTCATGTAAATAAGGCATCCATTAAAAAATTAATATTTTTGGGAAACATACCAAAATCTGATATTTCTACCAACTCTAAATGTGAAATATGCATTGAATCAAAACATGCTAAAAAACCTTTTTCGAGTGTCGAAAGAAGTTCAACTGTTTTAAGCTTAATACATTCTGATCTTTGTGATTTAAATGGTAATGTGAAACGTGATGGAAATAAATACTTCATTACTTTTATTGATGATTACTCTCGTTATTGTTACATTTATCTCCTTACGAGTAAAGAGGAGAGTTTCTCAAAATTTATTTCTTATAAATTAGAAGTTGAAAAATGATTGGAAAAATCCATTGAAAAATTAAGATCCGATGGGGGAGGAGAATAAAATGGTGATCTAGATAAATATTGTAAAGATAATGGAATAATTCATCAAGTTACTCCTCCTTATTCACCCTAATATAATGGTGTGGATGGGAAAAAAAACAGAACTCTTAAGGATATGGTAAATTCTATGTTAAGCACTTCGGAATTACCTTATAATATGTGGGGTGCGGCACTTCTTACTGCTTGTTATATTCTTAATATAATACCTTGTAAGAAAAATGATAAATCTCCTTATGAAATGTGGAAAAATAGAAAACCTTCTTATAAACACCTTAAAATATGGGGCTATCTTGCTAAGGTTCCAATACCTATACCTAAGAGAACAAAACTTGGCCCCAAAGACTGTTGATTGTGTTTTTATAAGTTATGCTAAAAACAGTAATGCATATAGTTTTCTTCTAATTGATTCTAAAAATCAATATATAGATAAAAACACTATTTTTGAGTCAAGAGATGCTGAATTTTATGAGAACAAATTTCCTTTTAAAATGAGAAGTGAGGGAACCAGTAGTTCTATTTTAGTGGGTCCTAGTGTTAGAAATGAATCTTCGGATTCAAAAGAAATTGAAATTAGAAAACGGTAAAAGACCTAGGATAGCTACTTCTTTTGATCCTGAATTTTTAACATACTTAATGGAAAATGACCCCATCACTTTTAGTGAGGTAATGTCCTCACCCGATTTTATTTTTTGGAAAGAAGCCATAAATAGTGAATATAATTATATTATTTCTAACAACACATGGGAATTAGTTGACTTGCCTAAAGGATGTAAAACTATTGGATGCACATGGAATTTTAAAAATAAATTAAAAGTGGATCGTTCTACTAATAAATTTAAGGCAAGATTGATAGCTAAAGGCTATAGGCAAAAGGAAGGAATTGATTTCTTTGACACTTACTCTTTAGTTACTAGAATTACATCAATTAGGCTATTAATTGCTATTGCTTCATTATATAATTTGATAATTCATCAAATGGATGTTAAAACGACCTTTTTGAATGGAGATCTTGAAGAAGAAATTTATATGGATCAACACGAGGGGTTTGTAGTCCAAGGCCTAGATAAAAAAGTGTGTAGACTTAGAAAATCTTTATATAGACTAAAACAAGCTCCTAAACAATGGTATGAAAAAATTGATCAAGTAATGATCTCTAATGATTTTAACATTAATGAAGCGGATAAATGTATTTATAGCAAATTCAAAGATAATTCTGGTGTGATTATGCTCATATGTGGATGATATGCTTATTTTTGGAACTGATATGGATGTAGTTAATAACACTAAAAGTTTCCTTAATAAGAAATTTGATATGAAAGATTTGGGTGTTGCTGATGCTATACTTGGAATTAAAATCATTAAAAATTCTGAAGGAATTGTTTTAACCCAATCTCATTATGTAGAGAAAGTTCTTAAAAAATTTGAACAATTTAATTATATTCCTGATAAAACACCTTATGACCCTAATTTTCACTTAAGAAAACATTCGGGTTCTGGTATATCATTGTTAGAATATTCTAGAGTTATTGGTAGTCTAATATATCTATGAACTGTACTAGACCTGATATTGCAAATACTGTGGGTAGACTTAGTAGATATACTTGTAATCCTAATAATGAACATTGGGTTGCTTTGATTAGAGTTTTGAGATATCTAAAATACACAATAATTTATGGTAGTCATTATCTTAAATATCCTGCTGTAATTGAAGGCTTTTGTGATGATAATTGGATTTCTGACAATGACGAATGTAAATCTACGAGTGGATATGTTTTTGCCTTGGAAGGAGGACCTGTATCTTAAAAATCTACCAAAAAAATTTTCATAGCAAGATCCATTATGGAATAATGATTCATTTCATTGGATAAAGCAACCGAAGAGGCTGAATGGTTAAGGAACTTCATATTAGACATTCGTTTGCGGCCAAAACTAGTTCCATCTTTGTCCATTCACTGTGACAGTCGTAAAAGCACATAATAACTCCTACAACGGAAAGTCTAGACATATCAGGAGAAGACACAACACAGTGAGACAACTATTTAAAGATGGAGTTATAGAAATCGACTATGTCAAGTCAAAGGAAAACCTGGCAGATCCATTGATAAAAGGGCTAGTTTATCAAACATTAAGGGGAATGGGCATAAAGCTTATTAATATATAAATCACCTATAATGGAAACCCAACGCATATGATTGGAGATCCTAATATCTGGGTTCAAATGGATAACAAATTTATACGAGTAATTTGTCGGGATACAAATGTAAGGTTTACTTAAAACCCATTCCTATGACGTCGTACCTCTGTATCGACAGAGGATGAGATTTAATCTCTTAATGCTTTCTATAGCTATTATTCAGTGGGATGTGAGATACAGTACACTCTTGATAGAAGCACCTATATGAGTGTGGTAGTGGGGTCGCTTCTTATGAGAATTAAGGCTGATTCTCTAGAGCACTCAAGAAACCTGGGTGACGCGACCCAGAATGTGTCTCTAATGTGCGTTCACTCTAGGCTCAAGTGCAAGCCTGTCATGTTAGTAATAAACCCGGTAAGTATGGATCGTATCCACAGGGAACTAAGATAATGAAGTTGTAACGACGTTGGATAGATAAGGAAATCCTAACTCTAACTCTAAAAAGAAAGGAAAAATGATTTGGTTTTGTGAAAGATTATACTAGATGCAATTATGAAATTATGAAAAGATGCAATTAGACTAAATTACCTAAATTATTAATGAAGAATGTGTTGAAACTTTAAACTATGTGATGAGAAAAAAAGGACGGGAATACAATCCCCCGACCCTAGTGTATTGCAGCTATAATACTAATCGTAAATTTAACTGATTAATTTGACCCAGAATTTAGTACTCCCAAGCATTACGTATATGAGGTTCAATCCCGCATCATACTTAATCTGAGGACGAGTAAATCGGTATCACGATAGTGACACTCGAATTGCATTTTAAAGCATCCCGGTTACCCAGAGGCAAACGAGATCTAAAGACCTACAATTGTTGTGTTCCTACGCAATACGGTCGTAATCAATCACTTAATTCAGAGGATTAATGTTATACACATGAAACTAACACATCAGGCTGGGTCATATATCCCAACCTTAGAAAATCTAGCCTAGCATGCTGTAAGTAATGAAAACAGTGTTTGATGTGCAGAAAACCATGATTAATCTAAGGAAAACTTATGAATTGATGTAGAAGGGAATTGAAGAGAGGAAATAACTCACTAATGTCACCCAAGCAGTAACAACAACAATTAATAAAACTTGTAATCAAAGAACTTCTGAATAATCTTCAACTATTGGAATTAAAACTGTAAATTGTATCTAAACTAGGGTTTCTGGAAAAGAATGGAAAATTAGCTAAAATTCTCCGGGCAAATAATGATAATAAAACGGGTTTTATACCCTATAACAATTCAGGAGTTTCAGCAGCACTAGGATTCCTCTTAAGAGAAGATAAGATTACAGAATCTCGATGGCCGGTCCGGTCTGGGCCTTAGGCGGATCGGTCTGCCTCCCATGCGGATCGGTTCCTTTTATTTTTTGGTGGACCGGTCCGGGGTGGATCGGTTATTTTATTTTTCACCCTTCTTCGGTTTGCTTTCGATCTGAGGTCTTCTGGAGTATGGCACATCAGATCGGTCTGGGGTAGGTGCAGACCGGTCTGCCTGTTTGACTTTTTTCTCAACTTTGACTGCTCATATCTTTTGTTCCGGGACTCCGATTGAGATGACGTTTCTTCCTATGTGCTCAAGAAAGTGATATCTTCAACTTCTCTTAGGTACCTCATCCGAATTACAGGTAGAAATCACGCTTTTGCCCTTTTGACTTTCCTTCTTTTCTTTCTTTATTCTTTCGGTCTCATTCTTTCGCTTCTTGACATCAAATGCCTGTAAAAGCAATACAAAATACCAGAAACTTGGTGTACTCGTTAGGATAAGTCAGTAGCAAGCTTATGAGATAAAGTCAAATCGATTACGTTGTTCGAGGTGCTAAAAGTAGCTAAATTAAGGGATAAATTGGGAAGAATTTATGCCTAATCAAACCCCCCTAGCTTAGAACTTTGCGCGTCCCGAGCAATGTAAAAGAATCCTAGCACGACATAACTCTTAAAAAACATTTTATTGGGATGGAATACCTTTTTAAGCGATTTCTTTTAGCGTATGCAACAAGACTTTAAACCCCTAGGTTACCCTAGTAGGACGAGTTGTGTCTCGTGAGGGTTTGCAGAGAATATACCCACAAAAATTTGACTCAAAGAAAAAATCAAAATACTTTAAAATTGTATAACTCAAACTTTCTCAGAAAATAGTCATCATCAAGTCATATTCACATGTTTCAAGTCATAGAGCATGTGTGCGAAGCCAAAAATCGAACCGCTAACTTCCGCCGATTGATCATTACGTTACTTATCCAAAAATTCGTTTTGATTTTAAATTCTCACGGAATGCTCTCTCAAACGAATCACTTGGGATTTGGCTATTCTCTCGATATGCGTGATATAAAGAGTAAATATAATGGATGCAAAGTCACGCATACAAGTAGAAAGTAGGAAATTTTATAGTGATAGGAACTCATCAATGAATTACGGTTTTAAAAATGGAAACATTGCCTCTTTTTCGCGCATTCAATCTCTTTTATTATCTTTTGGTGTATTAGCTCTCCACGCGGTAACCAATTTCGTAATTTAGACTCGGTTAGGACTTTTTCGGGTTTTAAGGTATATTGGGTAAAATGAAAGAGGTAGGGAAGGTTGGAATTGGAAAAGTCATTTAAGATGTCCATTTGTGCTTTTTCCGGGCTATTGCTAATTTTTTCTTCTTCTTTTTCCCTATTTTTTCCTGTTTTTCACTTCTTTTCTTTTCTTGCTATTTTTTGTTGAGCATTCTTCTATTTTTTTCTTTCCCCTTTTTGTTGCACTTTTTGGACTTAACTTCTGAATTTTTCCATTCTTCGCGATTCCGGGCTATTTGGTTTTTTCGGGTTGTCAAACGAAAGGGAAAAGTTTATTTGGCTCAATTTGGGGTACAAAAGGGGGTGATTTTTCGCTACTTTTTCTGGCCAATATTTTTGGGTGACAAACGAGGGCCTACTTCATTGTCCAAAATACCAATTGCGTTACCATATGCGTTTCGAGATGAATTTAAGTTTAGAGATCAATTTTAGCACGTTTTTCAAAGCAATATCACACACGTTTTTCATAACCGATCAAAATGAAAGGATTGAGATCCTCGACGACTTTTTGTGCACTGAAAAGAACTTTGAGTTATCAATTAACTCGGATTGATTTAAAAACTAGCAAAAAGTGGTAGCTCGAATCTCACCGGATTTGTTAATCTCCACACTTATTCGTTAAGTCGTCAATTTTCGTTCAATTTTCATCTTTAGTCAATTTCGTCTTTGTGTATGTGTAATTTTACAACACGAGACTTCAATCTGACTTTTAATGATATTTTTGAAAAATTTGAACTCCAATTTTTATTTATTTTGAACAAAAATATTTTTGGGTTTTTCAAAATTTTATGATTTTTTTGGAAATTTCAGGGCATTTTTGAAAATTTGTGAAGTTTTAGAAATACTCACTTGTCACCCCCCCAACTTAGAATTTTGCGTTGTTCTCATGCAAAAAGGACTAAAATCTAACTCAAAGCGAATGAAAAGTGCGGAAAAATAAAACAAACAAATATTTAAAATGCATAAAGACACTAAATGACCCTAGCACATGACTCAATAATACACTAAAAATCACCCCATACGCGTCGGGGGTGCGACGACCTCTCATCTCTCCATAAACTCACCCGACCCCACTCATGGGGTTCGATGCTCTCCTTGTCTCCCCCGTCCTAGGATTATAATCCAATAATCGGAACAAGTTGGGACCTCGCCTATTGATAAAGGATAGATCGGGAGACTCATCGTGACTAATTGGAAAGGGATCCGTGTGATGCTGACTCAAAGCGTAGTCTACGTGCGTTGACTCGGAGGGAACACCTAGGTTTCTTTCAATTTTTAAGATGCATGGGTCGGGCTCTAAGTCGGATGAACCACAACTTTTCTCCTCACTCGCCTTTGGGACCTCTAGTGGTAGGAATTAATCGATTTTATCTTTCCATTCGCTTTCTTCTAGGTGACTACATGAATCCAATAGAGTTTGGACTTCATCGTTAAGGCTCTCATCCACCAGACCGAATTCTTTTTCAAATTCTTCCATGCTCATGTCCCCTAGCTCTCTCTCTCGAGTAGTGCCTACATCCTCTCTTACTTGCTCGATCTCTAACTCCACCATTTTCTCTCTTCTAACCCTCTCTCTCTTTCAATTGCGGTATAAGTTCCCTCGCTCACATAACTAGATGCTAAGCAAGATTCTAAGGCATCTCCATATAAATTTTACTCAATGTGCTCTTCTACGATCTCATCAGTTAGGCTCACCGCGTGAAGATCATCTTCTTCCCCCATATATTGGGCTATATGGAAGATGTTAGTCTCTAAGGTCATGTTCCCAAAGGTGAGTTGCATCTGCCCATTCCTAGTGTTGATAATAGCGTTAGCCGTAGCTAAAAATGAGCGCCCGAGAATGACGGGAACATGATTACAAGAATCCTCTAAAAATTAGGGCTCTTGGTTACAAGAATCCTCTAAAAACTAGGGCTCTTGGTTACAAGAATCCTCTAAAAATTAACTACTAGCCTCCTACAACTTGGTAAAAACAACTCCTCCACTTCCTAATAGGGTTTGCCTTTTTATAATACCTAAATTTGACTCTTCCCTTGCCTCCCCACATTTTACAACTAATAAAAATGAATTAATCAAGAAATTTCAAGAGTTTTGACTCTTCATTTCTAAAAATGACTCTTCATTATCTCGCAACTTCAAAACCTCGTAACTTCTTCACCGTAGCTTGGATTGAGGGGACGTTTTTTCCAGTGTTCTTGTAATTGGAATCTATTCAAATTTCCAATTGGACCCACCTATGGACTAAGGCTGAAAATTTCGAAAATTCCCTTGAACTTCACATTTCTTGGTTTCTTTCACTGTTTTGAGTTCTCCTTCACACTAACTTGCATGAAATACCTATAAAGCACATGAGAAATACACAAAACATGGAATACTTACCAAAAGAGGTTAGTAGCATAAATACGAGACAAATCCAAGCTATTTACTCTGCACGGGATCATAAAAATACCGAAATTAAGGGGATAAATATGAAGAATATGTGCCTAATCAATTACCACTTTTTATGTAAGGATTGTTTATTCCATCACAAAAATCGGGGGGGTTTTGGAATTTGATTAGATTAGATTAGATTATTTCTTTGTTAACCATGGGTTTGTTCTGTAACTTTACTAGCCCTTGAAGACAAGTTAGTTTTATCTATTTTCTTTACTGTGGTGATATTATTTTTGATAAGAAAATGTAGGAATAAAAATTGTAATATATTTCTGAATGTCAGATTTATGATGATGTTATCATTTTATTTGCCCATTGCTATTGTTTTAGGGTTTGTAACGTATTCATGTTTTATCCACTATAGTGATGGAATCACTAACAAATCTAGCATGTGATAAAAAATCGTTACTAGTCTTTTTAAACAGTTGATAAGATATCCCAATGAGGGTGATATTTGATTTTTTATTAGTGTCATTGCACTTAATGTAGAGCCTGGGAACAATCAATGAATAATACAAACAAATAGGTGTTGTTTGTAGTCATGTTTCTATAATACTATAATACTGTGATATCATCCTAATTTCTTATCTGGACTAAAAAACCATGTTTCTCAAAGAACAAGACGCTTTACCAATAATTACAGCATATTTTTTCTAATAACAAACTGACATATGCTCAAATTTTGGCTAAGTGCACCCAAGCAAACAATAAAACAGGAGAGATTCTTTAACATTATCGATAAAATTTATTTGATACCTATAAAAATAGTACGAGCAAAGGAAATATTATCTAAGTATCTTCTCTAATATAAGATTCACAAATTGATCCTCTTTCACATGAGCAATACAAAAATGTTTCTAGGCTTCAGATGAAGGATGTTGCAACCCGCCAGGCAGAGAGGGGTATACCGTTGTTAACACTGAAGAAACATTAGATGTCATACTAATAGAGAGTTATGACCCAGTTAGTATTTCAGTGTGTACGTATGATGATGTGTGATTGCATGTTTTTTAGGGAGGTATAGAAGTTGATTGTTAGGGGGGAGATTGACAAAAATTCAACTGTCTATATAAATATTCCACTCGAAGGGAAATCGTTGACATATTGTGTAAAACATAATTGGGGCCTTATTAATGCTTAAAATAAAAAAAAGTCTAATATATCAATTTAACTTCCCAACAGGCCATGAAGTAGTGATGCTTCTCAAGCTGGGAAAAGATGAAGATGGAAATAGAGGATGCTGATGAGATAGGCGCATAAATAGCGTAAGATATGAGTGGATATTTGCTATGGCTATTTGAGTATGTAATTATGCTTTTTAATGTATCATGTGTTGAATAGTTGTGGGGTGGGGGTAAGATATATGTTTATGGGTTAGTTGGTTCGTGGGGGTTAATTTTTCTTGTTTATTTTTTCAGCAAGTTCTAATGAGCAAAGCAAGATAGTTGAATACGCATCAAGTGGTAGTAGTTCCACTGTGGAATCCAACACCTGAGTAGTTACAAATACTGGAGGAATAGTTTTGGCGTGGGACTTGAACACCTTTTAGTTACCATATTCAACAGATCAACTGTTATTTGCATATTTTGATTTTATGCTCATTCGATGAGGTTTGTAATGGCTCGTCTTCTTAATATGGGTTATGTTGTGGTGCAATGGACCTTTCATTATTTCATTTTCAAGAGAAAAAAAATAAGCCTCTGTGTATTATGTGGTTTGGGATCATAAGATCAAATTATTTCTTGATACTTATTCTTAATTCAGGCCTCATCTAATCCTCATCTTCACTTCTTAAATTTATAGGAATGATTTCACTTACGTGATGAGATATCTCTACACCCTCATTAAGGATAACTCAAAAGTTTTTATTTGCCGTAACAAGCCTTCGCGTACAGTAGAAGTGAACTCGAATCCAGGTTAACGCATATGTAAAATCTCTATTCTTGATAGAGAAATAATATCATGTTTACTGTAACTTTAATACTTTATGCACCCCTACCATGTCTAGAACCAACAAACCTTCTTATTCTGGTGCCTATGGCATCTCACTTGTTGCCTTAGCAACTAAAAATACCTTTGCTTCACCATTGCATTGGATGAAAAGGTTCATATCCTCTGTCAACTTCTCTGTACTTGTTAATGGGGTGCCGAAAGGGTTTTTATCGAGTTCGCGTGGTCTTAGGCAGGGTGATTCATGGTCCCCTTTCCTCTTTATCTTGTTTATGGAGGCATTTTCTAGGATGATGAGTCGTACGGTGGAGGGTGGCCTCATATCGAGTTTTTTGATCGGGAGCTCTATTACCCATCTAGTTGTGGTGTCACAACTTCTTTTTGTGGATGATACTATTATCTTTTATGGGGCGTCTGTGGAAGAGGTGAAGGCATTGCGGTTGCTTTTGGTGTGTTTTGAGGATTTTTCGGGTTTACGTATCAATGTCAGGAAGAGTGAGATGATTGAAGTGGGTGCAGTGGGAAATGTGGGCTTTTACGCAAAAGTTTTTGGTTATCGGGTCGGATCTCTCCCGTATACTAATCTTAGCCTCCCTCTAGGGGATAAGTTTAAGTCTTCTTCGATGTGGGATCCGGTGCTAGAGAGGGTGCAACGGAGGTTAGCTGGGAGGAAGCATAGTTACATGTCCAAAGGTGGTCGGTTGACATTGATCAAAAGCATTTTATCGAGCCTGCCGACTTATTTTATGTATGTTCTTTCTTTACCTGGGTACGTTGCCAATAGGCTCGATAAGATGATAAGGGATTTTTTGTAAAGAGGTAATGACGACCACTTTCATTATTTCTTGGTGAGTTGGGATGAGGTGTGCAAGCAGTTGAAAGAGGGGGGATAGGGTGAGGAGCTTAGCCCACTTCAATAAGGCTTTATTAGGGAAGTGGCTGTGGCGATTTAATAGGGAAGGTGACATATTGTGGAGGAAAGTGGTGGTCGCCAGACACGGGGTATGTCGCGGTCCTATTAATGAACATTCTGCTCATAGGGTGGGGTGGTGGAGGTATATTGCCCTTGGATGGGGGAAGTTCTCTTTGCTCACTTACTTTCAGCTCGGGACTGGGAATCGTATCAGATTCTGGAAGGACAAATAGGGCGCGGAGGGATCTCCGGAGGATCTATTCCCGGGAATGTATCATCTTGGGGAAGATAAAGAGGGATTAGTTGAGAATCATCGGTGGGGTGGGGTCTTATTGGGAGTGGGATCCGAAGTTTAGGATGGGACACCGAGATTTGGAGCTGGAGGAGACGGGGGAGTTCCTTGACTGGCTGAGATTAGTGCCGACTCCGTCTTTGGGGGAAGATGGGTTGAGGTGGTCGTGTTCTCAGGACGACTTATTTTCAGTTAAGAGTTATTATAATGTGTTGAAGGGTCGTGGGGGTACTAATTTTCTGTGGAAGGCTATCTGGAAGCGTCGTGCACCTCCCAAGGTTCGCTGCAAGGCAGGCCATCTTGACTATTGAGGGGCTTCAACGCAGAGGTAGGAGGTTGGCCAGTAGATGTTAGTTATGTAAGAAGAAGGTGGAGACGTCCAATCACCTTCTTCTTCACTATCAAATCATTAGGGGACTCTGGGATTTGTTTTTCTCTTTATGCCATATTGTTTGGGTTATGCCTCGTATGGTGTGCTACGTGATGGCGGCTTGGAGGAGGCTTAAGTGTTGGACTTGCTCACGTGTGATCTAGAAGATGGTTCCTCATTGTATTTTTTGGACCATTTGGCAGGAGAGGAACAGGAGATGCTTCGACGGAGTCGATCTTAATCCTTTTAGGATTAGGTACTTTTTATGTGTCTTCTTCTTACTTACTATAGGGAAAGTTATGATTCATTGTTATCTCTCTACCTTGAGTTTTTGGAGGAGTTTTAGGGGCTTGTGTTGTCTGTTTAGGTTTCGGCCCTGCGTTTTTTTGCTTTGTATACTTCTTGTATATGGGATTCTGCCCCCTTAGGCGGGTTTGTTTTATTGAATCATTTACTTATAAAAAAAAGCAGACATTGCCAAATGTACACATGTAATAAAGGTAGTGTTGAGTATTTGCAACAATCTCAGTTATGCGTTAATCTTCAACTATCTCAGTTATTCCTCATTAATTTGCAACTTTAGGCGAGACTGTGTGTTCATAATTCCTAGTTAATTTGCAACTATCTCAGTTATGCCTCTTTAATTTGCAACTTTAGGCGAGAATATGAAGAAGCATGGTAAAGGTGTTGTTCCTGACTACTAAGACCTTAATTTTTATTTTTTATTTATGTTATCAGTTCTTGTAAAACTCCTAGATATTTGGTTATTCTCCTCAACATTCATCACATTGCATTGTTGTATTATATTATGTCAGTTTCTTGCACCATTTATATTTATCCATGATGGACATAGATAAATCTTAAATAGACTAGTGTTCATAAATCTGTCATTTTTTATATTTATAGTTTTTTTTTTGCGAAAGTGATTTGATTTTTTAATTGCTTTCTTTGTTTGTAGATGATGCGGATATCGCATTTTACAGATATCTTTAATGGTGGAAATTGATGTGATGATATGAATTGCAATTAAATTACGATCACAAAGGTGCACCTCTTTTGTATAAAATAAATTTAATGATATAGCGATGTTTACAGTTAGCGATGCATTTTTATTGTTGGATTTGGGTCATGAAATACGATGCCTGCTTATTATGGAATTTATGTCAAGTTTGAGTAATTCACTGTTATATCATGTTATTTTTTTTGAGGTTTTATGAGTGCTTAGAAAAACGCAAGAAAAATAAATTTATATTATTTTTAAAAATCTAATTTTGTATATGTTCTTGGGATTTCTTTTGTAAATAAAGAGTGGAGGCCTGCAAAAAGTGTAAATTTTGAATATAATATCCTTGTTTATGTGGATATTTTTAATATATGTTCTTTGGATTTGAATATTATTATGGTAAGCATAACCAATTTGTTTAAATTCAAGATAGGATATCGGATCTTGATATATATATATATATATATATATATATATATATATATATATGGAGGCAATTATTATGCAACACAAATAAATACGAGAGAAGCAATTATCAAGAAAAGAATAAGGAATATAAGATGCCAATCACACAACAAAGGATGTACGTGGTTCAGCAAAGATGTGCCTACGTCCACGGTGGTGCAGTCGATATTATTTCTATATACTCCGGAGAGTGATTACAGAGAATACAACTTGTCCTTTTGCCCCGGACCTAGGGTTTAATATATACATGTACATGTAGGTAAGTGGAGGTGATGGGTTTCTCCACGTTTTCCATCTCCCATGTAACTTCCGATTGTGGGAACGTGGGGGAGACCGGATCAATAAGAGATGAGGGGCCCGGACTTTGGGCCGTCAGGACTGGGCTACTCGTCCGGGCCCATGGTTCTAAATTTTGGGTACCCGCAATTGCCTCTAAATTTGTTGGGCCATATTTATGGGTTCAATGGATTTAAATGATCAGCCATTATGGCTGATTTGTGATTCTTCGAAAACTGTGAAGTTGATTTGGCGGCACCCGCTTTGCTTATTGTGCGCTATGATTAGAATTGAAGGCTTATTGGGATAGCGACTTTTTCTTCCGTCGCTTCAGCCCTTCCAGTACTTCTTCTTTCTTCTGAGAAATCTAGCGCCTTGTACCTTCTTCTTGCTCTTAATGAGCATGTCATCGATGTAGACCTCCATTGTGTCTCCCATTTGATCCTTGAACATTTTTATGACCATCCACTGATAGGTTGCCCCCGCATTCTTGAGCCCAAATGGCATGACCTTGTAGGAATATAACCTAACTGTCGTGATGAACGCCGGTTTGTCCTGGTCTGGGGCATACAAGGGGATCTGGTAATATCCTGAGTATGCGTCCAGGAAACTCATTCGCTCGTGAGCTGCAGTGGCATCTACTAGTTGGTCTATCTTTGGGAGTGGGAAACTATCCTTAGGGCATGCTTTGTTGAGGTCAGTGAAGTCGATGCAAACTCTCCACTTCCCATTATTCTTCGGAACTACTACTGGGTTGGACAACCACTTGGGGAATTGCACTTCCCGTATGGATCCTGCATCCAACAGTTTTTTGACTTCCTTTCAACCGCTTTAGCCTTTTCGGGTGCAGTTCTTCGTGCCTTCTGCGTGACTGGATTGAATGTGGGGTCGACGTGCAGCTGATGACATACCATATCAGGATCAATGCCAGGCAGCTCGTATGGTTCCCATGCGAAAACATCTACGTTGTGTCTCAGTAAGGTCGTCAACTCCTTCTGTTCTTGGTCGGTGAGAGATGCTCCAATAAAGAAGACTCTGCGACTGTCACCAACTTCAGCTATAACTTCTACCAGGTCCTCGATGACACGCTCGGAGGGGAGGAGCCTGGTCTCCTCTACTCCAGGTCTTCCATACTTTAATTTCCATTTAGAAGGTATCACACCCTCTTCAACTTTCTCTCTGGGTTGACCGGACTTCTTCTCTGGCTTTGGTCGGATGGCTGCTATGAAGCACTTCCTCGCCATTGCTTGGTCGCCGTGGATCTCCATTACTCCTCGCTCAGTTACATACTTGAGATTCTGATGGTAAGTTGAGGAGACTGCCTTCATTGCATGAAGCCATCCTCTGCCGAGGATGGCCTGGTACAGTGATTCGATGTCAACTACCAAAAACTCAATCATCTTAGAGACGTTCCCAGTATGAACTGGCAGCACTATCTTGCCTAGGGGCATGGTCATTTTTCCAGCGAAGCTGACCAAAGGAACAGTAGCTTCCTTTAGGTCGGCGACGCTTAACTTCAATTTCCTGAATAGGTCGAGGTACATTACTTCGGATGAGCTTCCTTGATCGACGAGCAGCTTATCGATATCAAAGTTGGCTATCCTGAGTGTAATGACCAGGGCATCATGATGTGGGGTCCTTACTCCCATCAAGTCTTCATCCGTGAAAATAATATGCTTGTTATAGTTGACGTCCTCTGCTCGTCGACGCTTTCCTGACTGTGACTTTGCTGGATCGATTTGAAAAGCCTGCATTACCGCTGTAAGTTTTTTTATTTCCATTCGAGCTGAGTTCCCTTGTATCTGCTTGACGTCAGATACTCCGTGGATTACTGCGAACTCGTGTCCAGCATCATCCTTCAGCACGTTGTCGGGTCTCGCCTCTCTATTGGCAGTCACTTTCTCTGCCCTTTTTTCCACAAAGTCGTTCAAATGCCCGGACTGGGCCAACTCTTCGAGGTGAGACTTAAGAGCTTTGCAGTGCTCGGTCTTGTGTCCTCCCTCTTTGTGAAAAGCGCATCTCAACGCATTGTTCCTCTTCGAGGGATCTCCTCCCATTTTCCTGGGCCACTTGATGAATGGCTCATCTTTGATCTTCGCGAGAATCTTGTAAATTGGTTCTTTGAAAATGGTGTTGACCGCCTGGAATACTTTTGACGCGTCATGGTTCCCTCCATTCCTGGAGCCATTTTTGCCTCCGTTCTTTCCTCCTTTCCTCTGGTTCTCAGTTTTCTCACCTACCTTGGTAGTGAGCTTAGCTCGACCGTTTTCTCCTGAATTAGGGCGGGTGACATCTTCTACCTTTGCGTATTTATCGATTCGGGCCATTAGGTCGTCAATAGTCATAGCTTCCTTCTTCGTCAGGGACTGGTAGAGGAGGGAAGAGCTAAGGAGCCCAATTTTGAAGGAGGCCACTGCCACTTCCTCCGCGCAGTCCTCAATCTCATTGAATAACTCCCAGTACCTCTTCGCGTATTCTCGGAGGGTCTCTTGAGGCGTTTTCTTCATTGTTAGTAGAGCATCCATCCTTTTGGGATGGGAGCTACTGATAATGAATCGGGCCGTAAAAAGTTTGGCTAGGGATTTGAAATTCTTGATCGATCGGTGGGGGAGCCTTTTGAACCACATTTGTGCTACATCGTGAAGGCTCGAGGGAAAAATGCGGCACATCAGGGCATCTCGGTGACTCCAGAGGGTCATGGCCTGTCGGTATTGCCTGACGTGATCGATGGGATCAGTTTTTCCGTCGTAAATCTTGAACCTTGGAATGGCAAATTTCTTTGGAGCTTCCTCCTCTTTGATTTCTCTTGTGAAAGGTGACTTCATCTGGGCTTTGAGAGCTCGCCTCGCGAGTTCTCTGGTTGATCTTGTTCCGTGGTGAGCGGGATGCTGGTCCATCTCCCTGCGGACCATGTTTCGTATGTTTTCGTCGCTGCGAGCAGGGCTCTAGTAGCGGCGATCTCTTCGCAGCTATTCACGGAGGTCGTCGTCTGACTCCCCTCCTTCGTCCCTTTGAGATTCTCACCTAGGGCTCCTTCCTCGGCTGCGAGATTTGATCACCTGAGGGCTAGGAGTGCGATATGGGCGTCTCCTGTTATCAGGACGAAGCTCCCTCTCCAGTCTTCTTTTCAAGCAAGCATTCTCAGCCTCATAACTACGAGAAGACTCCCTCTGCTCGTGGAGCCTCACCTCGCACGCATCAATCAACCTGGATATCTGCGTGGACCTCGCTGGTACCTGACTTTCTTCTGAGGCTGGTCTTTCCAGGCGAGCTCTATGATCTGAACGTCGGACTTCATACCTAATCCTGCGAGGAGCAGGTGGCTCTTGAATATCTCCTGCTTGGGGAGCATTGCTGCTGTGGCCAGACATCTTAAACTCCTTTCTTGACGTGGGCTCTTCTCAGGGAAAGATGAACTTTTCCCACAGACGGCGCCAATTATGGAGGCAATTATTATGCAACACAAATAAATACGAGAGAAGCAATTATCAAGAAAAGAATAAGTAATATAAGATGCCAATCACACAACAAAGGATGTACGTGGTTCAGCAAAGATGTGCCTACGTCCACGGTGGTGCAGTCGATATTATTTCTACATACTCCGGAGAGTGATTACAAAGAATACAACTTGTCCTTTTGCCCCGGACCTAGGGTTTAATATATACATGTACATGTAGGTAAGTGGAGCTGATGGGTTTCTCCACGTTTTCCATCTCCCATGTAACTTCCGATTGTGGGAACGTGGGGGAGACCGGATCAATAAGAGATGAGGGGCCCGGACTTTGGGCCGTCAGGACTGGGCTACTCGTCTGGGCCCATGGTTCTAAATCAGAAAAAGCGTTGCTAAACTTGTGTAATAAGGTAGAAATACTAATAGAAAAGTTTGTTGCTAAATCAGAATTAGTAGTGGTAAAATACCGTTGCTAAATCGAGAATTAGTAAAGTTAAATATTTGCTACTAATTTTGTTCCCCACGCTTTTTTTTTCTAACAAAAAATTACCGTTACTAATTATTTCTGTAATCATAAAATACAATTACTAAAAGTCATTTTTAATGTAGTGGGTCGAGGCCCTCCAGATCATTGATAAAATCCATAGCGGAAAATGTGGCCCGTATATGAGTGGGAACATCCTCTCTAAAAAAAATCCTTAGACAGTTTACTAGAATACCATGCAAAAGGATTGCGTATATTATTTTAAGAGGTGCCTCAAATGTTAACTATACGCCCAACGATAACATCTACCTCCTCGAGAACTCTATTGTATAACCTCACCTTGACCTTTCTTCACTTGGGGGATAAATATCATAGGGAAGGTATCTCCTAAGGCCTTCACCGGGCATGAATTTATCCTGTTCTCCATTGACTATTTCACCAAATTGGTCGAGGCCCAATCTTACGCAGTTCTAAATGATAAGAAAGTGGATAATTCATACGTTGAAACATCATCTATCGCTTTTGTTACCCCAAAAGATGGTATCAGACAACGAGTCTCTCTTCAAGAAAAAGGTTTCAAACTTACTACACGAATATGAAATTACTCAGCATAAGTCATCTCCATATAGACCGCAAGTGAATGGAGCGGTGGAAGCATCTAAGAAAAATGTCAAAAGCATCGCTAGGAAGATGAATGAGACTTATTATGACTAGTCAGGCAAACTTTCATATGACCTATAGGGATATCGCACTACAGAGCGAAACTCAATAGGTGCCACCCTTACTCATTAGTTTATGTCATAGAGGCAGTCCTTCCCATAAGACTTGAGATACGATCCTTATAGGTCATGCTCTAAAGCCAGATGGCCGAAAATGAATAGGTTCAGTTATGAAGAACTATCTCTCTTGGACGAGAGGAGGCTAAAGGCCGCTTATTATAATCATGGCTACCAGAAACGTATCACCTGGTCATTCAATAAAATTGTTAAGAAGCAAAACATCTAAGAGGGGGACCTAGTCTTAAAAGAGAATCTCAAATCTGCCTAGACTCCCAGAGGGAAATTTTCACTCAATTGGGGGGAGCCTACCTCATTACCAGAATAAACTCTGTCCGGGACATTACTTTGGAGGATCTTGAAGGAGTTATATTTTTCCAACCATTAAATATTAACCGATTGAAGAAATTATTTCCTTGAACCTGCCTGTGGTGAAAAGGAAAAAACCGAATTAAATACAAAAATAGTTAGCCGTAACGAGAAGGAAAGACTATGAAAGCCCATATGCATTCTTAAACCTACATAAAAAATACCACTTGAGCCACCAATCTTTCACATAAAGTCAGCTAAAACACTTTGAGTCCCCAAACCTTTCATTCGCTAGAACTACGTAGACCTGATTATCTACTATATTTTTATCACAAACATTAAAAAATAGACACCTCGTTGTCTTTTAATCGGAGATATGTAGGAAACTTGATATATCACTCCGGTATCGATTTAAATAAACACCAAGGAACACTATTTTATGGGGGAACCCTACTTGTGGTCATTTTTTCCTCCCTCCAAAAGAGTCGGCATGTTCAAAGTAAACTAAAAGTCAAGTAATAAAACAGTACTTCTCTAAAGCATTTTAAAGACTCCATAGGGTCATCCTTTTTTGAGGAACAATACATAGAGTCTAATGTCAAGAAAGCGACAACCAAAAGAAGTTGAAAAAAAACCTCTTCAAATCACCCTAAGAAATCACCAATGGACAGACTCACTAAGGACTCCCCTTAAAATGTAATCGTATCTGGGACAAGGAGCAACACTTGGTTTCCAAAGCTACATCAAAATTATCTTTCCCAATTACCAAGAAAAAAAGGGAATTAGCTTCCCTCACCACTCCGACATCAGCACAGATAGATAGTTCCCCATCAAGTAGATAAAAATTGTCTTTCTCCAAAAGATAAGTCAAAGACGGGGAACTTTTGTTTCCGTATATATACATATATCTTTTTTTATTTTTATCATATTTATTTTTATTTTATGTACATATATATTAACACCATTTTAATAGAAGGATCTTATAGATGATAAGGTCAATCACTACCGAAGAAAATCTAATGGTTTAACATACTAAATCACTATTGGAGACATTCTAATGGTGTAGCAGGTTGTCTCACCAAATTAACATCTTCAAGTAGAGCTTCAAAAGTGTTCAAAGATTTCAATAATATCCCTTGGGACGCTAGAGGCCTAATTAACCGGGAGATAGAAGAGACTCCATCCATTAGATCTAGCAATTAAGTTTTTCTTCTGATTTAATGCTGTTACTTATAAAATCCTAAATTTCTTTAAGTTTGTTTGCCTTTTTTTATTATAAGAGCCTCTAGGAAAGACTTTTTTTCCCATGTAATATTTAATCAAATATGTGATGGTACTGTACCTCTTCCCTAAAATTAAAAAAACACTATCCATTACTCCGATGCATAAAATAATGAAAATTAAAGAAAAGAAAAATACAACATAGAAAGTACAAACCATTCATTATCAAAAGGAAAAGTGATGTTATTTATAACATGATATATGATGATAATCCCCATACATGTCAAAAAGTATATTGAGGATTCCTTTCATTCCTCCTAAAAGAACGTACTACATAATTACATGTGGCCTTACCCCAACCAAAAACCTAAGAAAATCACGAATATATACCTTTTGGGGATTACATCAAATTCAGCCAAAAAGTTCACCTAAACATACTACCCAATCATTCCATCACAAACGGTGCCTCTTCTCCGCAAGACCGTTAATAGAAACTCCATTCACAGACCCCGAACCCATCATCCCTTCCCTCTTACCAAACATAGAGATGCCAGTTGGATAAGAAGGTCCACCAGCACACTTAATCAACCCCGTCGACATCCCCACATAATCAGTAGTTCGGTTCGTGTAAACTTCTGCGACCAGTTGATGCAAAGCTATATATATAGAGGACCAACGAGACAATGTATCCTTGAGTTAGACAAGATTGACCAACACTTTTTGCAAAATTGAAACAGGTAAATTCATTAGCTATAAAAATAAGAAATCACCAAATTCCCGAAAAAAAAGTGAGTAAAACTCACGTCATTCGCAAAAGTGCACGGTCCAGAGATGGCGCCAACATGCCAAAAGAAAAGTCATGCTGACGAACATGGATGAATTGATCCTCTTCATGAAGAACCACAGTAAATGTCCACCAAGATCACTGAAAGGAAACAACGATCACATGTATTGTTTGTGGATACAAAGTGGTAAAATCGATAGATAGTCACGTGGAATCTGTTGTACTCACCGAGATTACTAACACAGAAGAAGAGGCCTTCACCTCCACATAAATCTACCCAACAAAGATAAAACAAATGGAACATCTGACATCCCAAAACGTGCCCCACTACTCGTGTCCATGTAAAAAACAAGGGCCAAAGTGAGATAACGATTAAACTAACAAAATAAATGCATCGGTTTAGAGGCAAGATTCATTAAAAAGGATTGAGTAATGACTTACTAAAAGGGGAAATAATAATATGCATTAATAGATTTTGGACTACCAATAGAAATGACCAATCGATCAACCATTCCTCCGTGGATGACCATACAGTCAAACATATGGTTAACTGATTGGTTAACCATCTGACCATTTTCTGATATCCCTATTTTTACCCTAACTTTTCTAACTATTACCCCCGTACCCTCACACTTTTTATTTTTTTGTTGGATATTATGAATGCAAATACAGAAATAGAACTCTTTATATATCTAAAAAATGTCAACTTCAATACAACAATGTAATTTCTGAATAGTCACTATAAAACTTCAAGGCGTGATGTCACTTTCCTAAATACAGTATTTGCCCCACACGAAGAATTTCGGTATACAAACGGGAATCAGCAAATCCGTACTCAAGATACAATGAAGCAATTGCACTGTCTGCAACTTGTATATTTGAAGACAGCCCTTGGATGTAGCAGCGAAGAACAGTCAATCAAGTTCTTATTCTGTTTATGTGCACAAAACAGAATAAGAGAATTTGTATCTCCTGAAAATTGTAAGAGAGTAATAGCAGGGTCTGGAAATCTGAAACTGGTTTTTGTTATCAATGTAGTTCCGTTTTTAGGCAGCCTTTATTTATAGATAATGAAAGGCTTTGTCTTCAAGAGTCATGACTGTTGAATTAAGTCAGTTCCGAACAGGTATGACTGTTAATTACCAACAGTCTTAAGTCCTTTCCGAACAGGTATAATAATACCGAATCGGTTTTGCACGGGTCAACAAAAAAGTGACCGCGCCCGAGTTACCGCCCGCTACCACTGCGGACACGCGGCGTGCGAAGTGCAAAGTGCGCCACTAGCGCCTCTACAGCCCACTGCCCCGCACCCGCACGCGCGCGCGCGCGCGCGCGCGTGTGCGTACGGTGCTTCGCACCGTATTGAGGTCTCTTGAATAGCCTCTTAAATGCTAGATGAATTAACTCTTCATCTTCCATTTGTACTTATTAAGTGTACAAATTCTTAACATTTTTCCAATGTGGGACTCAAAGGTTGCCCACCCCTTTTATAGCTTAGTGGTGAAACTTAGCTTTGTACATTTTCCAATGTGGGACACTATCCCCTTTTATATTTGGGTTAGCTTCCCACCTCTTCCTCACACTTCCAATGTGGGACAAGCTCTTAAGGCTTTTACACCCAAAAAATCTTACTCTCTTATTTTAAAAATCTCCAACATTCCTCCACCATTTTCAAAATAAGTTTTGTGAATCTTTGATTGTCTGTAAGACTGTGTATAAGCATTGGTGTCTCACGACTTGAACCAATACCCTGTGAAGGTTCGTCAAGGTTAACCATGAAAGTATAGTAGACTTGTCTTTGAACTATCAATCTATATTGATTATCCGGATTTGTCTTCACACACAAATCTTTTAGTCACTGATTATCCATATAAGCCGACACATGAATTAGGCCTTGTGTCTGTACCTTGATTTCATGAGTGCTTTAGAGTCAAGCCCAATACTCATAGGAAGCGGCACCACTTCCACACTCATATAGGTAGATTATCATAGGTGTCCATGTAACTTAAAACACCATAAATCTATTAAGGTTAAATCCATCCTCTTTCATTATTCATTACATGTTCTAAGAACTTATCCTTGGGATGTTAAATTTCATAGTGCTTACAATCACGTCGTATGATGTACTTTAATCATTGAACTTGAGACTTGAATATATCAAGTTTCAAGTTGAGTTTCCATCAAGAGTGATTATTATTAATGGGCTTTAGTCCCATCCCTATTGATGTCTTAGACACCAGTCCTCTTGCAAGACCTTTTGTAAAAGGATCAGCTAAATTTTGACTTGATTTTACATAATCCACTGTGATTACACTATCTGTAATCATTTGTCTGACATAACTATGTCTCAGGCCAATATGTCTAGACTTTCCATTATACACTTTACTATAAGCTCTGGAAAGTGTAGACTCACTATCACAATGTATAGATATTGGAGGCATTGGTTTTGGCCAAACTGGAATTTCAATCAATGAATTCCTTAACCATTCTGCCTCTTTACTAGTTGCAACTAATGCTACAAACTCAGCTGCCATAGTAGAGTCAGCTATACAAGTTTGTTTCTTTGATCCCCAAGAAACAGCTCCTCCACCAAGAGTGAAAATCCATCCACTTGTTGAGGAATGATCCTCCCGCTCAGTTATCCAACTGGCATCAGAAAACCCTTCTAATACTGAAGGATATCCACTATAGTATATACCATAGTCCATAGTTCCTTTCAAATATTTTAATATTCTATTGACAGCATGCCAATGCAATAAACTTGGATTACTAGTATATCTACTTAATTTACCAACAGCATTAGCAATATCAGGTCGAGTACATGTCATGTCATACATTAAACTACCAATTACTCGTGCATATTCCAATTGTGAAATAGCTCTACCATTATTAAGGATCATCTTTAGCTGTGGTTCAAAAGGTGTACTAACAGGTGTGCAATCAAACTGATTAAATTTCTTTAAAATTTTCTCAACATAATGAGATTGAGTGAGAATTATATTTTTATCTTTCCTTATTATTCTCATTCCTAATATGACATCAGCTACACCCATATCTTTCATATCAAATTTAGAAGACAAAAAACTCTTAGTATTATTAATGCTTTCTAAATCAGTACCAAGAATTAACATGTCATCTACATATAAACAAATGATCACACCTTTACCATTAACAAATTTACTATAAACACACTTATCAGATTCATGAATTTTAAAACCATAAGAAATAATGACTTTATCAAATTTTTCATGCCATTGTTTAGGTGCTTGTTTTAGGCCATATAAGGACTTAATAAGTTTACATACTTTATTTTCTTGTCCATGCATAACAAACCCTTCAGGTTGTTCCATGTAAATTTCTTCTTCTAAGTCACCATTTAAAAAGGCAGTTTTCAAATCCATTTGATGAATCTCAAAATTATATATAGATGCTAATGCAATTAAAATTCTAATAGTGGCGGTTCTAGCAACAGGTGCATAGGTATCAAAATAATCAATTCCTTCTTTTTGTGTAAAACCTTTAGCAACCAATCTAGCCTTGAATTTATCAATTGTTCCATCTATTTTCATTTTCTTTTTAAAAATCCATCTACACTTAATGGGTTTAGATCCTGGAGGTAAGTCTACTAATTTCCAAGTTTTATTTCCCAAAATTGAATCCATTTCATCATTTATAGCTTCTTTCCAAAATGCTGAATCTACAGACTTAATTGCCTCATTATAAGTTTGTGGGTCTGTTTCAACGCTAAGAGTCAAAGCATATTGATTACAAGATGTATCTCTAGTTCCTTCAACAAGATAGACTACAAAGTCGGGACCAAAGCTTTTTTCTTTCCTAGGTCTTTCACTTTTTCTAATCTCTTCTTGTTCTACTGGTGGAGTTACAGGTAACTGTGAAGGAGTGCTTACTTCTTTTTCATTATTAATTCTAGGAATAGAAGAAAACCTTTGTTCATAAAAAATTGCATCTCTCGATTCAATTATTGTATTTAGCTCAATAGAATCATTAGGTTCACTAACCAAAAATCTATAGGCTTTACTATGTTGTGCATAACCTATGAAAATACACTCAACACCTTTGCTTCCTAATTTCTTTCTCTTAGTTTCAGGTAGTCTTACAATAGCTCTACAACCCCAAACTTTAAGATAACCTAAATTAGGTTTTCTATTCTTCCATAATTCGTAAGGAGTTTTCTTATTATCTTTAACAGGTATTCTATTCAGAATATGACATGCAGTTAAAAGTGCTTCTCCCCAAAACCCTTTACTTAAACCAGAATAAGAAAGCACAGCATTAACCATTTCAGTTAGTGTCCTATTTTTTCTTTCTGCTACTCCATTTTGTTGTGGTGTATAAGGTGCAGTAACTTCATGTATAATTCCCATATCTTCACAAAATTGAGGAAAGTGATATTCACCACCTCTATCAGATCTAAGACATTTTATTTTACAATCACATTGATTTTCAACTTCATTTTTATATGTCTTAAATCTATTAAGCACATCATCCTTAGAGTTTAAAAGATATACGTAACAATATTTTGAAAAGTCATCAATAAATGTAGCAAAATATTTACTACCACCTCTAGTAGGCGTTCCATGCAAATCACAAACATCACTATGTACTAATTGCAACAAAGATGTTGTTTTTTCTATTTTAGGAAAAGGCAATCTTGTTATTTTTGTTTGCATGCATATTTTACACTTTTCATTCATATCATTCTCATATTTAGGAATTAAATTTAAATTAACCATGAAATGCATTTTCTTTGTATTAACATGTCCTAAACGACTATGCCATAATGAAAGACAATCAACGATATAAGCAGAAGAATCCTTTTCATTGATATTGAGCTTAAACATGCCCTCATACAAATATCCTTTGCCTAAAAAGGTACCATTCTTAGTCAGAATAAATTTGTCTGACTCATATACAAGCTTAAAGCCAAATTTGTTAAGAAGACTTCCAGAAACTAAATTTTTCCTAACATCAGGAACATGAAAAACATTGGTGAGGCTAAGGATTTTCCCGGAAGTGAATTCGAGATCCACTGTCCCTTTGCCTTTAACCGCAGCTGTAGATGAATTTCCCATATAGAGAACATCTCCTTCCACTGTTTCATAGGCAGAGAACAAGTTCTTGTCCTTACAAACATGCCTTGTGGCACCAGAATCAACCCACCAAGAGTTGTCTTCTCCAAGCATATTAGCCTCGGATATCATAGCAGCAAATTTTTGCTTTGTGTCTGATGTCCCTCCTTTTTCCTTTAGTTTCTTGAACTCACGACAATCCTTCTTGAAGTGACCTGGTTTGTTGCAATGAAAACAATTTCCTTTCTTCTTTTTGTTTGCTTTAGAATTATTTGAAAAATTCTTCCGCTTGTTATTTTTTCCATGATTGCCATATTTTTGCTCCTT
Organism: Sambucus nigra; assembly: GCA_949130495.1. NCBI lineage: Eukaryota > Viridiplantae > Streptophyta > Magnoliopsida > Dipsacales > Adoxaceae > Sambucus > Sambucus nigra. Next base: position 94,993,019 of record OX422219.1, read on the forward strand.
TCCTTCCTCCACCACATGGACATTAGAAACAGAATTTTCTTGTTCCTCTTTACCATCTAGAATTCGAGACTCTTGTTCAATTCTTAAATGAGTCTCTAATTCTTCAAGTGAAAGATCCTCCTTTTTGTGTTTGAGTTCTTTCTTATAGTCTTTCCAAGAAGGAGGAAGTTTTTCAATTATGGCAGCAACAATTACATTATCATCCATATTTAATTTTTTCAGTTTGCAATGATTTATGATGCGTTGGATGTCATGAAATTGTTCTAGCACAGGCCTATTATCATGCATTTTAAAACTTAGAAACTGACCGATAAGGAACTTCTTACTTGTAGCGTCTTTCGTTAGATATTTGGTCTCCAATGTTTCCCATAAAGTTTTTGTAGTCCCAACATTTTGGTACAAGTCAAACAAATTATCAGCAAGTGCATTGAGAATGTGACCACGACACAAGTAATCATCGGTCTCCCATTTTGTGCGTTGCCTAGTCTGTTCCACGGTTTCATCTTTATCTTCATTTGGTTTCGGTTGTGACAAGACATATACAATCTTCAATGTTGTTAGAAGAAAATGAACCTTTTTCTGCCAACGCAGAAAATTACCACCATCAAAACGGTCCAACTTGACAAAGCTTTCTGTTATTTGTCGAAGTGACTTGGAAGAGTCGGCCATTTCTGAATACTGTATTTAGATTGTTGGATATTATGAATGCAAATACAGAAATGGAACTATTTATATATCTCAAAAATGTCAACTTCAATACAACAATGTAATTTCTGAATAGTCACTATAAAACTTTAAGGCGTGATGTCACTTTCCTAAATACAGTATTTGCCCCACACGAAGAATTTCGGTATACAAACGGGAATCAGCAAATCCGTACTCAAGATACAATGAAGCAATTGCACTGTCTGCAACTTGTATATTTGAAGACAGCCCTTGGATGTAGCAGCGAAGAACAGTCAATCAAGTTCTTATTCTGTTTATGTGCACAAAACAGAATAAGAGAATTTGTATCTCCTGAAAATTGTAAGAGAGTAATAGCAGGGTCTGGAAATCTGAAACTGGTTTTTGTTATCAATGTAATTCCGTTTTTAGGCAGCCTTTATTTATAGATAATGAAAGGCTTTGTCTTCAAGAGTCATGACTGTTGAATTAAGTCAGTTCCGAACAGGTATGACTGTTAATTACCAACAGTCTTAAGTCCTTTCCGAACAGGTATAATAATACCGAATCGGTTTTGCACGGGTCAACCAAAAAGTGACCCCGCCCGAGCTACCGCCCGCTACCACTGCGGACACGCGGCGTGCGAAGTGCAAAGTGCGCCACTAGCGCCTCTACAGCCCACTGCCCCGCACCCGCGCGCGCGCGTGTGCGTACGGTGCTTCGCACCGTATTGAGGTCTCTTGAATAGCCTCTTAAATGCTAGATGAATTAACTCTTCATCTTCCATTTGTACTTATTAAGTGTACAAATTCTTAACATTTTTCCAATGTGGTACTGAAAGGTTGCCCACCCCTTTTATAGCTTAGTGGTGACACTTAGCTTTGTACATTTTCCAATGTGGGACACTATCTTCTTTTATATTTGGGTTAGCTTCCCACCTCTTCCTCACACTTCCAATGTGGGACAAGCTCTTAAGGCTTTTACACCCAAAAACTCTTACTCTCTTATTTTAAAAATCTCCAACATTTTTAACCCTTTAAATTTCGACGAAGAGTGTCGGCACATGCACCCCCTTAGTTGACTACCTTTATGGGCACCCCTATTTGCAATCAGGGTGTGGATCATGTTTACCCCTTTTGTGAAAGCACTCCAAAACCACAAACCGCTAAAAACCTACAAAACCCCAGAATACAAAACTCCAGGGACCAAAAATACGAATAAAGGAAAAAAGCCAAAAAACCCTCTGGGGGCCCTTTAACCGATCAGTTGAAATCCCCCAAAAATTTAACCATGAGGGCACCCCCCTTTGACTGGTCGGTCATCGCCTTTTTACGGTAATCATAAAAATATATTTGGAGATCTTTTCTCAATACTACACGTGTCCCTTGGACCTCATCACCCTAATCATATCCTGATGGATGACCGATTGGTGAAAGCCTATGGATGACCGATCGATCAAAGGTCCCTACCAAACCCTATAAAAGTAAGTCTCAACCAACCTTTCAAATCCCTCTAAAACCCAACATTTGTTCAATTTTCTAACTTTCTTAATCCCGATCTCTCAAGATACTCGAGCTAGTTTTGAAAAGTCCCAAAAGAGGTTTGTACTTTATAAAAGTCACTTATCCCAGAGAGAAGTTCATACTTTTGAAAATTCGCTTCCTCCGCAGTCTCGAGTGAAGTTCGTACTTATGAAAAATTGCTTCCTCTGATAAAAATAAAGGCGAACGTATGTAAGCATTCTGTGAAAGTAGGCACTTCTAAAAAAAGCTCTATCTGACTAAATGAAGCTCTGCTCGATCGGACGCCTGAAGTGGGTACACTCTGGGGAAAAAATCGTTCATGCTCCAAGGGTAAGAAAACTCTACCAAAATCTCGGGTTAAATAACCCATACATATTGTGATAAGTTGTCCATATATGTTTCTCTCTTTTATCACGACATGCACTTTATAATGTTTATATTTGAAAATCCAGTTTTTAATCCAATACCTTAGTTAACTGAATTGACGTGATCATGTTTTAAATAAATGTTAGTAAAATCTCACAGTGACTTAAATACAAACATGAAAACAAAATTTTAAAACTGTTCTTAGGAAAGTGTCAGTGAGCTGAGTTAGCCTGAAACTTTGCAAAGCCAAAGTCTAAAATCCGACTACTCTCACTTCTTCTCCGAGTGAACAAACCCTGTCTCCTCGGAGGCATCCCCGAATATGTGATTTCATATAAATACTTGTCAAGCATCAGTAATTGATTAAGTTATTATTTTAACATGTAAATATATCAATCCAACAAAACAAAAATTCTATATTAAGGGCTAAGCTCCAAAAATGCCGTAATGTTGTATATTGTATACCCGGTATCCCGTCACCTACACCAGTAAATATGTATTATTTGATGGAACCATGTTGTATTTAACCCTAAGTATCCTTGGGTACATAGACACTATGGCGAACTAAAATTGTGAAGCCCAAGCATCATAATACATTTCTTGGCATATTATTTCTTAGGGGATTCATCTGTGCCCAGTCCACCCCCTATTTTCCTCGTGGTTCACTCCAAAGCTAAGATGTGGTGTTTTTATCTATTTTTTAACCATAAAACATTAAATATTTTACACAAATGCCCATCTACACCTCCAAATTATCCCTAAGGACAACACCTTCCGGTTAGTGATCCCCTGAAAATGATAACAAATTATGACTTTGTTTGTGCATTTGGGTCCAGTCCCATTCTGAACCTTCATTAAAGATATCCTTTGTCCTAAAAATAGCTTCTCCCCTCTTCAATACAAGTCTTACACTTTCACACACATCACGCTGGAATACATATATAACGAAACTACGTAAGCTTTGATCGTGTGGATACACGACTATGTAGGCACAATACCGATTTCTTCGGGAGCACAAGCCTTAATAATATGTTTGATGATATATTTTACCCATCAAGATGCAATCATCTCTCACCTATCTTATATCCTATCTCATTCTACAAATGAGATATAAAACTATCTTAAAGACATGATAGCTCGCACACCCCATAATAAACATGCATACACAAATCACAATCAAACTATGTAGGCTTTGATCCCAAGTCTTCTTGGGTATGCAGTCACAATATCGAGTCATTCTCATGAGCACAAGCCTCTACAATGTATGTCTCGATATGTTATCATAGAATAGATGCACCAATCTCTCACATTTCCTTTCTATCTATCCTCAAATTTTAAAAGAGATATCAAACTATCTTAATGTCGAGATTTCTCGCATATTATATGCATATTAATGACCACCTGTTATCCTAGTCGAGCTCTCTTGCGCACTTACGTAAATTCTATCGACCACCCGTCATATAATCACAGAGTCATACACAAGTACCCTTGTGTACCTGCATCAATTAAGTGACGTTCCTACACCTCTCACTGATACTTTTTTTTCTACTTAAGCACCCGTCTAGATTTTAAGGGATTCTTAACCCAAGGTCTCTAAACCAATTCAAAAATAAACCAAAAAGTAATCAAATAATATAAAGAGCGATAATAAGCGTACACTTAAGGAAGAATAAAGAACAGGTGGGGTGCCTAACACCTTATCCACTCATAGCCCAGTTCCTGAACCCACACAAAAAGAATCTTTGAACCAACCGCAGACCTAAGCCCGCATCAGGATTATCTCAAAAGGGATAAACCGAACCTTTTGTTTTCTTTTATATAAAAAAAACATGCGACTCTAAACAACTAACAAACCCCTCACACGGAATAAATTTAGCCCCAGGCTTAAAACTAAGGGGGTGCACCAAAAACTGGATATGGCGTCAAATAACTTCCAAAGGAAAAGTTATTCGAGCCCATCAAGATGATTAAATGACCTCAATGGTAAGGGATGGACCGAGAGATAAGAACTCTTGGGCATCCACCATACAAGTTTCCTCCGAGTGCATCGCCGCTTATGTCCCACAATGACACAATCTCAATTTTTGGGGCACACAAATTCCTTTTTCATCTTACATTTAAGTCAAGATGTAGGTTCCTTTGGTGGGGATTACAACACCAATTTGTTATTTAATCTACAGTAATAAGTGGGGAGGATAAGTCTAGAAATTAAAGAAAAGGTGTTGGAAATAAGGAATAAAGGATATAAGAATGGACATTCTCTCCCTCTCAATCAACTATTACAGAAGGTGTGTTACAACGGAAGAGAGTCACAGAAAGAAAATAAAAAAATAAGGGTTGTAGGGTTTAATCAATCATTGATATTTTGGAGGATAAATGGACTGAGTTTCCATTTTAGGTTGCGACAGTAAAAAGTTAATGGTTTAGTTCATTGGGTGCTGTGAAATAAAAAAAAGGGAGAGAATATCGAAGGCTCTTACCTCAAATAAGAGGTTCGTTGCAGCTTAATAATGGGGTTTTCTGGGACTTGAATCTTAGCAGAGGGTATGTTAATTTTTGAAGTTGGCGCTGCTGGGTTACTTCATGAGTGTGGCACAAAGTTTTGAGAGGAGGACAACTTCAATAATTGGCAAGAAGGGATAAATTAATTTTTTGTTGACAACCTTTTTACTCCTCTGTTTTAATGCTGCAATAATCCTAAAAATACACTCAACCATCAAGTTACTAAAAGCATATTTTAATCCCTTACTTTAACTTTAAATAAAATTTTGAACCGTCCTAAATATTTTAGAGATTTAAAAAGGGAGAGTTTCATAAATGTACGAAAAGGGTTCAAGGGGATTTTCCAAGTATTATTTTCAAGCGCCTATCAATGTTTCTTCACTAACTCGGGAATTAACTTAAGAACACATTTTCGAAGCAAGTGACTTTCTACTCTCCTCCTTTTATATGCATAGTTGGTAAATTTCACCTAAATTATTTTTTATGTTAAAAATTAATTAGTAACCCCTAGAGTTTTGTGCATTCCTAATTGCATTTCGATTGTATGAATTAAAATAGTTCTAAATATCCGATATTACTTGTTGAGCATTATTCTTACGTGGAAATTAATTATAGGCCCAAAACACGAAAGATTGCTATTTCAGTTTTGGACGCATTTGTAGAATTTTATAATTGAAATTTTGATATTATGTGATACAAAATTAAATTTAGACTTATAATTTTTTTAAGAGTATGATTGCTTAGTAGGGTTATACCTTGAGCATTATAAGTAGTACTTTTGACACACTTTTCCTTATTAGATGATATATGTCATAAAGACCTCATTAATGCCATGTGAATGAATGTAAACATATTATAAGTGAGTTGGGGAACTTAAATTATTTTGATGGATCTTCGTGTGACGTAGTGTACTATTGTGAAATAATTACATGTCCCATTTATGCATGAACACCATGTGAGACCTCCTTGAGACCCTATTAATGTTAATATTCGTATTGTCACGTAGACGATTGATGGAGCGACGAAAATTAGTTTTTGAATGCATGGTTGTTGAATAATATTGTTGGTTTAGTCGGAGAAATTTACCCGTATATATTTAAATATTTAATTTAGTCTGTCACAATAAACCCTAATTAATTTATCTTAATAACTATCAAATCTAAACATAAGTGTATTGAGGGTTCCTTGTTTTGATTTCACTTTGGTGAGACACACATATAGTTTAGAGAAAGGTAGGAGTGATGACTCAAAACTTTAATAAAACTAATACACATTTATTTTAATATTTAATTACAAGAAGTCACATGTGATTACATTTTCCCTTAGCACCTTATGAAATGAAGTGAAATATATAAATTCTTCTAAATGATATTACCCGAGCATAGGGTAATTGAAGTTTGAGTAAATTTCTCGGAGTGAATAAATATGTGTTAAAATGTCATTGTTAAATGAAAATGTTTAAGTGGAAATGAATGGTTAGTCTCTGAGAAGGGACACCTCGATGTTGGGATACGTGAATTCCTGACCACATAAATACCAGGTGGTGTCAGGATGTGAAACATGATATTTATAATTATATGTGAATTCCCAACCATGCGAATAATAAGTGGCGTCCGGATGTGAAACATGATGTTTATAATTTAAACATGATGTCTTATTTCGGAGCTGCATATCGGTAGACTGATGTTCATGTGAATGTTTAAATTTGGCGTACCACATATTTTTTAGATGGTTGAGAGGAAGGAACGCATGTCAGTTACGTGTGCGTTTAATTATTGAGAACAACTAATTAATGAAATACATTGTAATGATTTGATTTGGCATATTACATGTTTGTGAGATGACCGAGAGGAAGTGACTCATGTCAATTACATGTTGTTTAATTAATGAGAACAATCAGTTAATGGTATGAGTTGAGATAATTTTATTACATTATGAGTCTACATTTTATGGGATGGGTTGTTCATTGAATTATATAAACTGTGATTTTATCATCTACTCATATAACTGCTTTGAGTTGTGTAACTAAGTTACTTGCTAGAGTTTTGACCCATTTCTTATACATGGATCTCAGGTGCTAGGGCTGACCCTCCCGTATAGTTTTATACTTCCAACCAGGCCTTGTTATTTCTCTTTTTATTCAGGATTTCAGGCTTGGAGACATTGTGGGTCTCTATCTTTCTATCATAGTTAGTTATCACTTTTACATTCCCATTGAGTTTATAGGAGAGTTTTTGGATTTTACTATTCAATGACTTTTGGAGGAATGTATTGATACATCTTATGTTGGGTTACTTTTGTATTTGTCTTATGTACTTTTCTTATGAGTTTTACATTTAAGGATTTTCTTGTAGTTTACAAAGTTATTGCCTATTCTTTCTTTTATTACCTAAATGCTAAGAATGATATAGTATTGTTTTATATATTCTGTACAATTTTATATTTAGACTTGATCATCCTATGTGTTTAATTACATAGGGTATCACAGTTTCTTTTTGGTTTGATATTTTTCGAAAAAATATAAAAAATGATTTTTATTACGATTTTTCTTGAGAAACCCAAATATATATATATATATATATATATATATATATATATATATATATATATATATATATATATATATATATATTAAATCATACCCCCCCCCCCCCCCCCAAAAAAAAAAAAAATGGTTTATGTTTTTATGATTTATGTGACATTTATAGGGTTGATGGTAGAGGATATAGGAACAAAGTTGTGTAACATATTTCCCTTTTCTAGGTTTTTATAATTTAAGAGGATAATGTGAGTTGATTGTAGATTTCATTTAACCATTATCTTTGGATTTCTCCTAGAAAAACCCAATTGGAATCATGTTATAGTATATACCATATCGCACATACTTGTCACAAGTTGTAATAGGATGTATCATAGATCTTGATTTGAAAAGCTTTCATGTCAAACATTTTCACTTAATCATGTCATATTTTAGTTGCTTGATTTTTTAGATGTGCTTGTAAGAATCATTGACTGGGAGTTAATTTAAAATTTAATGACAGAAGTATTAGTAAGAGTTGCCTAAAGAGGGTGATAGCTACCATTAGTGAGAGATTATGAAACTAGGTTGGTTATAGGGTTCATGTGGAGTTTTAATGGGAGTCACTATTTTTTCGAGTTCTTTAGGCCTTGCCATTCCTTTAGGTTACACGTATGAGGTTTCGACATTTAAAGTCATTCGGTGCGTGGTGCCACTCGTATTTCATTTTTATTTTTATCCCTTTTTTTTGTTTCCAAGGTTTTATTTCTTTTATGGTTTTTTAGAAGAGCATGTTTTACTCTCGTCCAAACGAGGCCCTCTCGGGTTTGAACAAGGTCTGGGTTTAAATAAGCCTTCGTCTTATAAAAGAGTGTCAATTTAACATACACACACTCAGAGCCTAATTCTACCATTGTTGTGGCTGCTTAGACGACGAAATCCTTATTTCCTCACCCACTTCGCAATCCAAGGCTTGGATTTGACATTTTGAAATGTGTAGATCATTTTCGAAGCATCCAATTTAAGATTTTGATCTTTGGGTAAGTTTTTGTCTCTTTCTCACTTTGCCCATTTAAATATGACAAAACATTCCTTTAAAAAATCCACACACACACACACACACACACACACACACACACACACACACACACACACACACACACACACACATATATATATATATATATATATATATATATATATATATATATATATATAGAGAGAGAGAGAGAGAGAGAGAGAGAGATGTGACACCCCGACTAATTAAATACCGGGTAGCTACTCCTTTATTAAATTAATTCAAAATGCCAAGTTGGTTCAGTTAATAGCATCACTGTCGAAAACGTTTTTATAATTACTAACCACCTAGTATTTAAAAAGTAAGTGCCAAATTTTAAGTTAAGTCTGATTAACATGCAGAAAAGAATAATGAAAGAATAACAACCATTCACCATAATGAAGTAATGAATAACCAACAAAGTAAATAAAAGTCCGGAGGAAAAACTCCTCACAACAAATCCCACAACTGAAATAAGTAACGAAATACTGAATACCGAATTAATACATGCCAAAGTCTGAAAAACTGAAATGGAAATGTCTCTAATAGAATTTGGGCAACATGCCCTACAACTGAAGAATACTGAATATGGAATCCAAATGATAGAAGCGTCTAAAAGCAAATCCCTGTAGCTTCCACAAACAGCTACAGCTCGTCACCTGAATGAGTATCCTATGCATGGTGTCCTTGTGGCTGGGCACCTAAAATGGTTTTACAAAAAAATAGATTTGAAAGCAAAAGGGTCAGATCCCGATTGTGGAGATATTTTAAAAACCTGCAAGTGCTTTAAAAACATTTAAAACATTAAATGCAAAGTACATGTTAGGACGTGCACTCACATGAAATTCTCACCTCTCGTCTAATTGTGCACTCCTAACGTAAGTACCCATCTAAAATGACACAAACCACTAGCTAAGTGACATCATATCTAGCTAGACTGTCATAGGTTCTACCCTTATTACTCGGTTCCCATTAACATTATAACGATCTCAATTAAATAGGGGACTTAACGTAAATTCAGGTTCTCATATAAAAGTAATACAACTCGTTATAGATTATCCCTTTTATTTTATTCCATAGTTATACACACAATATCATATGAAAGTTCTCATTTTACTAAGTGTATATTATCACGTCATAAATATACAATACAAGAACCCCAAGCCTATGCTGTGGTGCACACATACTCTGCTATCCATCTCGGTACATCACGTACATAAGGATCACGCATTCCGAATCTCTCAGGAATCGTTCTCAGATAACAACATCACAAATAATGGAGGCGAACACAGTCACATCACATGGGTCACGCACATACCTACGCTCCCACGATCAGCGGACTTATTAACATCCCAATAAGTCTTTCTCTGACCTATGTTCATCGAGGTAACTAGTTTAAATCCGGGAAACACAAGGATTAGAGGGCCCTAAGCGAACTCAAACCTCCCGTGATAGCAAGTATGGTAGGTATGTCATACACATAAAATCAATACATATACTAAGTATGCACACGTCTTAGTGATCACCATAATATATTAGTACATATCGCATTCTAGTACTAACTTGATATATATACAACTTATATAATCCCGGTCCATATTTATACACGCCATAATTTATTCTCACGTCGTAGTAGGCACTCACGTCTCAACTCAAAGTGTCTATTTGACTCGTTCCACAATTATATAATTTACTCCTCATTATGTCACAAATGTCCCAAGTATACCAATACATCATCAAAAGAATGTTATCTCTATCCTCGAACAAGTTTATGGGACTCCCAAAATCAAAACAGGCCAAAAGGCCTAAACTGCCAGCTCGTTAGAAGTCTCGTTCGAATGAGGCTGTTCGAACGAGAGTTCGTTCGAACGAACTGGGCTATCTAACGAGATCTCGTTCGAACGAGATTATCGAACGAACATCCATCTCGTTAGAACCCCAAACTGTCAACTCGTTAGAAGCTCGTTCGAACGAGCTCGTTCGAACGAGCTCGTTCGAACGACCTAGGTAGGTCTTCTAACGAGTGACCAGATTCAAGCCCAGAAATCCTATCTCATTTTCACCAATTTCTACCCCTCAATACTCCTCTAAAATTCGTCCCAACCATGTTTTAAGGTCTCTAATCAATCCTAAACATATCAAGGTCACATACTAACGTGTTTTAAGGAATCAATTCATCCTAAACATCATCAAATCATCAAGTCTCTTCATTTTTCCCCAAATTTTCAAGAACATAAACCCTAGAATTTAATATCATCAATTTACTGAAATTAGATCCGTTTTTGTTACATCCAACATACATGAACATCAGGGTAATCATCTCTATACGATTCTACATGCAATTTCTTCTCAAAATTTAAGTTCTAAGTCCAATTAAAATGGGTTTTTATTAAACTCCCAAGAACAATTTGATTTATTGGATAGTCTAAGCATGTAAGAAGCATTTACTGCATAAAAACGTAATTTAAACCACTTGCTCGAGTGTCTCTGAATTTGGTGTTGATTTGATGAAGCTTTTTCTGTAGAATTCCTTCTCTCTCTCTCTCTCTCTCTCTCTCTCTCTCTACAAGCCTTCTTCTCCAAAGGTGGATAGGGTTTGTTTAGGAGACTTAGAAAACAAATTTTAAAACTCCCCGTAGTCTTATGGATCAATATGGGTGGTAGTGGGTTTAGTGGTTAGTTACCCAAATCAGATTATAAATCCTAATTTTCGTCATTATTAAATCCCAAAAATACAATATTACCAAACTACCCTTATAAGATGCCGGTATGGCCTAAAAATACCCCGGGACCCAAACTAAACTCCCGGTTAGTGTTTTCTGACTATCTCGACCCTTCCGGATGCGTTGGCGCACTCAAAACGACCATACGGTTAATAGAATTTAAATTCACTTTTATAAATAAAATAATTATATCCTGACGCGACTGTCACCCGCGTCCCAATAAAATGTCCAAATTGCCGTATATCAATCTCACGACAAATTTCATAATTTAATATTCATATATTATCATATATGCACATAATCAAATACCAACTCGCATCTCGTTAGTATTTTAATCCGGATTAATTTCCAATTAATTCTCATTTAATTAATTAATCCCAAAAATAAATATTGCCAAAAAAATACGGGGTATTACAAGAGAGAGAGAGAGAGAGAGAGAGAGAGAGAGAGAGAGAGAGAGAGTTTTAACACATAATACTATGTATAAACCAGAAAAATCCTATGTATATGTAATAAGGTATCCACAATCAGAAATATAGTGGATTTGTTTTCTTAAAAAATGATGTTTTTTCATAAAATACGCACAAGGACTCTTATTAGGTATATATTTGTTGGTTATTGGCTTTATGCAGGTTATTTTTGGTGGTTGGGTTGATTTTGTTAGAGTTTGTGGTTGGTGCTATGGTTATTTTGGTTGTTATGACCTAGATTAGGTTCCTAGCCTACTTGTCGAGCCTATTCCCTTATGTTACCCTGCCCACCATCTCATTCTTTTTCTTAGTTTATCTTCCTCAATGGGAAAGATATCCAAAAAGGTTCCACTTCAGCCTTACCTATATTATAGCACACTTTGTTTGGATACATACGTAGAGTATGAGAGATTGTTTTCCATCTGTATCTACTAGGCGTGAGTGGTGGTTGAGTATACCATTTTTGTCTAACCTCGAGGGTATATTTGTTCCTTTGTTGTTACATGAAAGGGGAAGGGAGCCAATTCTCCATATGAGCGGTTTTATATACGTTGACATGGTTAAGAAGTTTTAATTTGATGCCAGGATAAATGGTGAGTTTATTGTATATAAGGTTAGAGATATCGACATAGTTATCTCACCCGATACCATAACTGAGATCTTAAATATACGTGCAGTTCCTTAACCTCGATACCTCGATCATCGGGACCATCTCATTTCTTACTATTCAGTTTATAGTAGCATTTACTTTACGGTTGTTGCCTTGTATAATTGTAAGCTACCATGGAGTATCCGTATTTATTCTAACCATTATTTTCTTAATAAGATAGTTAGTTTCAATCTTCAACAAATATGAATCATGGTACTTATGACCCCGATTACGTTTGGTTCATGCAAGCCATTAGTACTGGCATGACCATCAAAATCCCATATGTTATCTGAGGTATATGTCGTCCATGCAGAATGATGGAGATACTCGGCTACATATGTCTCTACCCTATGAGATGTTACTTACTTGCATTATGATGACAGTTTAGGTACCTCTTGTTTATAGAGATCCAACTTTAGACTATCTTCACAAGATCAACGAGGCAACTGCTAACCATTTCGAGTCACATATCCCTGAAGATGCATGTCCATCCTTGAACTACTTTTATTATGATTCTAGACATGCCCTAGAACCCCATGCTTTAGTTCCGAGCATGACATAGCCTACACTCACGCATCTAGATTTCTAAGAGCATCCACAATGGGATACAAGAAGTCAAAATAATTTGTAAATTTACGAATTGAGAGGTCTCGAGTGGTGGGTAGAAGTGAACAGATTTTGCAGAAGGATTTGTCATGGTTCTCCAAAGTTACAAAATGGGTACAAAATTTGTAAAGGGTTCTTACGAACTTCTGAAGTGCGTCGAAATTCTTACGAACATCAAAAGTTCATAGAAAATATAAATAATCATTTTTATGGGGTATTTGTGTTCTTACGAACAACATTGACCTTAGCATTTCCTACGAACAAATGTTGTTCGTAAGAAACATGTTATATATTTCCTACGAACAACATAAGTCCGTAGGAACATACTTTACAAATTTTTCCTTATCACCCCTGTGGAGTTTAGTCAGCAAAACATGTAAAACCACTTTTTCATTTGGTAAACTTGGCTTTCATGACTAAGAGTCTAATTTTTTTGTTTCGATCCAACAAGAGATGAGAGATTCCTTGCAGCTTTTGGCACATAGACAATAAATATTCAATCACAACTTGAAGCTCTATTAGAGAAAGAGAAACTCAAATCATCCAGGGAGGATGCCAAGTATCAGCAGTGGCTAAGGGAGTAGCGTGACCGAGAGATGAAATACGAAGCCAAATCGACAGGAGCTGGAGTTGATGATGATGGTTTTCGATGCATTATCTGAACAACTAGCAGGTCTATTGGAGAGAGAGAGAGCATCTCAGACCAACTAGAGATGATACCCAATATCGACGGTGGTTGAGGGAGCAACATGACCAGGAGAGGAAATATGGATCCGAACTGTAAAAAACTAGAGATGATGATGATGGTGCCTATACATTTTATGATCTGTCAAAAACTAGAGATGATGACGACGGTGCCTATACATTTTATGATGATATTGTATTTTGGGACTTTGTAAATTCAGGAACTATTCTAATATGTACTTTAGAAATAGGACAATAAATATTTTATTTATAGTTTTAGTCTCTATTTTTTTTAAAAATCGCTGGCACGGACTCATATTTTAATAAAACGTCAACCAATCACAGCATGTCACGTGTCCCTTTAATTTGAAAATAAGGACTAAAAATGGAAGCAAAGTGTTTGTTGTCCTATATCCATAGTCAATATTATTTTAAGTCTTAAAAGTACATAATCTATTGTATTTTCTATTATTTTATTTGTAAGGACATTTTTGTCCATTATCAATTTGTACGTCGTACGCCGTTACACCGTTGAAGAAATTCAAGATCGCATCTACATCAACGGATCCGAATATCAAAGCGTCTTCAACATCATAGCCTCTGCGAGAATGAACTTGGTAAAATTTTGTTTTTACGTTCCTTAAAGTTCATATTTAGTATTGGGAAATTTTTATAAAATGTTTTTTATAAAAATAAGAAGTAAGTTTTTTCAAGCAAAATGAGGCTTTTAAAAGTTTTTTATTTTTTCTGGGAAAGCCGGACCGGTCCGCCTCTATACCAGACCGATCCGCCACCGAACCGGTCCGCCCCTCAATCGGACCGGTCCGCCTGCTGAAAAGCCAGTACACCCCGGATCGAATGCGAACCTTAGAAGGCAAATTTTAAAAGAACCGATCCGAGGTCGGACCGATCCGCCCCCAAGCCGGACCGGTCCGCCTGGGATAATTACGAGCAGTCCCAGTTTTTGAAAACTCTTTCCTTGGTTTTCTTATTTATACCAACTTCGGGAGAGTTATTTTTAAGACTTTTCAAGATGATATTCAGAGTCCTAAATACTCTAAGTCTTCACCTTTTTGAGTCCCAATACTCTTTTTGATTCACACCAAAAATCCCAATTACTTTTGTGAATCTTTTGGAACCCTAGAACACAAACTTTGTTGTTGTTCATCTTTGTGGAGAGATCTTTGCAACCGAGGGTTGCGTGTCATTGCCAAGGGAGTCTCTACAAAATTTTATGACTGCGTGTCATTGAGGAGAGCTGCAGTTCTACCTTTGTTGGTTGGGCTGCGAGTCCTTGGAGGGTGCTGCGTGTATTCTCTTGCTGAGTTCAAGACTGCGTGTCTTTGTGGGTTGGCTGCGCGCTGATCCATTGCAGATTTCTCTATGTAATTGTAAGTTGCGGCTTGTATATTCATAGTGAAATAAAGGTTTTACCCGAAAGGGGTTTTTTCCTGAAATTTGTGTCTCAGCATATTTTTGTGTCACATGCTTTATTTATTTATGGGTTGACACACGCACCTTAGATGTATGTTTAGGGGCTGAAATTAAATAAGTGTGTTATATTAGAAAGTTGCGAAGTTTTTCAATATCACGCATTCTCAAATTGGTATCAGAGCAGGTTACGCTAATTTATTGCGTATTCCTATTTTCCGTAAAAACGTGTGATATTGATTTTTTAAAATCAGTTTTGTGAATATTCACAATTTTTCAATGGATTTTGATGGTTTTGATGTTCTTCGATGTCAAATTTTTGAAAAAATTAATTGGAAAATTCACACGAACTCTTGTTTTAAATCTTCTGTTGAAAACGAATCTGAGAGGTGTCCTTGTTGTGAGGGTGTTGGTCACACGTTACATGAGTGTACCACAAATTTAAAGAAGAAATTGAATAAACCGATTTCTCATGTTTCTACCCTTAGTGATTGTGATTCGAAAGAAGAAGTTTTTTATGCTTCTAGGCGAGAGTTTCTGATCCGTGTGATTAGTCATGATAGTGAAAGTGATGGGAGTGTGGATGAAAGTGAGGAGGAAAGTGTAGATGAGCATGACTTGCAAACTGCTTTCAATGAACTTTATGCTGAAACTTTGAAAACAAAGAAAGAGAATTTGAAATTGAAAGCTCAATTGAAAGAGTGTGCCATAAAAATAATGATTTTTTAGTTGAAGAACTTAGGGTACATGAGAATATTTTGAAAGAGAAGCTTGAGTACGTCGAGGGTGAGAGAGATAGTCTTAGAGGGTTGATGGAGACTATGAAAAAGGAACTTTTAGAGTTTGAGGATTCTAAACGAGTACTTGAATCTAGGATAGGTGAACTTGAGATGAAATTGAAAGATTCAAGCAACGTGAAATTTGATTTGGAGTCTAGGTCTGAAAAACTTGATAAGATTTTAGGCACAATCGAGATCAAAACTGATAGGGGTGGGATTGGTCTTGAAAAATATGTTGCACCCATTCCCACACGTGTGAGAGAGCCTCCTAGGTTTGTTAAGAAAGAGACACCTACGGGTGTTAGGAAAGAGCCCCCTAGGAACATCGTGAGAGTGCCTCCTAGGATCATTAGGAGAGATCCACCTAAGCAAATTCAGAAAGCGCCACCTAGGAATTTGAGGAGAGGGCTACCTTTAGGTAACACACACCGCCCGATTTACACTTGCACACATTGCGGTAGGCAAGGTCATCTTAGGCGATTTTGTTACAAGCTTTTAAATGGACCTAGGAAGGTTAATGAAAGAATAAATTCGATTCCCAAAACCCCCACACTTTGTTACACATCAATTTGGGTTAGAAAATCGGATTTAGAGGCTTATGGTTTATTTGTCCACGATTCCCGTTTGCTTGCACGTGATTCACCCTGTGTGAAATCTTTTGGTTGATTGTGATTGCATGTTTGTCATACACTAGTTGTGGTTTCATGTTATATTTTTACTAGTGTGATGACTTGTACTTTTTGTATAAATTCTTGTTTTTGAATTTTTGTTTTTGAAAAATACAAAAAGATTTTATTTTGATAAAATTTTTGAAAAATCCAAAAAGATTTTTTTTTTGTTTACACCGTTTATGGATGGAAACTTAGGATGACCAAGTCACAACATCATTCCATTTTACATGTGACTATTTGATAGTGTTTTGAGACAATAGGTCAATTTATCCATGTGCTTTATAATGTTTGGAGTCATTAAGATGTAATTAAGTGTTACTTCCTACATGTTTGAATCATGTTTCCTTTATTGCACACATGCACGGATTTGTTTGATTATTGTGCTTGTCTTATCACATGTTGGTTGGGTGTTTTCACTTCAATCCTGTCCTTAAAACGAACCAAGCGCGATAATTTTTTATAAGGAAATTGTGCATATAAAAACCGTTTTGTGAGTTTGTGTGATTTGTTTGATAACGGGGAGGGGCTGCGAAAGGTAATCATCTATCCTTTGCGCAAAAGCCACCGTTAAAAAGGACCTAAAAAATTGAGGAATTTTATTATCCGAGATCCAAAGAGGTTAAAAGAGCCCGAAAAAATTGAAAGGCAATAAAAAGATATTCATGCCAAAAAGGGGCCATTTAGGTTTTTGCACCAATTCTCCAATGTTTGAGAATTTAGATCACCTCTAAAAGAAAATATATATGAGGGAGTTTGGTTGGAGAATTTAAAACGGGTTTGCACGTCCTTGAAATTCTTGAAAATGCGCTATATAGTTTTGGACGTTATTGGGGTGGAAATCATTTGACTTTGATTTGTTGATTTGCATAAGACGATGTCATCTAAATTCAACAATTTTTTACACCTAAGGATACCTTTGATGTTCATTCGTTAGGGGTACACATATGCATCGTGCACATATGATTGATTGAGTTGATTTACCTATCGAATGTGTTCACACCCATTCATTCCATGTCCATGACTTGGTTGTTTGAGTCTAAATCCATGGTGTGATTTTTGTATCATATTTGTTCATATTGATATCCTATCTTTGTATGAAATATTTGAAAAATAAAAAATAGTTTGTGTATTTTTTGTATATCGTGACACCTAGATTTTGCTTATTTGATTCATTCTTCTCATTTGTCTATTTGGGACATCATAAAAAGGGGGAGAAAGAATTATCATATTATGGGGGAGTTTGAATTTTGGGGGAGTTTTTGAGATATAGCTTATGTTTTTATCATATATTGGTATCCATGTTTATCTCATTTAAAACTCGATATGTCACGTGGTATTTGCTTTGTCTCATGTGTGTAGGTATAAAGATTGAAGATCAATATGTTGCACACCCTGATGAGAAAAGCTTTGAGATTTGATGATTGTTGAAGATTGAAGAACAAATGATGAAGATTTATACCTTTGTATCTTTCCATCTTTAGGGTTCATGGGAGGGTAGATTTGTATAGGTCAAAAGTTGATAATTCGGATATTTTTTATGTATGTACCGGCATAGACATAGGGGGAGATTTGTAAGGACATTTTTGTCCATTATCAATTTGTACGTCGTACGCCGTTACACCGTTGAAGAAATTCAAGATCGCATCTACATCAACGGATCCGAATATCAAAGCGTCTTCAACATCATAGCCTCTGCAAGAATAAAGTTGGTAAAATTTGTTTTTACGTTCCTTAAAGTTCATATTTAGTATTGGGAAATTTTTATAAAATGTTTTTTATAAAAATAAGAAGTAAGTTTTTTCAAGCAAAATGAGGCTTTTAAAAGTTTTTATTTTTTCTGGGAAAGCCGGACCGGTCCGCCTTTATACCAGACCGATCCGCCACCGAACCGGTCCGCCCCTCAATCGGACCGGTCCGCCTGCTGAAAAGTCAGTACACCCCGGATCGAATGCGAACCGTAGAAGGCAAATTTTAAAAGAACCGATCCGAGGTCAGACCGATCCGCCCCCAAGCCGGACCGGTCCGCCTGGGATAATTACGAGCATTCCCAGTTTTTGAAAACTCTTTCCTTGGTTTTCTTATTTATACCAACTTCGGGAGAGTTATTTTTAAGACTTTTCAAGACGATATTCAGAGTTATAAATACTCTAAGTCTTCACCTTTTTGAGTCCCAATACTCTTTTTGATTCACACCAAAAATCCCAATTACTTTTGTGAATCTTTTGGAACCCTAGAACACAAACTTTGTTGTTGTTCATCTTTGTGGAGAGATCTTTGCAACCGAGGGCTGCGTGTCATTGCCGAGGGAGTCTCTAGAAAGTTTTATGACTGCGTGTCATTGAGGAGAGCTGCGGTTCTACCTTTGTTGGTTGGGCTGCGAGTCCTTGGAGGGTGCTGCGTGTATTCTCTTGCTGAGTTCAAGAATGCGTGTCTTTGTGGGTTGGCTGCGCGTTGATCCATTGCAGATTTCTCTATGTAATTGTAAGTTGCGGCTTGTATATTCATAGTGAAATAAAGGTTTTACCCGAAAGGGGTTTTTTCCTGAAATTTGTGTCTCAGCATATTTTTGTGTCACATGCTTTATTTATTTATGGGTTGACACACGCACCTTAGATGTATGTTTAGGGGCTGAAATTAAATAAGTGTGTTATATTAGAAAGTTGCGAAGTTTTTCAATATCACGCATTCTCATTATTTGATGATGTACTAACTAGAGAGAGAGAGAGAGAGAGAGTGCTTGATGTATATTTTATTCTTTTATACTCTATTTTAATTTATCAGCATGGATTTATCGTCTTTCAGAATATTATCTTGTACGACACGTATGGATTCAATATATTCATCATTTTTACATTATGATGTGTCTTTTCTTCTAGAAATTTTCATACATGTTTATTATTGTTACATACAAGTTTTAGATGATATTGATGATGTCACTGGTCATGTTAAGATATGGATATGATCTTTCTTCTCAATATATGAATTACCATGTTAATATTTCCATGCAAATCAGTCACTTATCTCATTCAACACATGTTTTACTTATTTATATTTATTTCTTAATTTGATTGATTGATAATAGACTTTCATTTATATATGCCTTTGTCTCTCTAAGACAAAAGGGGGAGAAATTTTAGGATTCAGGGAGAGCATATAATTAGTGCGAATATTTTAGTGCATGCATTGCATTTTATAGTTCCTAATGATTTATATATATATATATATATCTATTTTGTATCTTTTGTACATAAAGTGGTATATGTTTAAGTGTGTAAACTTTATAAGGCCCCCGAGTTAATAACCATTTATTTAAGAATACATACATCTCTATCGAAAACTGTGGAGGTTGGGATTGGGTAGATTGATGTATGAAAAAAAATTATTCGACTATTTTTTGGATCCTTTTAATTTTTTATTTCTTCCCAAAATAGACAAAAGAGGAGATTTGTAAGGACGTGTTTTACACTTCCTTTAGGTTTTAGTTTTTGTTGGATTAATTTCGAAACAAATCTTTAAGTCATAGTATATTTTTATATATTCCATGGAGTTATAATGCTACATCATATGAAGGCAAAACGACAAATCATCCTGACTGAGATTACCAAACCAATTCATATAAATTTATTGAAAATCTGAGATTTGGTAAAGGTAACAATTTTCAAAAGTTTTGTAATTCCTTGTAAATTATTTCATTGCTAGGAAGTGACGTGACATGACTTTTAATGACAATAAATTTAGCAAAAGATTTTTAAAATATTTGTGAAAAAATATTATCAAGGGTCAACTCTAAGTGACCTCATTCGAATGAGGTCACCCTTGATCGAAGCAATCTTCAATCGACGACTTGTTTTTTGTGGCAGTGGACCTCAATCGAAAGAAAACTTCAATGAAGATCCTGCAATCAAAGTCTGTTTCGATAAAGAGTCCCTTGAACGAAATATCTTGCTCGAATGAGGACCTTTATGTTGGAAAACGTGTTAAATTAGGTCTCTTTCATTAGAAAACTATTTAAACACTTTTAAATGCGTATTCCAATCGATGAACTCAAGTGTTTTCAAAACCTTAATTTAGGTTTTCTAAAGTCATTTTATTTGTGAGAGTTTGTCAACTCCGTATAACTTAAGTAGAATCCATGTTTAATAATACCTTAGGATATTATACATTAAAGAGGATAACACAATGCATTATGCGTGGGATGATCGTTCACCATTAGAGATTGCTGGATACCGAGGACTTGGAGGTTGTCGGTTGTTTTCCTAAACTAAAGCGTCTATCACTAGTACAGGCAGAGGTAAAGGATCCAAAGATAAGGGAGACACATTGTGGCGTATATTGTCATTGTATATGTAAGTCATGACTGAGTCCTTGTGACCATATTTCAGTACTGGTAGACTTATTGTGGGTTAAGTGCGAAATTAGCTTTTTGCATGATAATAAAGAACTCACCCAGTTCCAGCCAAATCCAATGGGGAATCTATCTTGGTTTCACCGTAAAAGACATTACCAAACATAAAAAATAGAAATGTTATACATAAAAAAGTAAAAAAAAATCAAAGAATCCCATTTCTCTTAAAGAAAGATAAAAAGAGTATCAATGACTGCATTTTTTTAAAGTTTTGTCAGTCCTTCTATTAGTCCTCGTATGAAATTTCAAAATAAAGGTGTCTTCTACATTTCCATAATTCACACCGCATCAGAACTACTTTGATTAGAATACCCTAGATTGCCAATTTCGAGGACTGTGCGACCATACCGTCAATGATCTTCACGCTCATGACCACCAAGTATGCTTAGCATAGACCTCCATCTATAATAATGAATAACTGGGTTTGTCCATCATTAATTGGATCTTATTACGGATGAAAGGGTACAATGCAACTTAAGAACACCTTCCTCAGATAAACATTAGTGCTTTGTTTTTGGGAGTTTTGGAGAGAAAAAAAAGGAAAGGAAATTATTATAGGAGAGAAAAGAAAAAGAAAGAAAAGTTAATAACATAGAAGAGAAGAGAAGAGAAGAGAAAGGAATTTTGGAGAGAAAAGAAAATAACTTTCTTTCTTGCGTTTGGGAGTTTGGGAGGAAAATATTTTTTTAAGGGAAAGAAGGTACAATTCATTTAAAAAAATTCCCTTATTTTCTCTCCTTTTAAATTTCCAAATGAGAGAAAGACACTTTCTTTCCTACTTAAACTCTCAAATGAAGGAAGTGAAACACATTTCCCATTCCTTCCCTTTCTTTTCTCTCCAAAATGGAACTCGCAAACAAGGCCTATGGGATTTAAAAGGAGGGGAAAAAGAAACGATCATCATCATATCAAACTTGGGATCCCCTAATATTAACCTCACATTTAACATATATAAAAAAATAATGCCCCTAAATTGAACATCATTCCCACTAAAATGAATACCACCTTCAAAAGAAATATTTGCAAGGTAAAATCATGAAAAGCATGGAAGAGAAAAAAAAACATGGAGCATGTGAAATATGGTGGGAGTAGGCAAGATCCCAAAGAGATATAATTAAGCGTGTGGGAATGGATAAGAATATATCATAAACATGAAAATTTATGACGATAACCACATATGTCCAATAATAGAATGACAATAACCATTGGGAGGAGAAATACGGACTATATAGTGATATAAATCATATGAAACAAATGTAAACCATATATACCAATAAAAATAGGGGTCGAATAACCAAGAATCATATATTACTATGAACATGAAATTATATACATCATCAAGGTCAAAATCTCTATGAAAAAATCCAAGGTATCACAATCCTATATTTCTAATACAACACAACTTCTAATGACATAAAATAGGGACTTATAAACTACAGCTCTATAAGGATTACACTAACTGTGATCTTACATAGCCAATCTTGACCTAAGTTTCACTGAATGGCATTGATCCCATGAGTATCCTAAAAGAATGACTCCAGTCCTCAAATACATATCAATTACCAACTTCCTCCATTCAAACTAATGAGTTGACCCCCATATGACTCTCTCATCATTATAAGGTCCTTTAGCTATTGTCCCCTTGAACTTACGTCAATGAATCATTCCCAAATATAAGGTTTTATCTCATTGAAAGTTCCCTAAGCATCTTTAAAACATACATCCACTGCACCATAACTCTATTTCACTAATATCCCTAGTTTTTAACTAGAGGAACCTCACCTTAAGATCCTCTCTCATCAGCAGTCCCTAAATGATCGTCCCAGCCTTAACTCTAAACGAACAACCCATTATCCGATTTAAACCCCATACTCAAAGTTTTATTTTATCACAGTAACCGTAAAAACATTAACATAGTGATTCTCACCGAATTATGGACCCACTCCCTAGGTCCCCGAGCGACCTCACTAAAGTTCTTACCCAAAACCCCTTGTGTAATTGACACATCCTCATTTCAACACCAAACTCAAAATTCAAGTTAATTTGAGATTTTAAAAAATTAATACAAATTAGGTTAATTTAGTTGCAATAACGTGATATTTAAACATCTAGCAACCTAAAGTAATGGTAGATATTAAATTTGATGAGGTTGTGTGTTGTGAATAAGAGTAAATGCAAAATTTATCACAACACCAAGATATTAAAGGAAAAACCTGACCTATGAGAAAAATCCTCAGGATAATACAACTAATGCATTAGAAAAATAAGGATATTGTAATACTCCATATTTTTATGTCTTTTAATTATGAGATTATGTAAATGAAATTACTTTTAATTATGGAATTAATTAAATTAATTTGGTATGATTAATTGGAAATTAATTCGGATTTAATAACTAGCAAAAAGAGAGTTAGTATTTTATTATTATAATAATGTTTAATATTACTGAGTGATTATGGTAATATGTGATTATAGAATTTATTAAAATTGTCATGAGTTGAAAATACGACAGTTTCGATAATTAAGTTGGGACGCGCGTGTCAATCGTGTCAGGACCCCATTTTAATGGATTTTAAAGAAATTTATTTTTATATCAACCATATGATCATTTTGAGTGTACCAACGTATCTGGAAGGGTCGAGATAGTCAGAAAACACTAGCCGGGGGTTTAGTTTGGGTTCCGGGACATTTTAGGCCTAACCGGCAGCCTGAGAGGGTATTCTAGTCATTTTGACTTTTTGAGGAATTATAACCCACGAATTTTAGACTTAAATTATCAGCCAACACCAGAAATCTTAGGTTTATAACAATCAAAAACCACCAACGGCAGTTAGAGAGGAAGATAGGAAAGTTTCCAAAGGAGAAACCACCCTTAGAGGCTTTTGCACCACCGTCACCACCACCGGATAGATCGGAAAGAGAGAATCATTCCCATACCATCTACTTCAAAGGATCAGAATCTTCATTACCAGGCAAGTGATTTGACTTGCGATAATTCAGTGCATATATCATCCATGTTAGTTTAGGACTAAAGAATAACCTTGAAAAATAATGAATGAATAGATTTGAGGAATTTAAAATCGTAATCTGGTTAGGTTCTGCACGTAGTCTATCTTCTGGGAATATAGCCACGACAAAATTAGGATCCAGGTGTAAATATTCACAAATTTATATTGTGTTATATGAAAATCTTGAAGAAAATAGGAGAAATAGGGTTTTTATGAAAAATATGTGATTTGATCCCAAAAACTATCAATCCTTGTTGATTTAATAATTCTAATACATTAAAGTTTATGCATATATGTTGGTTTGATGATTAGAATACTTGGTTGGGAGTTTGGGATGTTGTAATGGAAGATTTGGGTGTAAAATATATAGAACCCGTAACTGTTAATGGAAATTCTGGGTAGATACCTATTCGATCGATCGACCCGTTATGATTTTTGTAAAATTGTTCCCTTTAAGGTTCACCGAATCCCAATCTTATAAGAAATTGTAGTGTAACTTATAAAAGATTATGGGACTTGATTGAGGTCAGTAGGATCGTAAATAGTGCACAAAATATGTTATATACTATGAGATTAAATGGAATAATTATGAGTGTTTACCAAGCCGGGTATGGTTAGAAGTTTCATATAAATTGGGATTTAAAGTGGACGAATGTTAATTTAAGGTTAGGACCATTAGAAGAGGGACTTGGGGTTACTGAGATAATCTTAGAGCCTAGTGGGTGACTTAGTAACCTTGTGAGGTAGGTTTAAGTATTCGGACTCATACGACGAGGGTTGTTGCGCTGAACATATTACGTGGAATATTCAGGATGAAACTATGATACGTATGAGACTTAAGATATAGGGGTAGTGTATACCTATATTAATGTGATGATTACCTAAGTTGTGTGATTACTTAGTATCCGTATTATTATGTGTATAACATACCTATCATACTTGCTATCACGGGAGGTTGATTTTCGAAAAAAAGGACCATCTTATCTTTATGTGCCTTCGGGGGGATTTGAATTGGTACCTTAAGGACATAGGACTGTGAAAGACTTATTTGTGAGTTGATAAGTCAGTTGACCGTGGGAGCATAGGTATGTGCGTGACCTATGGGTATGTGAACTATGTTCGCCTCCAATATGTGTGATTTGTATTGAGACGGTTCCTGAGTGATTCGGAAAACGTGATCCTTACGTACGTGATGTATTTGGATATGATAGCAGAGTATACATGCACCGTAGCTTAGCCTAGGGGTGCCATATATGTATATATGTACTGAGAGTGATTTATATATGTACTTGTGACTGGTTCAGTATTGCTTAGTAGATGTGAATGACTAAGATATTTAAATGGGTTAAAAATGTGAAAATTTATAATAGCACTTGAGATAAGAAATTTGATTAATGTAAATGTGAGATATAAATATGACTTGTGTGAGTAATACGAGTAGGCACCCCGTATTAGAATGTGAAAGAAGGAGTTTGTACGTACTAGTTAGATAGTGGTATAACTAGGATGGATTAAGAGCATACGTTAGGCGTGCACATTAGTTGAGGGGTAAGAAACTCATGTGAGAGTATGCAACTAACATGTATATAATATTTACTGTTTAATGCAATTAAACACTTGCTCTTTTTAAACTATTTTCACCTCGGGCTCTGACCAATTTTCTTCCAAATCTATTTTGTTTTGTAAAAACATTTTAGGTGCCCATCCACAGGGACGCCAAGAATAGGAGTTCCATTCTAACGACGTGTTGTAGCTGTTGTGAAAGCTACAAGATCTCGGTATTAGACGCCTCCACATTTATCCTTGGTTCCTTCAGAGTCATTCATATCAGTTAGGGCATGTTGTCCATTCTTATTTAGAGATTGTAGATACAGACTTTCATTATTTCAGATATTGGTTTATTTATTCAGACTCTTGTATTGGGTTATTATTTACTCTGGTATTATTATTATTGGAGTGTTTACTCTAGACTTAGTTTATTTCATTTCGTTGGTTAATCATATGAGATTGTTTATGCGATTGATGGATGATGATTTAATTATTTGGTTAATTATTAACTTAATTAATAAAATTTGTCATTTCTATATTTTAAATATTAGGTAGCTAGTAATTAACTAAATATTTTCGACAGTGGTGCTAAGACTGAACCAACTTGATATTTTGTATTAATTTAATAACGGAGTATCTACTCGGTATTTAATTAAATGGGGTGTTATAGAAGTTACAAGCGATTAAACATATACCAAGCTTGGGTTCACTTTCAAGATCTCACTATGCTGCAATCCTAAAAAAATCACCCTATCTAGCGGCTCTCAATTGAAGCTTAGTCGTAGAGAGAGAAAAATCCTGAAAAATGTTACTAAAGCCGTTTATTAAAATTAAACTATTTAAGTAACTTCGATCTGTTTTTTTAAGAAACTCATTTCGTAAAAACCAAACTATTTGAACACAAGATGTGTTTAACAAATCAGTTTGTACGAGATCTATTCAAGTTTTGAATAACAGGTTTATAAAGTAGTTTAAAAAATTTAAACTCAGCACAACCAAGAATGAGATGAGGAGATGTAGAAAGATTATGTTCACGATGTTTTTTACGTGGTAAAACCTCACCAATTGAGGAAACATCCACGACTCCCTCTACGGAGTAAAATGAAAAATCCACTAAAACAAATATATGAGTTACAAACTATATAACTAACATGCAAACAACTCAGACCTATATAAGTTTAGGAATGTACCCTCTGGTGTCCTTAAAACATCTCTGTAGTTCTGATTGTAGATGTAGTTCTCCCAGTTTGTTAACTTCTGATTTGTTCCAACACTTTACGTCGTCTCTTTGTTCACAAGATCTTATTACCAACACTTTTCGTGTTGTAGGGTGAAAGTGTTTGTGGAGGTTCTCTCTAACACATGCATGCACACACACACACTTATTAAGTACAAACAGTCCTAACAAATTACAGTAACACTATATGCTGTGATCTTTTTCTTTTTCTTTCTTCTTACAAAACTTTGTGCCTTATTTGACATTTAAATCATTCCCAGAATCCATGGATACCTTTCTAGGAAGACAGACAAGGTCTTAATCAATCTCAGAATTTAGAAAAGTTTTTCGAGATTGAAAACCTCCAAGTGAGATACCAAACTAGGTCAAAGGTTTAGTTTTACAAGAACTAGAAACAGAAAGCATTTATTGTTGATTTCAAAGTAAGCAAATGTTTTATGGAAAACAATCAACAATATATTTCTCAAGATAAGAAATAAAGAATGAAACTAAGTGTAATGTAACATGAATAACTCAGATCTGAAATTTCTATGAAATCAGAAAGTAGATCTAAGTAAACGTTTAAGTTGAAAACAAGATCTAACGAACAAGAGGTTACAGCAGCAATAGCAAACTCAACTCAAACTCTCAATCACTCAAGAACACTCAAGGTAGTGTTTTGGATATGGAGTTTTGAAGAAATGTTTGAGTTTGGATGGAAGAGGCTTTGACGAAACAGGTTAGGGTTTCTAACTCTCTCTCTTCTCTCTATTTTCTCTCTTCTCTCTTCTCTCTCTACTCTCTCAATTTCTCAGAGGAAATGAAAATGGCAAAAGTCTTCGAAGTCTAAGAGTAGGGTCCCTTTTATAAGGTGAAGAGAAGGTTCGAGAGATTCGATCAAAACTAAGGGCCAGGATTAAGTCAAGTCAAATTGACTTTGATCGAAGGGTTCTAATAAGGCGTTGATTAAAAGAATCCTGATTGGTTTAGAAAGTTGTACTGGGACTCACCAAGACAACATGAAGATCGTCGATAGCTAATGATCCAAGGGCTAAAAACATACGCATTTTTAACTCAGTAAACAAACACAGTTTCAGCCAATAAGATGAAGACATGTGTTGACCAATAACAGGATATAAAATGCGCGTCTTAAACTAATTAAAACCACACCCCAAAGTTTACTCCTCTTTCGAATTCTACCCAAGGTAACATTAGGCCAAAATACCCAAAAAATAATATTTACAAATTGACCACAAAACTTTCAAATCAAGTTTTAATTAATAAAACCTTATTTAAAAAATCCCAAAAAATTATTAAAATTCCAACTTAGGGATTTAAACACACTCAACATATGTTCACACATTATTATGAAGTATGATATGCAAGAAATAAATTCTACTATGTGTGAGTGTTGGCAATTTGATCTTGATCAAAACAAGATAGAGAGATGAAGTAGCAAACCAACTTCTGAGGTTCTTTGGATACTAGGGAGGACATAATTTTGTCACAATTTCCAAACTAAATGAGCACTTATACAATATAGACTCAATTGAGTCAAAAGTATAAGGGCTTCAATCTCCCCCTTTGGAAATATGAGGCAAAATCTCCTTTGAGTCATCTAGGACTCGTAGGGCAATAAGAAAATAAGAAAAACTTATTCCTATCAAAATTCTATCTACCCAATACCTAGAAATCAAAAAGTACATAACTCAACTAAGTACATTTGAATACCCTATTACAACTGTTGAGAGTAACTGTACAATATGAACCTGCAATAAATCACTAAGATCAAGATATTTAGCATATGCAAGAATTGAAGACTCAAATTTCTCCCCCATTTTGTGTCAAATGGACAAAGGGAAAAACTTGGATAAATAGCAAAGTTATTATTCAGCATAAACCATACCAATAAATTTACGTAACGAAATGAATCTATTATAATCTAGAGGTTTGGTAAACATATCTGCGAGTTGTAGATCAGTAGGAAGATAATTGATTTCTAATTCCTTAGATTCAACCAATTCGCGTATAAAATGATGTCTTATTTTAATATGCTTTGTTCGCGAGTGTTGAACAGGGTTTTTAGAAATATTAATCGCACTTTGATTATCACAATAGAGATGCAATTGGTTTTCTTGAATACCATAATCACTTAGCATTTGTTTAAGCCACATTAATTGAGCACAACAGCTACCAGCGGCTATGTATTTAGATTCAACTGTTGAGAGTGATGTGCAGTTTTGTTTTTTACTACTCCATCCTACCAAGTTATTACCTATCTAATAATATGCTCCCGATGTGCTTTTACTATCATCAGTACACCCAGCCCAGTCAGCATCAGTGTACCCAATTATAGTGCTTGGTGTGTCATTAGTGTTCCAAAGTCCTAGATTTAGAGTGCCTTTTACATATTTAATGATACGTTTAACAGCATTCAAGTGGATCTCTTTAGGATAAATTTGATATCGAGCACATACACACACACCATACATAATATCAGGGCGCGAGGCAGTAAGATATAGTAAGGTGCCTATCATACTACGATACTGAGTAGGATCTACAGGTTTTCCATTTTCATCTTTGAAAAGTTTTAGTGTAGTACTCATGGGCGTTTTTGCATCTTTAGCACTCTCGAGGCCAAATTTCGTTACTATCTCTAAAGCGTACTTGGATTGCGATACAAATAATCCTTCTGAATTTTGTTTGACTTGAAGGCCTAAGAAGAATTGTAGCTCCCCCATAAGGGATATTTGAAATTCCTTATGCATAGTTTCAGAGAAGGATTTGACTTCTAAGGGAGAAGTTGATCCAAATATAATATCGTCAACATAAACTTGAGCAATAGTGATGTGTTTGTCAAAATGTCTGACAAAAAGAGTTTGGTCATTTTTTCCTCTTTTAAAACCTTTATCTAAAAGAAAACTGGAAAGACGCTCATACCAAGCTCTAGGAGCTTGTTTAAGGCCATACAAAGCCTTTTTCAGACGAAATACATGATTTGGATGTTTAGGGTCAATGAACCCTTTAGGTTGTTCTACATAGGTTTCTTCAACCAGTATTCCATTAAGGAACGCAGATTTGACATCCATTTGGTACAGTGTAAAATGCATGTGGCAAGCTATAGAAAAAAAGCAGACGAATATATTCTAAACGAGTAACAGGAGCAAAGGTCTCGTTAAAATCTATTCCTTCTATTTGAGAGTATCCTTGAGCAACTAATTTAGCTTTATTTCTAATTATTATCCCATTTTCATCAGTCTTATTTTTGAAAATCCAACGTGTGCCAACAACCTTTTTGTGATCAGGACGTGGAACAAGATACCAAACATCATGAATGACAAATTGTAAAATTTCTTCCTGCATAGCAGAAATCTAGTGAGAGTCATTCAATGCCTCATTTACATTCTTTGGTTCCACAAGGGAAACAAAACATGCATAATGTGCATAGTTTCTGAGTTGGGATCTTGTACGCACTGGCTCACTAGGGTTACCAACTACGTTATTTATGGGATGATCTTTAGAAACCCAGTTAGGTACCTCAGGTCTCTCAATAGGTAATGAATTATCTATTGCAGAGGAGTCATTTTCTAAAATATTTCTAGACTCTTCCTCAATAGTAAATTCACCAGTCTTGCTTTCTACAGTAGTGTCACTAACAATAACATTTATGGATTCCATCAAAGTTTTAGTTCGAAGATTATACACTCGATAAGCTCAACTGTTAGGAGAATATCCTAGAAATATGGCTTTATCTCCCCGGCTCTCAAATTCGGACAAGTGTTCCCTATCTTTGCATACATAACAAGTACTGCCAAAGGTTCTGAGGTATTTGAGATTAGGCTTTTTATTGTACCAAAGTTCGTAAGGGGTTTGTTTGGAATTATTTCTAAGATAGACCCTATTTATAATGTGATAAGCAGTACGAATGGACTCTACCCAAAAATATTTAGGTAAATTCTTGGCATGTAACATAACACGTGCCATCTCCTGAAGGGTACGATTCTTTCTCTCCTCAATACCATTATGTTGAGGGGTCTTAGGAGCACTGAACTCGTGTTTATAACCATTATAGTCACAGTATTCTACAATACCAGTGTCTTTGAATTCACCACCTCTATCACTACGAATTGTATTCACTTGAGTATCCTTCTGATTTTCAATCCTAAGAAGAATTTTTAGGAAGGTTTGGAATGTTTCAGACATTTGTTTTAAGAAGGCTATTTAGGTAAATCTAGTGAAGTCATCAACCATAACTTGGATGTAACTGTGTCCACAGAGACTAACAGTTTGGGAGGGACCCATTAGGTCCATATGGATGAGTTCTAAGGGATTAGAGGTAAGAATATCTTTGACTTTCTTATGAGGTGCCTTAACAATTTTACCCTCTTGACAGGAACCACGGATAAGAATGGGTATAAGTTTGATTTTAGGAACTCCTCTAACTATTTCCTGAGAGGTCAGTCTACTAAGGTTATCGTAATTTATATGACCCATTCTGTTATGCCATATCTCATTGTCATCCATTCTGGCAACATTACATATTTCAGAATTGTTCATGACAATGTAGTAATTGTCAGGAGTTCTGAATCCAGTAATTATGCATTCACCTTTTTCATTTAAAATTTTGCAATTGTTCTTTGAAAAGGTAACAGTATGATCTGAGTCACAAAATTGCGATATGCTAAGTAGATTTGCCTTAAGACCTTTAACTAGAAGAACATCTTGAAGAATAGGAAGCCCATCTTCTTGGAGAGTTCCTTTGCCTATGATTTGAGATGAAACTCCATCACCAAAAATGACTTTACCACCAGCAAAGCTGGTTTTGTTTAAAAGTTTAGTTTCATCACCAGTCATATGCTTAGAACATCCAGAGTCTAAATACCAACCAGATGATGTGTGTTCAGCTTTTAAAGCAGTAACAACAACATTACACTTCATCTGAGGTATTAGATCATCTTTTCTAACCCAAATTGCCTTAGTTTTCATCTTACGCTTATTAGCTCTCAATAAATAAAATTTGCGAGCTTTGTATTTTTGTTGAAAAATATTTTGCGCATGATTTTGAATTTTGGGAAAGAATTGACTATTTGGTTTAGGAAAGTGCTTAGGATTCCTTCTAGGAAATGTTCTTTTAGGTTTGGTCTTTCTATTTCTATAATTAAAGTTTCTATCTGGCTGTCTAGGAAGTATATAATTGTTTCGGTTCCTCCTAGAATAGTTAAAGTTATGATAGATATGAGGATTATAGACAGGTTTAACTAGTCTCCTAGCATAGCAACTATCAAAAGAGTGACCATACATGTCGTAGTAGGAGCAATAAAGATTGCTCAGAATTGAGGTCTCCTTAGGAAAGTCTCTAAATAAAGGTTTTGAGGCTGAACTCTATTCCTAGGTGTGACAGTCTTGAATTCAGACTCACTCTTCCTAATAGAAGGGCAGACGTATTTAGCCTTAGGTGAATTTTCATGTTTAGAGCAACTTGATTCCCCAATGTTAAAATTTTGATTTTTTGTATCAAACTCAGTTTTTAGAGAATAAAAGTCTGGGCATGTTTCAATAGGTCTTTTGCCTCCTGACACAAACTTGATAGTTTCAAAATATTTTGTTTGTGTTTTCAAATTGGGGCAAAACCCTATTCCAGTTCGATCATCAGAATTGGTTTTTGATTCAGCAACAAATTCATCAAAACATTTTGAATTATTTTCAAATTTTATAAATTTTTTGAAAACTGTTGCTGTCTTTTCTTTAGTTTGCTCCAATTCTAACAATGTCCCTTTGTATTTTTTCTCCAGAGTTTCATTTGTTTCTTTTAAATCTCTGAGTTTTTCATCAAACATTTTGATTTTGCTTTTATGAGTCAAACGTTGGGTAGTATACTCTTCAGCATTTAGTTTAACCATTAGGCCTAGATCTTCTAACTTCTTAGTGAGATCTTTCACAATCTTTTCTAGTCTAGTGCTTTTCTTGAGAGTTTTAGCATAAAGTGTGTGAATGCCAGGGAGGTCTTCATTGTCCGAGTCACTAAGTGTGGTGTGTGGAGTGACCCCTAAAGATTCATTTGTTAAACTCACACACCCATTGACATCGTAATTATCGCTATCCCTTTGACTCACACACCCCGAGGTAGAACATGCAACATTCTCAGTAATCAAAGCATCTAAACTAGTATAAACATGATTCTCAATAGTAGGAGTAGAGTTACTAGAAGCATTCTCATATATAGGCATAAGCACATCATCATTATATATGATCTTGGCAAAGAAGGACATGGAAGGATCGAAAACATCAAATGACTCAGTTTACCACATCTATAGCATTCAGTCTTCTTAAGGTCTCTATTAGGTTTGATGTGAGAGTCCTTGTGATTTTTGTCATGGTTTTTCTCATGAGGCCTGTGATTAGAGGAAGTTGGATAATTTGAATTGCCTTGTTTATTTGCCACTTTGTTTCTAAACTTAATAATTTTCTTAAACTGTTTAGTAATTAAGGCAATATGATTGTCCAAACTCTCTATGTTGCATTCCTCATCAGAATCATAAGTGGGGAATATAAGTTCAGGCTTAGTTAACTTAGAAGAGAAGCTCAGATTGGAACTAGTCTGTTTCCTATGGGTTTGAGTCAATTGTTTCTTAAATTCTAGTTCCATTTCCACAGTTCTTAGTTTACTACTGAGTAATTCAGGAGTGAGATTTTGATCACACATTTCCTCAATAGCATATCTTTTGTTATCAAATTTCTGTGGTAATGATCTTAGAATTTTAGATACAATTTCATGTCTATCATAAGTCACCCCATTAGCATGCAGTTTGGTTACAATATCAGTCAAGTTCATATAGAAGTCATCGAATGACTCAGTCTCAGACATAATTAAGGAGTTATACTACTGAATAAGCATTTGGGTTTTAGCAGCCTTAACTCTAGTGTCTCCTTCATGAGCAGTAACCAAGGTGTCCCAAGCTTCCTTAGAAGTGGTACAGGATGAGATTCTTTTGAACTCATGTTCATTTATGGACATAAATATGGCATTCTTTCCTTTATTATTATTTCGAGAAACTTGTTTCTCTTCTTGAGTGAACTCACTTAGAGCTTTCTTAACCCTCTCATTACTTCCTTCGTTGGTTGGTTTAGTAGGAAAAGTATAACCATTTTCAACAATGTCCCACACATCATCTCCCAGAGTTCCTTGAATGAAGGCAATCATCTTTACTTTTCAGTAAGCAAAATTGGTTCCATCAAAGATTGGAGGTCTGGTCAAGTTACCAAATCTTTCATTTTTCTCGCCCATATTTGATTTTCAGAAACACAGGATCTCTTTTGAAAGCAGTTTACCAAGCTCTGATACCAATTGAAAAATGTTACTAAAGCCGTTTATTAAAAATAAACTATTGAAGTAACTCCGATCTGTTTTTTTAAGAAACTCATTTCGTAAAAACCAAACTATTTGAACACAAGATGTGTTTAACAAATCAGTATGTACGAGATCTATTCAAGTTTTGAATAACAGGTTTATAAAGTAGTTTAAAAAATTTAAACTCAGCACAACCAAGAATGAGATGAGGAGATGTAGAAAGATTATGTTCACGATGTTTTTTACGTGGTAAAACCTCACCAATTGAGGAAACATCCACGACTCCCTCTACGGAGTAAAATGAAAAATCCACTAAAACAAATATATGAGTTACAAACTATATAACTAACATGCAAATAACTCAAACCTATATAAGTTTAGGAATGTACCCTCTGGTGTCCTTAAAACTTCTCTGTAGTTCTGATTGTAGATGTAGTTCTCCCAGTTTGTTAACTTCTAATTTGTTCCAGCACTTTACGTCGACACTTTGTTCACAAGATCTTATTACCAACACTTTTCGTGTTATAGGGTGAAAGTGTTTGTGGAGGTTCTATCTAACACATGCATGCACACACACACACACTTATTAAGTACAAACAGTCCTAACAAATTACAGTAACACTATATGCTGTGATCTTTTTCTTTTTCTTTCTTCTTACAAAACTTTGTGCCTTATTTGACATTTAAATCATTCCCAGAATCCACGGATACCTTGCTAGGAAGACAGACAAGGTCTTAATCAATCTCAGAGTTTAGAAAAGTTTTTCGAGATTGAAAACCTCCAAGTGAGATTCCAAACTAGGTCAAAGGTTTAGTTTTACAAGAACTAGAAACAGAAAGCATTTATTGTTGATTTCAATGTAAGCAAACGTTTTATGGAAAACAATCAACAATATATTTCTCAAGATGAGAAATAAAGAATGAAACTAAGTGTAATGTAACATGAATAACTCAGATCTGAAATTTCTATGAAATCAGAAAGTGGATCTAAGTAAACGTTTAAGTTGAAAACAAGATCTAACGAACAAGAGGTTACAGCAGCAATAACAAACTCAACTCAAACTTTCAATCACTCAAGAACACTCAGGGTAGTGTTTTGGATATGGAGTTTTGAAGAAATGTTTGAGTTTGGATGGAAGAGGCTTTGACGAAACAAGTTAGGGTTTCTAACTCTCCCTCTTCTCTCTATTTTCTCTCTTCTCTCTCTTCTCTCTCTACTCTCTCAATTTCTCAGAGGAAATGAAAATGGCAAAATTCTTCGAAGCCTGAGAGTAGGGTCCCTTTTATAGGGTGAAGAGAAGGTTCGAGAGATTCGATCAAAACCAAGGGCCAGGATTAAGTCAAGTCAAATTGACTTTGATCGAAGGGTTCTAATAAGGCGGTGATTAAACGAATCCTGATTGGTTTAGAAAGTTGTACTGGAATTCACCAAGACAACATGCAGATCGTCGATAGCTAATGATCCAAGGGCTAAAAACATACGTGTTTTTAACTCAGTAAACAAACACAGTTTCAGCCAATCAGATGAAGACAGGTGTTGACCAATAACAGGATATAAAACGCGCGTCTTAAACTAATTAAAACCACACCCCAAAGTTTACTCCGCTTTCAGATTCTACCCAAGGTAACATTAGGCCAAAATACCCAACAAATAATATTTACAAA
Source organism: Sambucus nigra (assembly GCA_949130495.1). Classification (NCBI taxonomy): domain Eukaryota; kingdom Viridiplantae; phylum Streptophyta; class Magnoliopsida; order Dipsacales; family Adoxaceae; genus Sambucus; species Sambucus nigra. Next base: position 95,028,851 of record OX422219.1, read on the forward strand.
TTGACCACAAAACTATTAAATCAAGTTTTAATTAATAAAACCTCATTTAAAAAATGTTTTAAAAATCCTAAAAAATTATTAAAATTCCAACTTAGGGATTTAAACACACTCAACATATGTTCACACATTATTATGCAGTATGATATGTAAGAAATAATTTCTACTGTGTGTGAGTGTTGTCAATTTGATCTTGATCAAAACAAGATAGAGAGATGAAGTAGCAAACCAACTTCTGAGGTTCTTTGGATACTAGGGAGGACATAATTTTGTCATAATTTCCAAACTAGATGAGCACTTATACAATATAGACTCAATTGAGTCAAAAGTATAAGGGCTTCAAATCCATTCCAATAAACTTCCACACATGCAAACTCCAAATCAATTCTCAAAAATCTTCCTTTTGTTGACCTCTCGATTGTATATATTTAATGGTAAACGCTGACAGATAAATTTTCAAAGGTTGACTTGGTGAATCACTCAAAAATCTCTTGCGAAATATTTCAATAAAAGTGATATAAAAGTAAATCTCATATAGGGTTTTTAGAGAGAGAAAGAGGATCTCTCAGATTGGAAAACTTCGTAAGTTCAAAGAAGACTTCTAAATGAATAATGGAGATAAGATGTGTTTTTAGTGTTAAAAAATATTTTTCATGATCTTAGTAAATTGTGTGCTATGACCAAATCTGACACCGTGCACACACCCTTTAAATGAGGTAAAAAGACATATCTGACTGATTTCGTGCAAACGGTGCCAAATCCTTATCGTGTACATAGTTTTTGTCATGAGATACACCTTTCAAAATTCATACATCCCAAAAGGATCATTTTGCACATGTTTAAAAAAAGGTGACATTTAAGGAAAAAAACATGTGCATAAAATGGGAAAAAGTTGAGGGAAACCTAATGTGTATCAAGGTCATATACCAAATCCATAAAGGTGCAAAAGTCATGAAAATGTCCACCTGGAGTCTCTTAATATGATGAAGAGCTAAAATGGCAATTGGTTAGGACCCAAATAAAGGCTTGTAAGAAAATCAAGTATCTAGACGCACTAGGATCGCCTAGGATATGTTCTCGAATGATAAAGAAAATATTTTGACATGAAACATGCCAATTGGAATAAAACATTTTGACATGAAATAAAATATTTCAATACCATTGGACTTGTTGTGGGTTGGATGCGATAATGGTTTTCTTTCGAAAGTTTCCACTGCAAAATCTTAGTGTGTTAATTGTGAATAATTTTATTTACTTCCGCTAGTAGTAACCAATTGCATGATGTTTGGGTTAAATAATTTTAATCAATAAAATTAAAATTTGGTTCAAATATAAAAATGATTTTAATTTGATTTGTGTTTATATTAATTAAGAAAATAAGCAATTAAGTTTAGAACCGTAGGCACATACCTAATTTAATATTTACCATGTTCTCGATTGACCATCACCCATATTTTAATAAGATAATAAACAATATGAATTAATAATACTATAGTGAAAGTAAGTTCTCCCACGTTGTATTACCCTAAGCTACTTTATTTTGATGACCAAACTCCAACCCCACCTGCCTTAGCTTTTTGTGTAATAGCAAAGAACTCACTGTGTTCCCACCCAAATTCAACGGGGACTCTATCTTCGTTCATCGTAAAAGACACTATCAAATATAAAAAAACAAAAATAGAAATGTTGTATATAACACAATAAAGAAAAATTAATAATTCATTTCCCTTAAAGATAAATAGAGAGAGTATCCTTGCGCGAATCCTTGCGTCCATCTGTTAGTCCTCATATCAAATTTTAAAGCAAAGGTGTCTTCTATGTTTCTAGAATTCAGTCTGCATCAAAACTAGTTTGATTATAATATCGTAGATTATCGATTTCGAGCACTATGTGACCGTTTCCTCAATGATCTTCGCACTCATGACCACCAAGTATGCCTAGCATAGACCTCCATGTATACCAAAGAAGAATATCCTTCATTCGTTAGTGATTGGACCTTGCAACAGATAAAAGAGTGCAATGCAACTGTGATACACTCGTCTTAGAGAAACACGAGCATCCACAATGGTGGAGCTAAAAGACACATGAACGGTAATAGTTACAAACTGAAAGGTTTGCAGTGGTTAGTGCCACCGGCGCAGACCCACGTCATCAATGCGATTGGTTAGTGTCGTTGGTACGGAACCAAATCATCATCGCAATTGGTTAGTACCTCTGGCGCGGATCCACGTCATTTTAAAAAAATAGTGAAATGTTTTTTTTTAAACTGTTATAAAAAGTTAAAAATATTTTTTTTAAAAAGAGTTTTAAAAAAAAGTTTAAAGAAAAGAGTTTTAACACTCCCTTCCTTTTTGTCTTTTAATCATGCCATGCCATTATGTACAAATCTGGGTAAAAACATCTCGGTGCAAATAGAATTTTTCAAAAAAAAAATAGGTTTGTTAAAAATTTATAAACAAGAAAGGTTTTAAAGGTTATGCGCACCCTCTCCCCCTTCCCCCCCCTCCCCCCCCCCCAAACAAATCTCGGTAAAAACATCCAGGTGCAAATAGAATATTTCAAAAAAAATAGGTTTAATAAAAATTTATAAACAAGAAAGGTTTCAAAGCTTATGCGCCCCCCCCCACCAGCACACACACACACACACACACCCCTCCCATAAAAAAGGGGAAAAAAAGGAAAAAGGAGAAACTGCATTATCTTTATGCGGGACAATATTAGTTGGTGGGAAACCTTCTTACCTAAGAAATATTTAAAGTTTAGTTGACTGAAAGGCACTTGCAATCAATTTTGTGGTCCGTTGATATCTTCCTTCTTTCACCTAACCTAACAAACAATATTATTTAAACGCTAATTTATTGGTTCATTTATTTTCAACCTACGATGTAGTCATCCAAGAGTCTAAAGAAGCAAGATGAACCAGTTGACAAGTCTGTAAAAAGCCTCGTTTTTTTGTTCTTCTTGTTTCCAACCTTTAATACACTTGAAATGTGAAAGAATAAAAACAAAACTTTTCATTAAATAATTTGTCATACTTTTAATATTTTTCCAACTCTGCTTAATAGTAGGTTCAACAAGGGACTAGAGTTGGCAAATTTGTACTTTAGTTTTTATTTTCCTTAGTTTTTGTGCATGCATGCTTTTTAAAAAAAATGATTAAACATCTCTACGATTTAACAAAGGGTCTTGATATTTACACTCAAAAAATATCTCCAAAACAACACATAAAAATTAAATCCAAACTTTATTCCAAAACGCCCAAACGTGTTATACCTTTTTTCCTTGTAAAATGTCTAATGTAGACCAAACTAAAACAAATTACACACAAACTAACACCAAATAATACAAAATCTCAAAACTTTTCAACTCCAAAATAACCTAACTATTTCACCTTGTTCATTTGTCCCCCAAAGCCCAAAAATTAATTGCAATAGTCCTCAAAACACCTCTACAAAGTATATAATGTCTAAAACTATTTATAAAACAAGGATCAAATTAAAAAAAAATTGGGTTTACTGTACTTACGACCCCCCGTCGCCGTAAGTGATGAGTAGGTTCGGTGAAATGTAACCGTGGACTATTTTTTCACGGTTGAAAGTGGCCGTGAAAACAGTTGTTACGGTGAAAAGTGGCCGTGGTAACCGGATTACATTGGAAAGAAACTGAAACAAATAAACCACGATGGGATGCAACTGTAATGAACCCACATATAGTGAGGTTGGACCGAGTTACACTAACACCTATGCCGACGTGCAACCATAGGTACAGGGTTCACATATTTTTTTTTGGTTTTAAACCCCTAGTTTGTCCATTTCCTTTTTTTTATTCAATATATTACCATGGTAGGATTTGTTAAATGGGTCTATATTTGGGTTTGGAAGGTTGATAAAGATATTTGGGAGAGAGTTTAGAGAGAGGGAGAAAATATAAAAAATGAGGTAAATTTTTTTGGGGGGTTTTATATGGGTCAAGGTTCATGTGGTGTTGGTTTTGTTTGGTATTTTGTATAAATATTGAGTACTTATATGGTGTTTTAAACAAGAGGGTGTTTAGGAGTAAAATTTGGGTGTAAATACCAGGACCCTTTAACAAAAAGGTTTGTTTTTTAAATATTTTTGTGTAATTTAGTGCATTGTGTTTATTATTATTATTTTTTGCAATTTTAAAAAACAAAGTTTTTTTTAAACACAATCTCAGTTTGTAACTCCTAAGAAACTCCTAATTCGTAATTAGATATAACTCCCTAAGATAAAAATACCTGTGATCAATACTCAAATCTAGTAACTAAACACTCATCTTCTTCCTCGCTCATTAAATCATAATCTAACACTACACCTAAAAACTCTCCCCCCCCTAAAAAAAAAATCCTACACACCTTCGCAGACGGTGAGGCTTTCTCTCTCTAGGTTTTTGTGAGAAACCCTCCTACAGTCGCAACATATCCTACCCCTCCTCCTCCTATTCATTTCCTCATACCCATGAGGTTGAATCCCTTTGCCTCTCCTTGTCGCCATCTTTGGTTGATGTTCCTCATGTTAGATAAGGTATAATATAACGTGTGTTTCAAAATCATGGGGGTTTGCCTTTCTAAACCCTATCGTCTCCCCCATCTTGGTCGCCATCCATTTGAAGCGCCTCATGCTACGAAGATCGGTGCTGATTCTTCTAGTGGTGGGATTGTTCGGTGTGGTGACAAGGTTGGAGTTTTTTCAACCCTCCCCTTTGGTTAGCATCTTCCTTCCCACTCTTTCTTCGTAGTCGTGTAGACGGTTTGCTCTGGATTGCCATACATTGTTGCACTTCATGTCTTATCGTGGAGTAGATCGGTTGTCGACGAATGTTGTTAGTTTTGGGTCGGGATTTGCTTACTGCTTGTGTTGGCGAATTATTAGTTTGGGTTGGGTTTTGTTAGCGAATGCTGATATTCCCTTTTTGCCCGGTTAGTCTCCTCCCTCTCTAGGTGGATGATCCACAACCCCTCTCCTCATCGCTATCTTTGTTGAGAAAGCTTCATGTCCAATTTGGAATGGGGTGCGGTTCCCCCACATAGTATGTGCACCTCACATGGACCAAATGTCTTTCCTGACTTTGGATCCCGCCATTTGTTCTCAATTTCCATCTTCTGGATGTGCTTGATGTCAGATTGGGATGTGTGGATGTCTCCGGAGTTGGGGTTTGATCGGGTTCATGTTGAGGTTGGGGTCATTTTCAACCCCTTTGGTGGATTCGCATGGTCAGAAAGGGAATAGGGTCTAGTTGCGTTGAGTGTTTCTTCGCATGGTCAGAAAGGGAATATAGAAGTTCCCATCATTGTGGATTTGATTATGGTTGGGGTTTTTTGTCTAATGTTTCTTGGGTAGTTCGTGCATTAGTCCTTTTGTGATCTCAAGTTTGTTGTTGTTGAGTTTTAGTCATATTATTGTCAAATCCTTTATGGCGAGTGTTGTTGATTCCCTCTTTGGTGGTCTCGCTTGGTTTTGGAACCAATGTTGCGGCGCTTGGTAGTGTTTTGTGGTGTTTCATCATTTATTGCAAGATCTTCTATGGTGAGTGTTGCGGTAGTGCGATTATATATTGAATATTCAATATGCAATTGTGATTGGTTTGTGGCACGTGTGCCCTGTTGGTTGTAGTTTGTTTGATAGGTTTTGTTAGGTTGTTGTACGGTATTTATCTTGTTTGTTTTGGATGTGTGTCGTTTGAGCCTTTATGCTCTTTGTTTGTTTGTTTGTGCCTTGGACTTATTTGTATATCAGTGACGATTCACCTTTTGGTTTAATATAATTACATTTTTCCAAAAAAAAAGGAGAGGGGGTGTAACATAATTTTTTAGAAAAAGTTGGGGTATTTCAAAACCAGACAAAAATAAGGGGGCTGAAACATAAAACATCCCCAAAACAAAAATGTATTAGCTTTAAATACCTCAGATCCAATATGGACCAACGTAAGGGTTGCTCCATGCAGATCAATTTTTTTTTAAATAGTAAAAAATATATTTTTAATTGATTTTTTATAAGGGGCATATACCAAATAGTCCTTCGAAATTTTTGTAATACACGTTTAGTCCAAGCCTTTTTATTTTGTTCCAAAAAGTCCTTCACCATGCCAAAAAGGCTTTACCATGCCGCTGGCGCGGACCTTTAAAGTAAAGAGAATGAGGGACTTTTGAGTACAAAATAATAGGTTTAGACTAAATGTGTATTAAAAAATGTTTGAGGGACTTTTTGGTATTTAATCCTTTTTATAAGGTATTTAAACATTTTAGTGGATCCAAAAAATTAACTCAAAATGATTTTTTTACTATTTTAAAAAAACGGTCAAAATATATTGATGTTCAAAGTGCAAAAAACCTGATATTTTTATTGATTTTTTAAATTGTAAAAAAATCATTTAAAACATATTTTTTGAAAATACACTTAAACGTTTAAATGCAAAATTTGTGTGGTTGGGAGTTGAGCCATAATTAAATGGAGGGAACCTTCTGGTAACGAATATTCAAAGTCTATGTGTGAAGGTCACTTGAAGTTTACAACCATGATTGATTCTTTTATTATCAACCTACGATTCATATCATATCATTGTAGTCCTCCAAGAATCTAAAAATCACCTTTTAAGAAGATGAACCAGTTCGACATGTCTGTAAACAACCTCATTCTTTTATTCTTTTTGTTTCCGACATTTAATATACTTGAAATGTAATAGAATAAAAACATAACTTTTCATTAAATAGTTTGTCTTACTTTAAATATTTTTCCAACTCTGTTTAATTATAGGTTCAGCAAGGGGCTAGAGTTGGCAAATTTGGTTGTAACCTCATATCTCCTACACAAAGCTTGGGCTGCAATTTCTGAGACACCTTTAAATAATAATAATAATAATAATAATAATAATAATAATAATAATAATAATAATAATAATAATAGTCAAAATTTGCGTGTTTCATTTTCAATTAAATCATCTCAACACCCACTTAATTGCAAGATTATAGTTTTTGGCTCCACACCCACTTGTAATTATGAGTATCTTCAAGGAGATGGTAAAGATTTTGTTTTATTAACAAACTTAGGAGAGAAGTTTGAGTTTCTGGGTACAAAAGTCAACCCCACTTTCTCAATTCATAAGGTTGCAGCAAATATTTTCTCTTCTCTCTATGATGAGCTATTTCTCGGATTAGGTGCATCTTTGTTATTTGTTTTATCTCACTTGTGTTTGTTTGTTTCGTTATTGTTGGTTGTTTCGAGGTTGTGCCCCAACACCCAATTTGTTGGGGGCACCCTCCAGTCACACACCGCCCCCGAATATAATCGAGATAAAATGGTAATAGTGATAAACACAATAAAGATGCAAAGAAGAGAGACAACACAAATATCAATGTGGTTCACCAACTTGGCTACATCCACGGACAGGGCCGATTCCATTATATTTTAATAAATTACAAGTACAATATACAAGGATAAATTGCATACCCTTTACTATTCTTCCCAAATCCAGGATAGTCATTGTACACCAACTCTCCACCTAAATGAATCCATGTTCTAAGTCAAGAACCTTCTAAATATCTTGCCCTTAAGTGTTTTCCATGTACCCAATCTGGTGTATCCTTCTCCTATATAAATCGGTGAGAAATCGCCAACACATTACATTTTAAGCGCATCTACCACACGTGAAACACTCACACTCACACTCACACTTATACCCTTCTTCCACCTTTGAGCAGTACCCATGGGTGAGAGGGAAAATCCCTCGCCTCTCACCCTAAAACCCTTACGTTTGGAAGAAGACTCTCTCTAGCTATATGTTGTGTTGATGTGTTTTGAATAATGACTGGAACCCTTCTTAAATAAAGAGACAAATTAATCAGTACCCCACATATGAACAGTAAACCGCATATGAATAGTAACCATATATGAACAATAAACTACGTATGAACAGTATCCGTGCAAAATTCAAGTCAAACTTCACAAATCTCCACCTTGATGAAAAATACTGCAAACCACGACCAAGACTCCATCTGATGATAATTCCCCCCATTCGAATTTTCCCATTTGCCACGCCATTAAAAAAACTCCATTGAGCTTCATTATACCAGCTATACATATCCGTATACTGTTCATTGCCTCTTCAAAGATCTAAATAATCCTGGAAAATTTCCCTTATAGTACACACCTCCTCTTACAAATACACCCTTCGCACCCTGCAATTTTCAACTGCTTTGCTTAGACATCTTCTGAAGTTCAACACAAGAGTCAATGCCTAAATGTAGTTGCAACCAGTTGAATATACCCATCGACTCCAAAGAGGGATCTCGACCCCATCCCTTTACTAGCAAGATTCCTTTCACTGTCTTCTATCGAAACATAAACCATGTTCATCAGTTGTAAATGAGAGCATTTGGAAGGCCTTCCTCATTTGTGCACCTTGTTCTAAAAACTATAACATCAAGATCAATCTAGTCGTTATTAACTAATCACACACAACCCATACAATTCCGTGTGATTTATGAAATCCACCTACAATTGAGAACCGTTGTCCTCGAAATTCATCACTTTGGGAGATTGTGAAAATATTCTCAAAAGTACAACATATACCATTAACCGTCTTGAGGTACATCCTGAGCCACCTCCATCCTTATTTCAAACGTTGAATCAAGAAATGACTCATTTCCCTCCACACATAATAATGCTCATATTGTCCTTGAATGTAGATTTTCTATGACAACAACCCCAACAATCAATTTTCTTCTAGGTGAAAATCAAACCTTAATCAATATACTTTGCAGGCGGCTACCACACCGTTACTAATTGCATTCTGGGATAACAATCACATCCTCACCAATTGCATTTTTGGCAAGAAATCACACCTCCTTCTTTTTCCGGCTTTCATTATTCCATCAACCTCGGTACACGACCCATGTTGAACAAGAATGACTTTCACTCTAATCACCAAGAGAGAATCACCCATTACCATCAAATCCCTCCACATAAACTTTTGAAGCAATATCCCTCGACATGATTGAATGAACACACCCAAGAAATTCAAGCACTAGTGTTTTAACACTAAAGTCTCATTCTGAATTTTTGACAAACAACTTGTGTGCACTAAGAGCTCTGATACCAATTGTTGTGTTTCGACACCCAATTTGTTGGAGCACCCTCCAGTCAACCATGACCCTGGAATATAATCGAGATAAAATGGTAATAACGGTAAGCACAATAAATATGTAAACATGAGAGACAACACCAAGATATACGCGGTTCACCAACTTGGCTACATACATGGAAATGCTTGATTCCACTATATTTTAAGAAATTACGAGTACAGTAGAGAATATATAAGGATAAATCATATACACTCTACTCTCCTGCCCAAATCCTGGAAAGCCATTGTACACAAACTCTCCCCCAAGTGAATCCAAGCATAGTAGTCAGAATCTTACGATTCGTGATTCCATTCATACAATTCGATCCGAATCACATACTAATCGATACGAATCTGGAATACAATCGGAAAGGTTCCAAAAATCAGGCTAAATTGGCAGATTCGGGCTCTGAATCGTGAATTACACTAATTCACGATTCGGATGAGATTCATGTTTCTCAGAGAATGTTGGGTATTTTCAACTTACTTAAAGATAATGCTCATTTTTTGTTCCTTGTAAACTAACCCAAAAAAATATTGTATTATCAAAATAATAAAAAGAAGTTAGTACAAACTTAAGTTACCCTTTGCGAAAGATAGAGTGACTGAAACACATACTAGAATGAAACCAAAATTGCGATCACTTTTCTTTTTCTCTTCTAACTTGTTCGAAGTTGCAATTTACTCTATTTCATATTGCCATGACTTTTTTATTTTCTTCTAACATGTTTGAAGTTGATCGAGAGACGAAGGTAGCTTTGCGTTCGATTGAAGTCAACAAATCTTATGTATGGATTTATAAGTTATATTATATGGTATGGTTATTATAATGTATTTTTTTATAGTATTATGTTTAATCTTTATTTGTGTTATTGTATTGTATAATAGATTGTTTTGTTATTGGGTCATAATGATTGAATTAGAAAATCCCAGTTTCTCGAAATACAATTAATGTTTTTTATTTTTAAACAATAGAAATCCTATTCTATCCTAATCTAAACCTACTTGGTGAGACTCGAAACCTGGTATTTGACTAGGGCCGAAGAGGGAGCTACCAATTGAGCTAGCCATCATGCTTGAAATACAAGTAAATGAATATAAAGTTATTTGTGAGTGAAGGATGTATAAATAGAAATAGACTAAAAATAATTAACAAAAGATTCTTACAAAAACTGCATACATTTTTTGGGTGGAGGGGGCACGATGAGGGTGGGGTGGGGGGAGAAGAGATGTTGATTGTGTCTCTTTAATGCAGATTTCTATGTAAAGCATACTGTGCTATAGGGTCATATATAGTACTACTAAAGAACTATTCTAACAAATATAAAAGTTCTAATATGGTGGGCAAAGGGGGAAAAAGTCCCCTTAAACTATTTGATTTTTGCAGGAAACTTACATTATTTTAAATGCAAAGAATCTTCTGAATTATGCATTTTGTGACCTTTGCTACGTGTAGGTAAAAGTCATTAAAATCCCCCAGAAGGAGTCTGGACACCATAACACTTAGTTAAGAGAGTATTCTACATTGAAAATAGATTTTTGCGAATTTTACGTAACTAAAGAGAATTTTTCTCAAGTTTCCAAAAAATCAAATTAAAGTGACTGTCACAAACTACGGAGATATAAATTTCTTTTCTTTAGTATTGTCGGATCTTCTGCAATTATTTTAGGCTCTTGTTGGAGATATGTTTGGCCTATATGATACTCCATTCATTTCTTACTCTGAAAAAATGACAAGGTTCTGATATTGGGTTGCATGTTTTCTATTGCAGATTGATTTTGCAAATCCGCTAATAATGACCGAAATTCTCTTGGGGGATCCATTGCCTCTCAATTCACCTTATGGATGCTAGAGAACATTCATTCAAAGACACCCAAATGCCCAATTTGCATAACATTCGGCTCGCCCCTTCTTGGCGATGCTTACTTCCAACGTGCCATTTTAGAACACCCAACATGGACTCCTTTCTTTCTACATGTAGTTTCAAACCAAGATCCTGTCCCGAAGCTGTTCATCTCTCCCCATAATGCACAAGCTAGTTCTCGTGCTTTCAAGCCTTTTGGTACATTTTTGTTTTGTTCAGAATGGGGCTGCTCCTATTTTGACCAGCCCGATTCAATTTTGGAACTAATGGTAGCCACCGGCATAGTGAGTGTTGGAAATGAAGGTATTAAAGTTTTTCCAATAAATTATTATGGAGGGGTTTTGGAAAACCTCAAGAATAAGGCAACTTGCAGAGGGATTTCAGAACTGGGTAAGTGCAATATGAATCCACTTCGGGTGGGGATTACCTTACAAGTAGAAGGAGTTGGGGTCGACAAATCTCAGGTAAATCTGTCCTATATCTATATAAAAAAGTGTTTTTACAATATCCCTTAGAGTGCATTTGATAGTAAAGGAACAAAACGATTGATAAACGTTCTATTTTTGTAAGAAGATGTAAGAAAGATGAGTGGGTTGGTCCAATGTTATCTTACTTTTCTGGTTTTTCATTAAATCTAATTCGTTAGGGATGAGTAAAAAATGTTTTCAATTAAAACAGAGGAAAATAAGACGAACTTATCAAATTTAAGATAACTGTTCCCATAGAGCATATGGGTAATCAGGCACCACAAAAGTAAAAACGAAATAAAAAGAAGTATTTTTCATGATGAATAATGTAAATTAAGCACACCTTAATCTAAAAGATTAGAAGAAAATATCCTAAAAAAAGTACAACTAGAGATTTTTAACATATATAATGAATTATAGTCATGTTCTTTGGTTACAAGTTCCAACCAACCTGAATTTGTGTTATCTGCGACTATAATTATATTGATGTAAATGACGTCACATGGGAGAAAGAAAAGATTAATCTCTCTATGCTCTCTGAAATCTCAATATCTCAAAATGAAAGAATGCCTCAAATGAGGCTACAAAAGAGTATTTATAGGAAGGAGATTACTTGGCCGCTAAGCTATGAATCTAATTATATTTATGTCCCTAAGAGCCAATAATATTCCTTCTTCTAAATACTAACAAAAAAAAGAAAATTCAATGAAATACTAAAAATACTAGAAAGACTAAAAAACAACAAAAATAGAATAAAACTATAAAAATACTAAAATTAACCCCTAATTCTTTATTCACATCATTCTCTCCGCCTTCAAAAAATTTCGTCCTCGAACTCTAAAATTGAGGTCGAATGCAAAAATTTCCCAAAATTGCGGAAGAGGCAAAGCTTGATGGGACAAAACGTAATTTATAAAAATTAGAGGAGGATTCTTCAATTATTGCATTAATCTTCCTCTTCTTATTCATGCCACACATGTTAATCATCAAAATTACTTACTCCCTGGGTAAAAAACCAAGGTTTTGGTTCCAAACCCTAATTCTTTAATTTGTTCTTAATAGGATGGGGTCAAAATGGGCTGAAATTGGATTGAATTTGTGGGAGGAGGGTTCTTGATTGATTCTTGATAATTTTGTAGGGTTTGGGTTGGTTGACTTAGGGTTTAATAGGGTGTGGTATGTGTATTTGAGGGTTTCCAAACATGAGAGGATAAATGGGGAGGTTATGGTTTATTTGGGTTGGGCTTTGGACAAGGGAGGGTAGAAACACAAGGGTTTCTTGATCAAGATTTTGATTATTAGTCTTCATGGGTGCCGGGTGGAGATCGGAACACTCTTGAACACCCTCAGTGGGTTTTATGGTCTCTTTTGGTAGTTGGAGACCACGGATGATGTCGTCGTTTGGGAGAAGTTTCAATCAGTGGTGGAGTGTTCGGGCCATATTTTGGAGTGGAAGACACCAGAATGGAGCCAGAGGGGGCTATCAGAGCCGAGCCACCTTCCTAAAGGAAGATTTGTTTCCTTGGGCAGTGAAATGGGGCGTTTGAGGTGCTGGTTCTTGTCGGAGGGTGAATCTGAGTCGTCGGCTGGTTTTCTAGGTAAGGGCAATTTTGTCTATGATGTTCGATGAATGGAGAAGGGTGGTTGGCCATCAGAGGAGGGGGTTGAACCCTGGACGGAGTGAACTGCCTCGATAGCGGGAAGATCTGGTGAACCTGTGCTGGGATACCTCTAATGGGTTCGTTGTGCACCGACAAGGAGTGTATTTGTCTAGTCGCACCTGTTTGACAATGGATAGGGATATAATTCGTTGTAATAGTTGGATGATGGTCAAGAGGTCAAGTCGGGGGTCAATGGGTTTGGGGAAGGTTGGACGACAGTTGGTTCTGGTCAGAAGGGCTAGCTGCCGGGTCTGGTGGGATTGGGAAAGGGTTCTTCTCTTGCTGGTGTGGGTAAGGGTTGGAAGAGGGTGGTTGGATGATGGTTGTGGTGGTTCTTGAGGTGGTGGTGGGTGAAATAAGGTTAGGGTTTTGATTTTCTTGGGGTCGGTGTGCGAAATGGGTTGCGTAAGTAGAGGGATTTTTGGGGCTTGGGTTAGGGTTAGGATTAATGGTGGTGGGGGGTTTAGGGTTTAGGGTCTAGGGTTTAGGGTGGGTGGTGGTTGAGGGAGGTGAGCATCGATGAATCTATCCATCCGAGGCCTTTAATTGGTTGAGGACTTGCAAGATTTGATTGTAAGATTTTTTCGTAGAGGTGTTCATCTTTTCTTGGACCCAGCTTGACGTTGCTTACGAGTTTTTATTTTTTTAACAACAACAACAGCCGGTGGAGCGACTAGGCTCTAATTCCAATTGACATAAATGACGTCAAATGTGAGAAAGAAAAGATAAATCTCTCTAAACTCTCTCAAATCTCAATATCTCAAAAATAGAAGAATGCCTCAAATGAGGCTACAAAAGAGAATTTATAGGAAGGAGGTTACTTGACCTCTAAGCTATGAATCTAATTACATTTATGTCCCGAAGAACCAATACATTCCATCTTCTAAATACTAAGAAAAAGGAATATACAATGAAATACTAAAAATAAAAGAAAGACTAAAAAATAATAAAAATACAATAAAACCCAAAAAATACTAAAAATAACCCGTAATTCTTCATTCACATCATATATATGGGGTAAATTACAGCAAAATCCCTCAACTATGATAATGCATAAAATTCTGTGAACCATTCCTGTTTTATGCAATTTCTTCTTTACTCAAAAAGGTTTTAGTGGCGCATAAAGAGGTGTTTGCATCTTCTATTCATTAGCATGATGGTTGGATCTCTTGCATTTTACTCTAATTTATATGGTAAAATCTCTTGATCTTAAAATTTACTTTTCATATATATGCAGCAACAACAAACCAACAATGACATGCGTGCTCTTATCATAAAAATAGAAAAAAGGCTAGAGATTTTCCTAAAATGCAAGAGAAATGTTTATGATCCCACCAAGAAGTTAAATGAGAGAAAAATAAGCATGACCTACTTGGAGTGGTACAAGAAGGTCACAACCGAACACGGAGGCTACTACGACAGCTACAAAAACACGCGTTCAAGAAGCTGAGAAGAGATAGTGAGCAAAGAAAATATCGTTAAGCACTAGAGAATCCTCACACAATACTGGTCCAATGTGGTCAAAGATGCAAATAAAATGCCCCAGAAGGAAGGAGTGTCCTTTCGAAAACGCTGGCTTTACACAGGGACAAATTACAGAAGAATGGTTAAACAACTTAACATCGCCATGTATTACCAGAAAGGAAAGAAAGACTATTTAAATTTTAGAAGAGATGAACACTTCAAATTCTTGGAGCAGTTGATGAATGATGAGAAACTAGTGGGGCAACAAAATAATGTCAATGAGAGAAAAAAGGCTTGGAGTCTAACTAAGGATTCTTGCTTTTGGGCACATGTGGAGGAGGCAATTATTTCATGCAGTGTGTTGAATAATAGATGAAGTAGTTCAGTAGATAAAGAGTTGTCCCGAGAAAATTTGACTAAGTTTGAGGATTATGTAATGATTTTGATAAGAACTTATTTGGTTTTGTGTGAGATTTTCTTGGAGCAGAGTAGTTTCATGAAGTGGTGGAAAGTGTATGAGACAATCATGGGAGCTTTGTATAAGTCGTTACTAGCTAATTTTATGAGGAATCGTTATCGAGAGTATGCTTAGTGACTTCACGGTGGTGCTCGAATAACACAAAATTTCCATTCGATCTTCTGCAAATTAAGTGTAATCAAGAAAATGTAAAGTGTTTAATACAAATTGGATCATATATTTTTCTTTTTCTTTTTTTGCTTTGCTTTTCCCAGCCTGAGTTTAGGTATGCATATCTTTTTCTTGGGAAATAACAAGGACCTTTCGAGTTCCCAACCACTGTTAGGGTCACATTGAAGTCACCTCTAAAGAAATAGAAATCGGTTACACCTCCACTCTGGGTTTTAACAACAATTTGGAGTGTTCTTTTGCCACACTTTGTGAGCTTCTTTTTGGGGGGTTATTGTTGTTTTTTAAATTTGGGGGTTTGACTCAAAATTAACTATAAAAATAGGGGTTAAAGTAAAAATAACCCAAATACCTATCTATACAAAGAAACCATGCCTCAGATATCTACTTCCACCTCCAATTTGTACCCCATTGTTTTATCAGCATTGAATTTGTTAAGCAGGTAGGAACTAAAGAATCGAAAGTATTTGTTGTGGATTCTCTTTATTTCGCCTCCAATTGGTATGTTCAGTAGTTTATCACTCTTGACTCTCGAACCCTTCCCAATTAGTAGTTTAGGCACTTTGATTGATTATGCAGCTTAATAATATAGACGGTAACAATTTTTGTTCGTGCCGTGTTTGTATTTAAATGATTTAGTCACTATATTGGAGTGGGTTCGTCTTGTGTAAGACTCGATCTGTCTCTAATGGGTTAGAGCAACCCTTGTGAGTATGCTAAATGTTTAAATTTGGTGTTTGGACGATTGTTGTGGGCATGGTAAATGTCTATGTATGACATTTCATACAACAAATAGCAACTGACAAAGGCGTGTTTTGTGCATTCGGGGCTTAAACGGAATAAGATGTTAGGCCTGAAATTGAAAAAAAAGCTCTCAAAGAACATGATGTTCCGCTTGAGGAATAGTGTAATTTTTTCAGATCTTGTTATGCGGAACATCATGTTTCTCCTAACTTTATTTGTTCCAATGTAGTTGCATGGTAAATATATCCTACCCACAACATTTTCCTCTCTTTTTTTCTACTAAATATACCCACCAACATCTAAACATACCCTACCCATAAGGGATACTCTTAATCTACCCGCACCCATTTAGGGGTTAACACATTACTGAATATGTTCTTGTTAAGTTTTCATGTTGACAGGTAACTCATCACCTCTGTAATGCTCGTGTAATTTGAGTGACACCTTTTTGGGATATAAATTGCAATAATCAGTCAAGATGTGACAACAACATAAATTTCAATGACTGACTCATGCATTTTAATGGCATCAATGTGGCAATAAAATTATATTCAAATATGCCATTTGTCTAGAATCTTTCTTTTCATCTAGTTACAACTACCAAAAGTGAAGTGGCTTTTAAATGTTATCACAACCCACAACACTATGTTTGGGCACATGGAGTATGATAATGATTTTTAATCTCATAACGTTTTCTCCAATTACTTTCAGATGTGGACGAAAACCTAAATAATCACTAAGTTAATTTCAAATGGTAGGTAAGTGAATATCCAGTTAAAATTTATTGACCCACGTTGATAATTAACGAACACAGATTAAGTTCTCAATACTTCCACAGGTAACACAAGATTGTCATGCAAACAACAAGTTTGAACCCCGGATTATTTCAGGGACATATAAATATGTGTGTGAGAGAGAAAGAGAGAGGTTTTTAAGGAAGGGAAAAGAAAGAAAATTAACATAAATGAATCAGGTTTGTTACACGTTTGTATATATTTATTGAGAAAAGACCTAATATTGAACATAGTCTGTTGCAGATCTCATTGAATTAAATTACTGATTACAACCCAAGGCACACACTTTAAATGAGTTTCCAATTGATAGTTGATTATATTACATAGTTGTGAATTATTTGCCCCTTGCTCTCCTTTATAGAAGAATCCCCATCTTATCATTGTCTAAGAATACTTTTGATAATGAAAAGGAAAAAGGTCTTGAGCAAAGGAGTATCTGAAGTGGGAGATGATGCATTAATATTTATTCACAAGGGTCTTTAATAAGATATGTGCATATACTTTTGGGACAGGCTAGCCATATATTTTATGTCCAAAGAGTTATATTAATGTTATAATGAATGAGTCTGTAACATCTATCATCCAAACATATGCTATTACAGCATATTAGGTGTTGGATTTTTTTATTTTATTTGGTATAATCCAATTTTTGAAACTTTTGAGCATGTATTCTAGGATGTGCCTAATTCCCTTTCTTTTGCACATGTTAGATATTTCACCTGTAAAGTTCTTCCACTAAGCTGTCTCATTCCATTTATTCTCATTAACTCTTTTCAATTGTCTCTCTCATATCATAGTTATATTGTTTCCTTGCACTTCACCATCCTAAAATTTGAAACTTTTGGATAATTTTTTGCTCATACATTTATGTACAAAGTACACTAAAAAGAGGCATAACAAACTATCTACTGTAGTCATAGCACAAGAATCATTGCTTTAGAATATAATAAAGGATAATCTTAACTGGAAGATATGATCATAACTGAAAGATATTTACAACATGTGCCCCAATAAAGTAAATAGAGAATTAATGTAAAGGTCATGTTCCTTCCTATATTTGGATTTTTAGGACAATGCTTTTCAAGTTTATAAATCTAGTCCCTGTGGTACAATAGTATTTATTTGTGTGATTTCTTTAGAGCTAGGAGTTCATTTTTTGGGTCCGCGCTAGCGATGCCATTTTTCATGGTGTTTTTATTGCAGGGACTAAATTTATAAAATTATTTGGAGTGTCCTATATTTATACACTTTGAGAATTATGAGGACCTTTCCACAAAACCCTCTAAAGTAAATGTCATTCCCAGTGATAAGGAAAAA
This sequence comes from Sambucus nigra, assembly GCA_949130495.1. Taxonomy (NCBI): domain Eukaryota; kingdom Viridiplantae; phylum Streptophyta; class Magnoliopsida; order Dipsacales; family Adoxaceae; genus Sambucus; species Sambucus nigra. The sequence goes on from OX422219.1 coordinate 95,046,944, forward strand.
AAATTACCCATATGGAACGAACAGGAAAAACATGTTAGCATGAGTTTAAAAACACAGTTACAGAAACAAGATTCAGGGCATACACAAAAAACAACCACACAGTACAACTTAAGTTCAATGTACAATTATCCCTATAAGAGGGTTGCGCCGCAATTGTCTTAGAAGCATAGATGTGTCTAGAAAATCATGAACGTGCTAACATAGCAAAATATGAAACTATTAAGTTATAACACGGCGAGGATACGAGATAAATAGATATAAATTTTTATACAGGGATTTAAAAGAAGGGTCATTTGACGAAAAGTCCTTCGATATGTTTTTAATTAACATTTAATCCAAGCCTTTTTATATTGTCTAATAAAGTTCCTCATCATATAAAACACTCACAACTGTTCTTTCTTCTCGTATCCTAAAACCCTAATAAAAATTTGTTAAAAAATAAACAAGAGACTCTGAAACATGAAAGAAATATGGTGATTTAAGTGCAATATGTACTTAACTCTCAATTCCTAAACATCAATCGTCCCTTCAAAGAACATGAAAAAAAAGACATGTTTGACTATTAATATCTCCATGAAAAACATGAAAATGAAGATGTTTTTAAGGTTAATAATTTCGCCGAGAACTCTCTAGGGTTAATAGTGATTGTAGAGAAGGGGAATGGAGGTATGCCCGACATGTTGAAGCTGTATCCTTGTCCCTATTGTGTTTGACACCAAGACTTCACCTCTGTCTATATGACAGAACCGACACATTAATGGTTAAGGTGTTGGCCAGTATACAGTTCAAAATAATTTATTATGTTAATGGATAATAATGGGTACACACTAGGGGTGTGTTTCGGCCGGATCGGATAAGAATAGGGGTGTTCAAAAATTTTTCCCAAATTTTTGGAATTTTAAAAACCTTTCCGAAATATGAAAAATAAATTTCGGAAAATCAATTTCTTTTCCATGTCGGCGACTTTGGAATAATCAGAATTTTTGGATATTTTTTTATTCAGAAAAAATTAGGAAAAATAGGAAATATCAGTTCTATCTTTTTCGGATAATATCGGAAACACAAAATTATCAATTTTATCTTCTTTATTCCACTTTTTTTTGGGGGGTGGGGGTAGTCTTATTTCCATAAAAATGTCAATTTCAAACAATATTGAGTATTTATGCAAGCTTAAAAGTTGAACCTGATAAGACCAAGTGAGTAGTGCACATTACTATGAGAAAAAATAAGCAAAGAATAACATCAATGTTAGTAGGCATACAAGGAAAACAGTTAAGTTATTTTCCCTATGATTCCATGAACATCCCAATCATAAATTGCAATTATTTATAGACTTATACAGATACAACAAGATGCAGGCAATATACGATGACTATACTGTGGATCATCGTATTTTTTATTTCATTTTCTTCGAAGGCGTTCCGGACCGGGTGTCCAGGGGCGGCCCGGATTGCTGGTGAAAAAAGATGGACGAAATCATTGATGACGAGTTAAGTCAATTGAAGGCTCTGATATGTTTAATAAATAGAGCTACAAAACTGTGTTTAATAGATCGGAGAGGAATGAGACCATACCTGATTGAGTGAGAGGAATTATAAATGAAAGGATTCAGGAATTCTTTCTAATTAGTTTAGAAATGATAAAAGAAGGGGGTAAAAGAACCTTTATATAGGTAAAAATTAAGGGTTGAGATTATTTTAAATGAATGGGTGGGATTGTTTTAAATGAAGGGTGAGATTATTAGGAAATGTGATGAGTAAAAATTATTAAAATGAATAAAAATACTATTATTTTGAAAAATATTTTGGATAAATCGGATCGGCGTGATATCGGAATTTTCGGATCGAAAATTGGAAAGTCAGAAATTTATATTTGATTTCCAATACCATTCCAATTTATATCGGAAAAGTCAAAAATCGGAAAAATTCAGATCGGAAAAATTAAAATGGTGCCAAAATTAGAAAAATTCGGATCAAAAATTGGAAAATTCGGAAATAATTGACACCCCTAGTAGACACGTCACGCTAAAAAATAACCGGTTGAATTTGAATATGATTTTTTACACGATAAAAAAATCGCGTGTTTAGAAATAAACCCCATAAGACCAACACAATAAAAATCAACACAAACATGACTCAACAAGTCACCATGCCAAGTCTACCTCTGATCATCACCACTCATATAGATCTTCATATTCAGTCGATTAGGTTTATACTATAGCATAATAGTAGGGCTGATAAAAACTAATATGAAAATCATTAATTCACCACATCAAAGATCCTTCCAGAGATAGATTGATGATCCCCGATTCCAACTCCACAGATGGAAAATAAAGCTTTGAATTTTTTTTTTCCAAAAAGGGTGTCCAATAAAAAAAATTACAAACAAGATTGAGGAAAAAGACAACAATGTGCAAGACACAAATGCAAACATGTAAGAAGTTTCAATCAAAATTAAACCTCAAGAGAAGGAAATTATCTTAATTAATCTTTATTTTTTCCTCTCCATCATCACTTCGGAGAACTAAGTCAATTCCTCTTAGTTTACATTTCACCATTGACCACAACATGTATCAAAACAGTCAAATTAATAAATGGACACCTCAGATCAAAGTAAAAAAACCAAACCCAACGAAAGTAAATTATCCACAATAATTACAATCCATTATCCACAAAAACAAATGTAATACAAAAATTACTTTAAGACCCCATTTGAAGCTTAGTCGTAGCGAGAGAAAAATCCATTCCAATAAACTACCACACATGAAAACTCCAAATGAATTCTCAAAAATCTTCCTTTTGTTGACCTCTCAATTCGATATATTTAATGGAAAACGCAGAAAGATAAATTTTCTAAGGTTGACTTAGTGAATCATTCAAAAATTTCTCAGCGAAATATTTCAATAAAAGTGAGAAGAAAATAAAGCTCATATAGGGTTTCTAAAGAGAGAAAGAGGATCTCTCAGATTTGAAAATTTCGTAAAGTGCAACGAAGACTTCTAAATGAATAAAGGAGATAAAAAGTGTTTTTATAGTAAAAATTTATTTTTCATGATCCTAGTAAATTGTGTGCAAGGACCAAATCTGACACCATGCACACACCCTTTAAATGAGGTAAAAAGACATACCTAACTGATTTCGTGCAAACGGTGCCAAATCCTTATTGTGTACATAGTTTTTGTCACGAGATACATCTTTCAAAATTCATATATCCCAAAAGATTCCTTTTGCACATGTATAAAAAAGGTGTCATTTAAGGGAAAAACAAGTGAATAAAATATGGAAAAAGTTAGAGGAAATCTAATGTGTATCAAAGTCATATACCAAATCCATAAAGGTCTTAAAGTCATACAAATGTCCACCTGGAGTCTCTGAATATGATGAAGAGCTAAAATGGCAATTGGTTAGGACACAAATAGAGGCTTGTAAGGAAATCAAGTATCTAGATGCACTAGGATCGTCAAGGATATGTTCTCGAACGATAGACAAAATATTTTGACATGAAACATGCCAAGTGGACTAAAACATTATGACATGAAATAAAATATTTAAATTCCATTGGACTTGTTATGGGTTGGATGCGATAGTGGTTTTTCTTGCTAAAGTTTTCACTGCAAAATCCTAATATGCTAATCGTGAATAATTTTATTTACCTCCACTAGTAATAACCAATTGCATGAAGTTTGGGTTAAATAATTTTATTCGATAATATTAAAATTTGGCTCGAATATAAAACTGATTTTAATTTGATTTGTGTGTATATTAATTAAGAAACTACGCAATTAAATTTAGAACCTTAGGCACATACCTAATTTAATCCTTAGCATGTTCTAGGTTGACCATCACTCACATTTTAATAAGATAATAAGCAATATCAATCAATAAGACTTTAGTGAAAGTAAGTTCTCTCGCGTTAGATTCCCCCAACCAATTTTATTTTGAAGACTAAACTCCAACCCCACGTGCCTTAGCTTTTTGCATAATAACAAAGAACTCACTTTGTTCCAACCCAAATTCAATGGGAACTCTATCTCCGTTTAGTGTGAAAGACAATAACACAACAAAGAAAAATTAAAAATTCATTTCTCTTAAAGATAAATAGAAAGAGTATCCTTGTTTCCATCTGTTAGTCCTCATATCAATTTTTAAAACAAAGGTGTCTTCTATGTTTCTAGAATTCAGTTCGCATCAAAACTAGTTTGATTATATTATCGTAGATTGCCAATTTCGAGGACTATGTGACCATCTCCTCAATGATCTTCACACTCATGACCACCAAGTATGCCTAGCATAGAGCTCTACGTATACCAAATAAGAATAGGGGTCGTTCGTCAGTGATTGCACCTTGCAACAGATAAAAAAGTGCAATTCAACTGGGATACACCCGCCTAAGAGAAACATGAGCATCCAAAATGGTGGAGTTAAAAGACACACGGACGGTTAAAGTTACAAACTGAGAGCTTTGCAGTGGTGGGCGAAAGCGAACAAATTTTATACGAAAAATGGTAGAGGTTCTTTAGTTTTGCTGAACGGCTACTGGATTTGTAAAGGGTTCCTATGAACTTCATTTGTTCGTAGGAATTCCTACGAACTTCTGAAGTTCGTAACAAATATAAATAATCATTTTCATTATATATTTGGTTTCCTACAAACAACATTAGTCCATAATATTTCCTATAAACAAATGAAATTCGTAGGAAATATTTTTTTTATTTCCAACGAACAACATTGGTTCGTAGAAAAAATGTCGCAAATTCAAAGTCTTTCACTATCGCGAAGTCTCCATATGAAAGAAGGTACAAAAAGGATTTTCGTTTTGTAAACATACTTTTCCTGAGCAGTTACCATTGTGGATGCTTTTAGGGGCTCTAGAAGGAGGAGGACCGAGAAACTCTGATCCTCATATCAACCTTGGGATCCCCCTTATATGAACCTCACATCTCAAATAAAAAGAAAAAGAAAAATAGTACTCCCCCTAAAATGAACATCACTCCCACTAAAATGAATACCACCTCATAAAGAAATACATGCAAGGTGAAATCATGAAAGACATGGAAGAGAAAAAAAACATGTGGTGGTAGGAGCGTGTGTTCAATGACACGACGGGAATAGGAAAGATTTCAACAACATATAATGAAAGGGTGTGGGAATGAATAAAGAATATATAATAAAACATGAAAATCTATGACAAGTAATATCTTAGTTTAAGGAGTATATACCTCTAAGAAAGTGTTTGCGCACTCACTTTCTTTAAAAAAAAAAACTATATTTTGTCTCTTTATTTTTTTTTAAAAAATAGGGGTATTTGCACATAAGTTTTTTCTTTAAAATAAAATTAGTCTTCAACCCCATGTCAGAAGGCATATTCAATGTCTAATAATTTTTATTTTCACAAATGTATTTTTTGTGTTTATAAAAAAACAACTTTTTGTTAATATATTTTTGTAAATTATTGCATTTTTTTATTTGTATTGTTTAATTTTTTGCATTAAAAAAATACGTTTGTTAAAAATATATAAACAAGAAAGGTTTTAGAGCTTATACGCAACCCTTTCACACACACACACACACACACATCCCATAAAAAAGGGGAACAAAAAAGGAAAAAAAGGAGAAACTGCATTATCTTTAAGCGCGACAATATTAGTTGGAGGGAAATCTTCTTGTTGGGTATATATATATATGGAATGAAATAAATGATTTTGGGTAAGTGGACAAGTGGTAAGTTTGTGGGATTTCGTGCTTGAGGTCATGGATTCAATCCCTAGGAGGCACGCTAAAAATTAATAGTCTTTGATTGGGCCTTTGGGCTTCTCTTGAGTGCCCAGATTTTATACCCATTTACTATTTCGTTTTTAACTAATTTTAAACATGTTTTTAATTTTTGACTGAGTCTTCTATTCTAAATAAACTACCCATTAGTGGAGATATTAGTGGGTTAGTTGTGACACCACGCCTAATAAAATACCGGGCGATCACTCCTATATCAAATTAAAACAGGAGTTGCATATGGATCATTCTTAGCATGACTGTCGAAAACCAATTTAATTACTAATATCCTATTAGGCTGGTGTCAAAATTTTACTCAACTACTCTTTTTAAGCAACTACCCTTTAAAACATCCACACAGTTTATATAAATGAAACTGAAATGAAATAAAATAACCAAACACTCAGTTCAAATATAATACAACCAAATCGAATGCTGCACTAAAAGGCAGAAAAGAATAAATAAATGCAATTGGGCCATTGGCCCAAACATTTATAAAGTACCACCTATCTAGATTACAAGGATAGAAGCATCTATCGAGAACCTGGACGCATCCACAGCTGCTGCAGCAGACGTCTGACTCGAAGGAAGTGTCATCCAGGCGTCCCTGTGTCTGGACACCTATATAATATACATACATACATACATACATACATACATACATACATACATACATACATACATACATACATACATACATACATACATACATACATACATATATATAGCAAGAGATGGAAAAGTAGATAAACGGGCCAGAGCCCGAGTGTGAAAAATATTTTGCAAGTGCATAAATGCTTTATTTTTAAAAATGTGTTTTATATCATATTTAAATTTGGTATCGCACTTCCATGAGATACCCCTCACCTCTCTTCTAATAGTGCACACCTAGCGCATCCCTATAAACATCCTAGTCAAGCTACGCTGTCTGCTAATTCGTCACCCATCTTCTAACAACCCTCGTTATTCCAAGTACTAAGGGCTAAACTTCTCCCCAGTCTCAACACTATGCCATGTTCGTGCGTGGGGTGTCTCGTAGAGCGAAATCCAAACAAGGAACCCCCCCTATAAACTACTACGCGGCAAGGTCGATCGTCGAGATCCATTAGACCGTCAGTACATAACGTATATATATACTATATAAGGATATAAATCTTACAGTACACATCCGGATCTATCTCCCGTACAAACGTTTACTTTATATTCAACTTTATAATACACATCCGGATCTATCTCCCGGACTGAGAATCTCTTTATTCATCTTTTATAATACACATTCGGATCTATATCCCGAACTGAGGTTTACTATATACACATCCAGATCTATCTCCCGGACTGAGGATATTCTTTTTCATTTTTATCTCTTTATTCTCATTATTGATTTATATGACCTTGTTCTCATGCACAAGTAATATACCATACACACAAGCATCATAACCATCCCATCGAGCTATAACTCGAGGATGTAGTCTCATAGTGCCGATCCAAAAATCTGGGTTTACTCATCATACCACGGTACCAAGCCAGACTAACTCAATGGTCATGGTAAACATATACACAACGGTGGAGGCAGTCATGTTCCCCCTACAAGTGGGAATCACATAAATCGCACTCGAATGCAGGACGATCATGACCCGGGGACTATAATCACCCTGCTCCTCGAGCCTGGGGATTCACTCACAGCGTACAACCTCCCTGGATCGAACTAGAGCATATATATAATTTGGTTGTTCCAACCCTATACTCAAAGGAGAAGCCCGTGGAAATCAGCCATCTAAACACACATATACCATCACATACAGATACAGATGTATATATATCATATATATACTTTAATCACATAGTATATATATACTATCTATTCCTCCTTGAATACATATTAATGGACGTAATTGCCAATCACATCTAGCGATGACCAATAATCCCAAAGATTCTCTCAAAGAATCATATTCATACATTCATATACTCATTATACCATACCAGAAGTATTCCCTCACTTGATAAATAATAAATACCTTATTTCCATCTAAGGATTTAGTGGATATCTCCAAATATACCAATTTACATTAACAAAATAAGTATATTCTCCAATTCATCCTAATAATCTCATAGGATTCCCTCAACCATCATCAACATAATTATGTTATCCCGCATGTATAATCATATAGACCAAAATGGCCACTGAAACTATCCCAATTGATATTCTTCCCCGAATACCCTAAAATTTAATAGGTTGTGGATTTCCTTCCCACAACCCAAGGACTACATCTTGTCTAATTAATCATTTAGAGGTCCCCACCCTATTTTTAGGAACTCCTAATATTTATCTCCAAACAATCCTAGCCTTAATTCTCCCAATATCAGGTTTGATTTCTAACTAACAATTTCGATCTCGGACAGCCTTCCGTAGAAAAATCATTATAAATAAAAAAAATCAAAAAAATACGCGGTCGTAGCCCACGTGACCGTATCGAAAAGACTACAATTTTCATTTTTTGACCAAGAGCCGAATCGATTCGCCTCTAGGCCGAATCGATTCGGTAAGCACGCTAGCTACTATTCATCATCTTCTTCGAGACTGTTTCGGCCATTAAAGCTTCTCCCAAACTTTTGTCTCCTCTCCCGACATCCTACAACCCCAACCAACAACATATACACATATAACAAGGGTTCTAAACATCCTAGAACCCTAAACCAACAACTAATTTCGATTAAATCCTAAGTTTAACGAATTGGAAAATTATTGGGGTTTATTCATTTTAACTCCCGAAAACCCATTTTATCCACGAAAACCCAACCCAAAATCTTTAGGGGTTGTTATTACCAAACTACGATATGAGATTTATGCTCAAAAGTAAATAAAGCTAGTAAACACTTGCCCCGTGGATAAAATCCTACGATCCCGAGTCGAGTCCGGTGGAGTTTGGCCCGAAATCTTCCTTTTCTCCTCTTTTTCTTCCTTCCTCTCTCTCTTCTCTCCTTTCTTTCTCTTTTCTCCCCCTATCCCTCCTTATATATGGAGAAAAGGGTTTATACCCTTTTAAAACCAAAAATGACTCGTTTACTCAATCACGAGTTCTTTTAACTTTAAAAATTCCTAAAACTCAATTTCGGCTATAAGACACTCTTTCTGACTATCTCGACCATTCCGAGGCTCACCGCGTAGTCGAAATTTCTATCCGAGGTACTTGAATGCAACCCCCTATTTTAACCCATTGCATCTCACTGCGGGTTTTCCAATTACAAATCTTACCCTTTGTCGCTTTACTCAACGTCTACATATAATTAAAATACTTCGACATATTTACTTAATCCCAAAAGTAAATACAACACCCATCGAAAATCATCTCTCCTTGAAAATCCCAAAAGTCACTATTTCGAGAAATTCCTCAAATTTCCAATTTATACCCAATTATGGAATTTAATTATCCCCAAAAGGACGGGTTGTTACATACTCCCCCCCTTACAACGGAATTTCGTCCTCAAAATTCGGATATAACCTACACCACCGAACTAGGATTACAAATTTCCACTACGTCTTAGTACCCCGAAAATCAAAAGGCACTAACATGATAGTCCCTTACCATATTCCACCTATGTCAATGTGTACTAACACCTACTACCTTCACCACAAGCTCATCTGAATTTCTTCCCACTAACGCACAACAACGACGCGTTACTCTGATGGATTCTCTTGATGCCAATAAGAGAAAAGAGTCTATAACTACCGCTCTAACATCTCGCAAAGTTGATACCCTTTCTAACAAGTGTCCACTCGTCCACAACATGATAACTGATTTCCTTTAAAAAGAATACTCTATTAAGATTTGACTACTTTCAATAGTCTCATCGCTTTTCTTGGGCACGTTACCTCTTATTTCCCCTTATACAATTGGAATATCGCGTACCTCTCAAAAATTCCATCCAACACACTCCAAATCCATTCGTGACTACTTTACGGAATAAACTTCAACTTTATATACTACCCCCTTTTCTATTTCGGGCAGTATATAAAACCGACTTACTAAGGAGCCCATACACCTTTTTAACCCGTGCACCTCTGCATTACCATTATAAACGCTCGGCACGTAACATTCTCCCTAAATAAGGGCCTCCTTTCCTCGGTGTTAAATTCACACATGGATCTTCCCAACCCACGAAATTCAATTCTCCTCAGGGTTAATCAAGCAATTTTCTTGTGGCGTACTTCCCATAATCTTTCTATATTGGCGCCACTAACTCTATTGAACTTACTCTCTAATAAACCTACGATCTAGGTGTTGCCCCACCTCCACGAAACTAAGTATGTCCTTATTGCCCAAGGCCCCTATAAACTTTCGACATTTGCTTAGTTTCATGCATGGGACGTCTCGCAAAGCGAAATCCAGACAAGGAACCCTCCCGTTACACTACTCCATCGCGTTGTCGGTCATCGAGATATAGCGACCTAAGGCACACCAGCGGGACGTCCTAAATCCTACCTTGCTAACCTACGAACGCATTTCTACTCTTTTATCCTCCCACCTGAGCGAAAAGGAAAAACTAAGTAATCGAAGTGTCCGCTCTCTGCAAAAGCGTTACGATTATCATACCCAGAATATACTTCCTCAAAATTCTCGTTTTCATTAAGGCCTGGCTTTAATTCTCGAATCAATTTCTCTAAGTCCTACTTCACCCACCCACTTTTGGTGAGAGGACCACTTTAGTGCTTTTCCACAGCACAATATTTCCATAAGCATACTATTATCACATGGCTCATAGTCGATAGTGTTTCATTTACACTATATGACTTATCCACAAAACCCACATCCTTACATCCTATAAAATCTCTGCACTCCCGACGTCGTTAAGGTTCATGCGCGAAGCGTCTTGCAAAGATATATCCAAACAAGGAACCCCTCTACACACTACTACTTAACTTTGTCGGTCATGGAGGTCCATTATTTTCGAATATGCAACCGGGATAATCCTATCCCCTCTTTTAACCAAATGTGGTTTGAACTCCCATCTCTATTCAGGAGCCATACCACTAAGCGCTCGTACTACACTCAGTCTTTGCGCAATAAATAATGACCTTAAAGTCACAGCTCAACAATTAACCCGAAATACCTCAAATCACATCTATAAGGTCGCCACGCACTCAAATCATGATAATGAAACCTCTGCTCATCAAAGTTCCATCTATGCACATAATAAAGGCGAACTCAGCCTGTATCCAAGTGAGATATCGCAACAGCAACCCGTTCCACCCTGGAACTGCGAACACGATAGTATTACCATCATTAGCCTGTTATCGCTTCAAATAATGAAGAATATAATATACTCATAATATTACCATACTCGTGTAAACATATAAGACGAGTATCATAAGCCAGATATATATTTAAAATATCAACACCCACCTTTACAGCGAATGAAAGAAAAACATAACTCCGCTATCTCGGAAAACACATAGGCCTACATTATAAAATGTTATCGAGACCTCCATAAAACTCAAATTACACACACGAGTCTGGGGCTAACGAACACCGTGACTTTATCTAGCCATGCCAATTATACCTCTTCCTTTTGAGGTGAAACTCACAACAACAACTTCGCCAATCTCTCTAGCTACTCCAAATGGTTATTGGACTTGGTACACTTGCCCTAACTAAACCAAAATTACTTAACTCTATGCCCCATCTAAGCACCCTAATCTTGTCCTTTATTCCTATCGGGAAAGGACTAACCGTGCGGCTCCACACTCCACATCACTATTTTCATCACTGGCCTTCCTGACCACGATAAAGTTATCAGTATCATCTCACTCTATAGCCTCGCTCCTTACAATCATCTTACTAGTCCTCTTAGCTTCTTCGTTAAAAGGAAACTCCCCTACCGGTTTCAACAGCCTTATTTCAACAAATCTCCCCAAGTGGATGTCCACCAATGGGGAACATAGACACACCGACATTTTCTATATGCGTTCGAAATATTTCTCTAACGATCCTATCATTCCTTTGAAGGACTCTTTCTTCGTTGTACCTACCTCACCTCGATACAAGGTTCACTTCTCCATATCAATCTTTATCCACTGTCGGCCTCTAGCCGATCCTTATGTGAATAATTCAGAAACTGCATTCTTCTCATTCCTGATGAATCATTGGAACTCACGGTTAAAACTATCCATAAGATCCCTTTCGAACCCTTATCGTCACTGGGAAATTCAACTTTAGTACCACTCTCTACTACGGCGGTACTGCGATACTCATAACTACCATACTTTAGTAGTCGTTGCAACCATCCTTAGCAAACACTACAAAGTAAGTGACCCCCACTACGGTCCACGACCCCAACTTCTAACAGCTGCTCCACCTAAGCCTCGCCTCCTGCTGCCATCCAAGTCCCTCACACGAATCTCGAACGAGCGCACAAAAGATTACTATAATCTTATACTATGGCAGGAGAACGAAATCTCACAAGAGAAATCAACAATCCTAATCCTGAGCCTCTAAATCAAACCGAGAGCAAAGCTGAAAGTGTAGTACGTCCACACAGTTCCTAAGGACACTAGAACCTGATGCTCTGATACCATCTATGACACCCCGCCTAATAAAATATCGGGCGATCACTCCTATATCAAATTAAAATATGAGTCGCATATGGATCATTCTTAGCATCAATGTCGAAAACCAATTTAATTACTAATAACCTATTAGGCTGGCATCAAAATTTTACTTAACATCTCTTTTTAAGCAACTGCCCATTAAAACATCCACACAATTTATATAAATGAAACTGAAATAAAATAAAATAACCGAACACTCGGTTCAAATATAATATAACCACATCGAATGCCGCACTAAAAGGAGGAAAAGAATAAATAAATGCAATTGGGCCATTGTCTCGAACATTTATACAATACCTCCTTTCAAGATTACAAGGATAGAAGCGTCTATCGAGAACCTGCACGCATCCACAACTGCTGCAGTAGACGTCTGACTCAAAGGAAGTGTCATCCAGGTGTCCCTGTGTCTGGACACCTATATATATATATATATATATATATATATATATATCAAGAGGGGGAAAAGTAGAAAAACGGGTCAGAGTCCGAGTGTGAAAAATATTTAGCAAGTGCATAAGTGCTTTATTTTTAAAAATGAGTTTTATCTCATATTTAAATTTGGTATCGCACTCCCATGAGATACCCCTCACCTCTCTTCTAATAGTGCACACCTAGTGCATCCCTATAAACATCCTAGTCAAGATACACTGCCTACTAATCCGTCACCCATCTTCTAACAACCCTAGTTATTCCAAGTACTACGGGCTAAACTTCTCCCCGGTCTCAACATTATGCCATGTTCATGCATGGGGTGTCTCGCAGAGTGAAATCCAAATAAGCAACCCCCTTTATACACTACTACGCGGCAAGGTCGATCGTCGAGATCCATTAGACCCTTAGTACATAATGTATATATATACTATATAATGATATACATCTTACAGTACACATCTCTATCTATCTCCCAGACTGAGGTTTACTTTATATTCATCTTTATAATACACATCCGGATCAATCTCCTGGATTGAGAATCTCTATATTCATCTTTTATAATACACATCCGGAACTATCTCCCGGACTGAGGTTTACGATATACACATCTGAATCTATCTCCCAGACTGAGGATATTCTTTTTCATTTTTATGTTTTTATTCTCATTAGAGATTTATATTACCTTGTTCTCATGCACAAGTAATATACCATACACACAAGCATAATAACTATCCCATCGAGTTATAACTCGAGGATGCAGTCTCATAGTGCCGATACAAAAATCCGGGTTTACTCATCATACCATGGTACCAAGGCAGACTTACTCAATGGTCATGGTAAACATATACACAACGGTGGAGGCGGTCATGTTCCCCCTACAAGTGGGAATCACATAAATCGCACTCGAATGCAGGACGATCAGGACCCGGGGACTATAATCACCCTTCTCCTCGAGCCTGGGGATTCACTCACAGCGTACAACCTCCCTGGATCGAACTAGAGCATATATATAATTTGGTTGTTCCAACCCTATACTCAAAGGGGAAGCCCGTGGAAATCAGCCATCTAAACACACATGACATACAGATACAGATGTATATATATCATATATATACTTTAATCAAGTAGTATATATATACTATCTATTTCTCCTTGAATATATATTAATGGACGTAATTGCCAATCACATCTAGCGATTACCAATAATCCCAAAGATTCTCTCAAAGAATCATATTCATACATTCATATACTCATTATACCATACCAGAAGTATTCCCTCACTTGATAAATAATAAATACCTTATTTCCATCTAAGGATTTAGTGGATATCTCCAAATATACCAATTTACATTAACTAAATAAGTATATTCTCCAATTCATCCTAATAATCTCATAGGATTCCCTTAACCATCATCAACATAATTATGTTATCCCGCATGTATAATCATATAAACCAAAATGGCCACTAAAACTATCCTAACTGATATTCGTCCCCGAATACCCTAAAATTTAATAGGTTGTGGATTTCTTTCCCACAACCCAAGGACTACATCTTGTCCAATTAATGATTTAGAGGTCCCCACCCTATTTTATAAACTCCTAATATTTATCTCCAAACAATCCTAGCCTTAATTCTCCCAATATCAGGTTTGATTTCTAACTAACGATTTCGATCTCGGACAACCTTCCGTTGAAGAATGATTATAAAGCCAAAAAAAATTAGAAAAATACGTGGTCGGTGCCTACGTGACCGTATCGAAAAGATCTACAGTTTTCATTTTGACCAAGAGCCGAATCGATTCACCTCTAGGACGAATTGATTCGGAAAGCATGCTGGCTACTGTTCACCGTCTTCTCCGATACTTTTTTCGGCCATTAAAGCTTCTCCCAAACTTTTGTCTCCTCTTCCGACAGCCTACAACCCCAACCAACAACATATACGCATATAAAAAGGGTTCTAAACATCCTAGAACCCTAAACCAACAACTAATTTCGATCAAATCCTAAGTTTCCCGAATTGGAAAATTATTGGGGTTTATTCGTTTTAACTCCCGAAAACCCGTTTTATCCACGAAAACCCAACCCAAAATCTTTAGGGTTTGTTATTACGAAACTACGATATGAGATTTATGCTAAAAAATAAATAAAACAAGTAAACACTTGCCTCGTGGATAAAATCCAACGATCCCGAGTCGAGTCTGGCGGAGTTTGGCCCGAAATCTCACTTTTCTCCTATTTTTCTTCCTTCATCTCTCTCTTCTCTATTTTCTTTCTCTTTTCTCCCCCTCTCCCTCCTTATATAGGGAGAAAAGGGTTTATACCCTTTTAAAACCAAAAATGACTCATTTACTGAATCACGAGTCCTTTTAACTTTAAAAATTCCTCAAACTCAATTTCGACTATCAGACACTCTTTTCTGACTATCTCGGCCATTTCGAGACTCACCACGCAGTCAGAATTTCCATTCGAGGTACTTGACTGTAACACCTTATTTTAACCCATTGCATTTCACAACGGGTTTTCCAATTACAAATCTTATTTTTTATCGCTTTACTCAACGGCGACATATAATTAAAATACTTCGACATATTTACTTAATCCCAAAAGTAAATACAACACCCATCGAAAATCATCTACCCTTGAAAATCCCAAAAATCACTATTTTGAGAAATTCCTCAAATTTCCAATTTATACCCAATTATGGAATTTAATTATCCCCAAAAGGACGGGTTGTTACATACTCCCCCCTTACAACGGAATTTCTTCCTCGAAATTCGGATATAACCTACACCACCGAACTAGGATTACAAATTTCCACTACGTCTTAGTACCCCCAAAATCAAAAAGCGCTAACATGATAGTCCCTTACCATATTCCACCTATGTTAAGGTGTAATCAAACCTACTAGCTTCACCACAAGCTCATCTGAATTTCTTCCCGCTAACACAGAACAACGACGCGTTACTCTGATGGCTTCTTTTGCTGCCAATAAGAGAAACGAGTCTATAACTACCGCTCTAACATCTTGCAAAGTTGATACCCTTGCTAATAAGTGTCCGCTCGTCCACAGCAGGACAACTGATTTCCTTTAGAAAGGAAACTCTACTAAGATTTGACTACTTGCAATAGTCTCATCGCTTATCTTGGGCACATTACCTCTCATTGCCCCTTATATAACTGGAATATCGCATACCTCTCACGACATTCCATCCAACACACTCCAAATCCATTTGTGACTGACTTACGTCATAAACTTCAACTTTATATACTACACCCTTTTCTATTTTGGGTAGTATATAAAACCGACTTACTAAGGTGACCATACACCTTTTTAACCCGTGCACCTCTGCACAACCATTGTAAACGCTCGACACGTAACACTCTCTCTAAACAAGGGCCTCCTTTCCTCGGTGTAATACTCACACATGGATCTTCCCAACCCATGAAATTCAATTCTCCTCGGGGTTAATCAACCAATCTTCTTGTGGTGTACTTCCCAGAATATTTCTATATCGGCGCTACTAACTCTATTGAACTTACTCTCTAATAAACCTACGATCTAGGCGTTGCCCCACCTACATGAAACTAAGTATGTCCCTAGTGCCCAAGGCCTCTCTTAACTTCTGACATTTGCTTGGTTTCATGCGTGGGACGTCTCGCAAAGTGAAATCCAGACAAGGAACCCTCTTGTTACACTACTCCCTCGTGTTGTCGGTCATCAAGATATAGAGACCTAAGGCACACCAACGGGACGTCCTAAATCCTACCTTGCTAACCTACGAATGCATTTCTACTATTTTATCCTCCCACCTGAGCGAAAAGGAAAAACTAAGTAATCGAAGTGTCCGCTCTCTACAAAAGCGTTACGATTATCATAACCAGAATATACTTCCTCAAAATTCTCCTTTTCATTAAGTCCTGGATTTAATCCTCGAATCAATTTCTCTAAGTCCTACTTCACCCACCCACTTGTGGTGAGAGGACCACTTTAGTGCTTTTCCATAGCACAATATTTCCATAAGCATACTATTATCACATGTATCATAGTCTATAGTGTTTCATTCACACTATATGACTTATCCACAAAACCCACATCCTTGCATCCTATAACATCTCTCCACTCTCGACGTCGTTAAGGTTCATGCGCGGAGCGTCTTGCAAAGCAAAATCCAAATAAGGAACCCCTCCACACACTACTACTTAACTTTGTAAGTCATGGAGGTCCGTTATTTTCGAATATGCAACCGGGATAATCCTATCCCCTCTTTTAACCAAATGTGGTCTGATCACCCATCTCTATTCAGGAGCCATACCACTAAGCGCTCATACTACACTCAGTATTTGCGCAATCAATAATGAGCTTAAACTCACAGCTCAACAATTAACCTGGGATACCTCAAATCACATCTATAAGGTCGCCACACACTGAAATCATGATAATGAAACCTCTTCTCATTGAAGTTCCTTTCTATGCACATAATAAAGGCGAACTCAGCCTGTATCCAGGTGAGATATCGCAAGAATAACCCATTCTACCCTGGAACTACGGACACGATAGTCTTTCCATCATTAGCGTGCTATCGCTCCGAACAATGAAGAATATAATATACTCATAATATTACCATACTCGTGTAAACATATAAGACGAGTATCATAAGCCAGATATATAATTAAAATATCAACACCCACGTTTATAGCGAATGAAAGAAAAACATAACTCCGCTATCGCGGAAAACACATAGGCCTACATTATAAAATTTTATCGAGACCGCCACAAAACTCAAATTACACAAACGAGTCTGGGGCTAACGAATACCGCGGCTTTAACTAGCCATGCCAATTATACCTCTTCCTTCTGAGGTGAAACTCACAACAACAACTTAGCCAATCTCTCTAGCTACTCCAAATGGTTCTTGGACCTGGTACACTTGCCCTAACTGAACCAAAATTACTTAACTCTATGCCCCATCTAAGCACCCTAATCTTGTCCTTTATTCCTACCGGGAAAGGACTAACCGTGCGTCTCCGCACTCCACATCACAATTTTCATCACTGGCCTTCTGACCACGATAAAGTTATCAGTATCATCTCACTCTATAGCCTCGCTCCTTAAAATCATCTTACTAGTCCTCTTAACTTCTTTGTTAAAAGGAAACTCCCCTACCGGTTTTAACAACCCTATTTCAACAAATATCCCCATGTAGATGTCCACCAATGGGGCACATAGACACACCGACATTTTTCGTATGCATTCGCAACATTTCTCTAACGAGCCAATCATTCCTTTGAAGGACTCTTTCTTCATTGTACCTACCTCACCTCGGTACAAGGTTCACTTCTCCATATCACTCTTTATCCACTGTCGACCTCTGGCCCATCCTTATGTGAATAATTCAGAAACGGCATTCTTCTCATTCCTGCTGAATAATGGGGACTCACGGTTAAAACTCTCATAAGATCCCTTTCGAACCCTTATCGTCACTGGGAAATTCAACTTTAGTACCACTCTCTACTACGGTGGTACTGCGATACTCATAACTACCATACTTTACTAATCATTACAACCATACTTAGCGAACACTACAAAGGAAGTGACCCCCACTACGGCCCACGTCCCCAACTTCTACCAGTTGCACCAGTTAAGCCTCGCCTCCTGCTGCCATCCAAGCCCCACAAACGAATATCGAATGAGCGCGTAAAAGATTACTATAATCTTATACTATGGCAGTAGAACGAAATCCCACAAGAGACATCAGCAATCCTTATCCCGAGGCTCTATATCAAATCGAGAGCAACGCTGAAAGCGTAGTATGTCCACACAGATTCCTAAGGACACTAGAACCTGATGCTCTGATACCATCTGTGACACCCCGCCTAATAAAATACCGAGAGATCACTCCTATATCAAATTAAAATAGGAGTCTAATATGGATCATTATTAGCATCACTGTCGAAAAATAATTTAATTACTAATAACCTATTAGGCTGGCATCAAAATTTTACTTAACTACTCTTTTTAAGAAACTACCCATTAAAACATCCACACAATTTATATAAATGAAACTGAAAAGAAACAAAATAACCGAGCACTCGGTTCAAATATAATACAACGAAATTGAATGCCGCACTAAAAGGCGGAAACTAATAAATAAATGCAATTGGGCCACTGGCCCGAACATTTATATAGTACCTCCTATCTAGATTACAAGGATAGAAGCGTCTATCGAGAACCTGCACACATCCACAGTTGCTGCTGTCGACGTCTGACTCAAAAGAAGTGTCATTCAGGCGTCCCTGTGTCTGGACACACACACACACACACACACACACACACACACACACACACACACACATATATATATATATATATATATATATATATATATATATATATATATATATAGCAAGAGAGGGAAAAGTAGATAAACGGGCCAGAGCCCGAGTGTGAAAAATATTTAGCAAGCGCATAAGTTCTTTATTTTTAAAAATCTATTTTCTCTCATATTTAAATTTGGTACCGTACTCCCATGAGATACCCCTCACCTCTCTTCTAATAGTGCATAGCTAGCGCATCCCTATAAACATCCTAGTCAAGCTACACTGCCTACTAATCCCTCACCCATCTTCTAACAACCCTTGTTATTCAAAGTACTAAGGGCTAAACTTCTCCCCAGTCTCAACACTATGCCATGTTCATGCGTGTGGTGTCTCTAAGAGCGAAATCCAAATAAGGAACCCCCCTATACACTACTACGCGGCAAGGTCGATCGTCGAGATCCATTAGACCCTCAGTACATAGCGTATATATATACTATATAATGATATACATCTTATAGTACACATCCGAATCTATCTCCCGGACTGAGAATCTCTATAATCATCTTTTATAATACACATTCGCATCTATCACTCGGACTGTGGTTTACTATATACACATCCGGATCTATCTCCATAACTGAGGATATTCTTTTTCATTTTTATCTATTTATTTTCATTAGAGATTTATATTACCTTGTTCTCATGCACAAGTAATATACCATACACACAAGCATAATAACCATCCCATCGAGCTATAACTCAAGGATGCAGTCTCATAGTGCCGATCCAAAAATCCGAGTTTACTCGTCATACCACGGTACCAAGCCAGACATACTCAATGGTCATGGTAAACATATACACAACGGTGGAGGCGGTCATGTTCCCCCGCAAGTGGGAATCACATAAATCGCACTCGAACGCGGGACGATAATGACCTGGGTACTATACTCACCCTGCTCCTCGAGCCAGGGGATTCACCCACATCGTGCAACCTCCCTGGATCGCACTAGAGCATATATATAATTCGGCTGTTCCAACCCTATACTCAAAGGGGCGGCCCGTGGAAATCATCCATCTAAACACACATATACCATCACATACAGATACATATGTATTTATATCATATATATACTTTAATCACGTAGTATATATATATTATCTATTCCTCCTCAAATATATATAAATGGCCGTAATTGCCAATCACATCTAGCGATGACCAATAATCCCAAAGATTCTTTCAAAGAATCATATTCATACATTCATATACTCATTATACCATACCAAAAGTATTCCCTCACTTGATAAATAATAAATACCTTATTTCCATCTAAGGATTTAGTGGATATCTCCAAATATACCAATTTACATTAAATAAATAAGTATAGACTCCAATTCATCCTAATAATCTCATAGTATTCCCTCAACTATCATCAACATAATTATGTTATCCCGCATGTATAATCATAAAGGCCAAAATGGCCACTGAAACTATCCCAATTGATATTCGTCCCCGAATACCCTAAAATTTAATAGGTTGTCGATTTCCTTCCCACAATCCAAGGACTACATCTTGTCCAATTAATCATTTAGAGGTCCCCACCCTATTTTTAGGAACACCAAATATTTATATCCAAACAATTCTAGCCTTAATTCTCCCAATATCAGGTTTGATTTCTAACTAACGATTTCGATCTCGGACAGCCTTCCGTAGAAAAATCATTATAAATCCAAAAAAATCATAAAAATATGCGGTTAGCACCCACGTGACCGTATCGAAAAGATCTACAATTTTCATTTTTTTTTACCAAGAGCCGAATGGATTCGCCTCTAGGCCAAATCGATTCGGAAAGCACGCTGGCTACTGTTCATCGTCTTCTCCGAGACTGTTTCGGCCATTAAAGCTTCTCCCAAGCTTTTGTCTCCTCTCTCGACAGCCTACAACCCCAACCAACAACATATACACATATAACAATGGTTCTAAACATCCTAGAACCCTAAACCAACAACATTCGATGAAATCCTAATTTTCCCGAATTGGAAAACTATTGGGGCTTATTCATTTTAACTCCCAAAAACCCGTTTTATACACGAAAACCTAACCCAAAATCTTTAGGGTTTGTTATTACCAAACTACGATATGAGATTTATGCTCAAAAGTAAATAAAGCAAGTAAACACTTGCTTCATGGATAAAATTCGACGATCCCGAGTCGAGTCCAGCGAAGTTTATCCCGAAATCTTCCTTTTCTCCTCTTTTTCTTCCTTCCTCTCTCTCTTTTCTCCCCCTATCCCTCCTTATATATGAAGAAAAGGGTTTATACCCTTTTAAAACCAAAAATGACTCGTTTACTCAATCACGAGTCCTTTTAACTTTAAAAATTCCTGAAACTCAATTTTGATTATCGGACACTCTTTTCTGACTATCTCGGCCTTTCCGAGACTCACCGCGCAGTCAGAATTTCCATCTGAGGTACTTGACCACAGCCCCCTATTTTAACCCATTGCATCTCACTGCGGGTTTTTCAATTACAAATCTTACCTTTTGTCTCTTTACTCAACGGCGACATACAATTAAAATACTTCGACATATTTACTTAATCCCAAAAGTAAATACAACACCCATCGAAAATCATCTATCCTTGAAAATTCCCAAAATCACTATTCCGAGAAATTCCTCAAATTTCCAATTTATACCCAATTATGGGATTTAATTATCCCCAAAAGGACTAGTTGTTACATTAGTTGCCTAAAACTACTACCCACGTTTTTTACCAATTTTTGTACAAAACAAAGTCTATAGCTTTAGAAAAAATACAGAAAAATTTATATCTCTTTCACTTTCTCTGCAAAAAAAATATATTATTTGCCTATTTTCTGTAATAATTTGTATATTCGTTATTTATTTGAAAGTGCTGGAGTATCTTGAGAGTTCCAAAATTTAACATTAAGCTGGTGTTTAAATCTGATCGTTGAATCCTGGGAGGTATTTGTTCACGAGGCTGATAGCTACAAATATTAGCGAGAAATTTTACTTTTAGGACTTTATGTTCAACATAAACCTCGATAGATAAGTCCTTTTAATTTTATCTATTTCGAATTTGGATTTTTTTCCTTTATTCTGCATATACTATTTCCAACAATCTAAATGTGAAATTGTGTGTTATTCTACAACCTGTTGTGGAAAATCTTAATTCAAAATACTCTGAAAAACTCGAACTGTTTGATGCAAAGATTTTTAAGAGATGGCAAATGAAACTGCAATTTTACCTATCAACTCTTAAGGTAGTTGATTTGATTGCATCTGATAGACATTCTATACCTAAAGAACTAGTTTCTTGGAAACAAAGGGATTATATGTGTAGGAATTATATTCTGAACTGTCTCTGCCTTGAATTGTATGATGTCTATTGGTCATGTCCCACTACTAAAGAATTATGAAATACACTGGATAAAAAATATGCAACTGAAGATGCTGGGTCTAAAAAATTTGTGGATGGAAAATTTTTGGATTTCAAAATGGAAGATAATAAATCTGTTGTGTCTCAACTTGAAGAACTACAAATTATTATTCATAAAATTTTGGCTGAGGGTTATAGTATATGTGAGGGATTTAAAGTGTTGTCTATAATTGAAAAACTGCCACCTTTTTGGAAAGATTATAAAAACGGTCTTAAATATAAGAAAAAGGAAATGACACTAGAAGATTTGATAGTTCGTTTGAGAATTGAGGAAGACAATAGGAATGTAGAACTTAAGGAGAAAAATTCTGATTTCAGTTCTAAGGATAATTTGGTCGAGGGGAAATCAAATGGAAACAAAAAACAAAACGGTTTAAGCCTAACCCTTCAAACCAGAAACATGGGCACCATAAACCAAACCAGAATTCGAGGTTCAACTATAAATTCAAACCTAATGATCAGAATAAAAATTCTAAACCTCAGTTTAAATCTAAATATGCAGGTCATTCCTTTGTGTGTGGAAAACTAGGTCATTACGCTAAAGATTGTAAGTTTAGGAAGAGTCAGAATATGAAGCCTCAAGCAAATGTAACCAAGTAGGGTGACTTTTTTGTTGTGGTGACCGAGGAAAACATTGTGAGTAACATAATAGACTAGTGGCTTGATTATGGCGCTACCAAACATATTTGCCACACCAGAGATGCCTTCACTTCCTTCACTACTATGGGTGAGGGTGAACGTCTATACTTGGGAAACTCCTCTTCTTCTAAGGTTGAGGGGAAGGGAACCGTAGTTTTAAAGTTCACTTCAGGAAATGTTCTTACCTTGAAAGAGGTTTTGTATGTCACTGAGGTTAGGAAGAATCTGGTGTCTGGTTTTATCTTAGTTATTAAGGGTTTTAAAATTGTTCTAGAGAGTGATAAGGTAGTTGTGATTAAGGGTGGGGCTTTTGTGGGGAAAGGTTATATTCATGAGGTTCTTTTCAAACTAAATGTAACCGTGGCTGATAATAATTAAACATCTACTTCTTTTGCTTATTCGATTGACTCTTGTGATATGTGGCATTTTAGACTTGGTCATGTAAATAAGGCATCCATTAAAAAAATAATATTTTGGGGAAACATACCAAAATCTGATATTTCTACCAACTTTAAATGTGAAATATGCGTTGAATCAAAATATGCTAAAAAACCTTTTTCGAGTGTCGAAAGAAGTTCAACTGTTTTAAGTTTAATACATTATGATCTTTATGATTTAAATAGTAATGTGAAACGTGATGGAAATAAATACTTCGTTACTTTTATTGATGATTACTTTAGTTATTGTTATATTTATCTCCTTATGAGTAAAGATGAGAGTTTCTCAAAATTTATTTCTTATAAATTAGAAGTTGAAAAATAATTGGAAAAATTCATTAAAATATTAAGATCTGATGGGGGGGGGGGGGGGGGGGGAGAATGCACTGGTGATCTACATAAATATTGTAAAGATAATGGAATAATTCATCAAGTTACTCCTCCTTATTCACCCCAATCTAATGGTGTGGCTAAAAGAAAAAATATAACTCTTAAGGATATGGTAAATTCTATGTTAAGCACTTTGGAATTACCTTATAATATGTGGGGTGAGGCACTTCTTTCTGCTTGCTATATTCTTAATAAAACACCTTGTAAGAAAAATGATAAAACTCCTTATGAAATGTGGAAAAATAGAAAACCTTCTTATAAACACCTTAAAATGTGGGGGTGTCTTGCTAAGGTTTCAATACCTGTACCTAAGAGAACAAAACTTGGCCCCGAAGATTGTTGATTGTGTTTTTATAAGTTATGCTAAAAACAGTAATGCATATAGGTTTCTTGTAATTAATTCTAAAAATAAATATATAGATAAAAAAACTATTTTTGAGTCAAGAGATGCTGAATTTTATGAGAAAAAAATTCCTTTTAAAGTGAGAAGTGAGGGAACTAGTAGTTCTGTTTTAGTGGGTCCTAGTGTTAGAAATGGATCTTCGAATTCAGAAGAAATTGAAATTAGAAAAAAGTAAAAGACCTAGGATAGCTACTTCTTTTGGTCCTGAATTTTTAACATACTTAATGGAAAATGACCCCGTCACTTTTAGTGAGGCAATGTCCTCACCCGATTTTATTTTCTGGAAAGAAGCCATAAATAGTGAATATAATTCTATTATTTCTAACAACACATGGGAGTTAGTTGACTTGCCTAAAGGATGTAAACTATTGGATGAGAATGGAATTTTAAAAAGAAATTAAAAGTGGATGGTTCTACTGATAAATTTAAGGTAAGATTGATAGCTAAAGGCTATAGGCAAAAGGAAGGAATTTATTTCTTTGACACTTACTCTTTAGTTAATATAATTACATCAATTAGGCTATTAATTGCTTTTGCTTCATTACATAATTTCATAATTCATCAAATGGATGTTCAAACGGCCTTTTTGAATGGAGATCTTGAAGAAGAAATTTATTTGGATCAACCCGAGGTGTTTGTAGTCCAAGGCCTAGATAAAAAAATGTGTAGACTTAAAAAATATTTATATGGAATAAACCAAGCTCCTAAACAATGACATGAAAAATTTGATCAAGTAATGATCTCTAATGATTTTAACATTAATGAACTGGATAGATGTATTTATAGCAAAATCAAAGATAATTCTTATGTGATTATTTGCTTATATGTGGATGATATGCTTATTTTTGGAACTGATATAAATGTAGTTAATAACACTAAAAGTTTCCTTAATAAGCAATTTGATACGAAAGATTTGGGTGTTGTTGATGTTTTACTTGGAATTAAAATCATTAAAAATTTTGAAGGAATTGTTTTAACCCAATCTCATTATGTAGAGAAAGTTCTTAAAAAATTTGAACAATTTAATTGTATTCGCGCTAAAACACCTTATGACCCTATTTATCACTTAAGAAAACATTCGGGTCCTCGTGTATCATCGTTAGAATATTCTAGAGTTATTTGTATCCTAACGTATCTTATGAACTGTACTAGACCTGATATTGCAAATGCTGTGGGTAGACTTAGTAGATATACTTGTAATCCTAATAATGAACATTGGGATGATTTGATTATAGTTTTGAGATATCTAAAATACACAATAATTTATGGTATTCATTATGTTAGATATCATGCTGTAATTGAAGGCTTTTGTGATGATAATTGGATTTCTGACAATGAAGAATGTAAATCTACAAGTGGATATGTTTTTCCCTTGGAAGGAGGCGCTGTATCTTGAAAATCTACCAAACAAACTTGCATATCAATATCCACTATGGAATCATGATTCATTGCATTGGATAAAGGAACCGAAGAGGCTGAATGGTTAAGGAACTTCATATTAGACATTCATTTGCGGCCAAAACCAGTTCCATCTTTGTTCATTCACTGTGACAGTCAAGCAGCGATCGCAAGAGCACATAATAACTCCTACAACAGAAAGTCTAGACATATCAAGAGAAGACACAACATAGTGAGACAACTATTGAAAGATGGAGTTATAGCAATCGACTATGTCAAGTGAAAGGAAAACCTGGCAGATCCATTGACAAAAGGGCTAGATAGAGAGCTAGTTTATCAAACATTGAGGGGAATGACCCTAAAGCCTATTAATATCTAAATCACCTATAATGGAAACCCAACCCATGTGACTGGAGATCCCAAGATATGGGTTCAGTGGGATAACAAAGTTATACGAGTAATTTGTGGGGGTATAAATGTAAGGTTTACTTAAAACCCATTCCTATGATGTCGTACCTCTGTATCGATAGAGGATGAGATTTAATCTCTTAATGCTTTCTATAGTTGTTATTCAGTGGGATATGAGATATAGTACACTCTTGATAGATGCACCTATATGAATGTGGTAGTGGGGTCACTTCCTATGAGAATTAAGGCTGATTCTCTAGAGCTCTCAAGAAACCTGGGCATGTTCATGGCCGAAATGAGCTTAACCGTGGGAACTCGATGATGATTTTTCGGAGTCACATGTATTTTCTATTGACTTAAGTTTACAACAATGGTGAAATAGTTCAAGACATTAGTTCACTGTCAATTGGTAAACTCAATAGATCAACACAAAGCAAAGGTTCAAGTCGAATGGCACCTTCGCCTTCTACGTCACTCCTTATGATAGTTCAAAGCATCTTTTTATATATGTATGTATGTATATGTTGAATCAAATAAATAATTTGGGGTAAGTGGCCAAGTTTTAAGTTTATGGGATTTTGTGCTTGAGGTAATGGATTCAATCCCTAGGAGGCAAACTAAGCATTAATAGTCTTTGATTAGGACTTTCGGCTTCTCTTGAGTGCCTAGATTTTTTACCCATTTACTATTTTGTTTTTAACTAATTTTAAACCCGTTTTTAATTTTTGACTCAGTCTTCTATTCTAAATAAACTACCAGTTAGTGGAGATATTAGTGGGTTAGTTGCCTAAAATCACTACCCACAAATTTGACCAATTTCTGTACAAAACAAAGGCTACAACTTTAGTCGACTGAATTTGCTTTTTTTCGTTTATTCTGAACATATTATTTCCATCACTTCTTACCTAAGGAATATTTAAAGTTTAGTCGAGTGAAAGGCACTTGCAACCAATTTCGTGGTATGTCGTTATATTCATTGTTTCACCTAGCCTAACAAATAATGTTATTTAAACTCTAATTGATTCGTTAATTTATTTTCAACCAATGATGTAGTCCTCCAAGAGTCTAAAGAAGCAAGATGAAATAGTTGACAAGTCTGTAAACAGCCTCATTCTTTTCTTCTTCTTGTTTCCAACCTTTTATATACTTGAAATGAGAAAGAATAAAAAACAAAACTTTTCATTAAATAATTTGTCCTACTTTCAATATTTTTCCATCTCTACTTAATTGTAGGTTCAGTAAGGGACTGGGGTTGGCAAATAAATACTTTTGTTTTTATTTTTCTTAGTGTTTTTGCATGCATCCTTTTTAAAAAAATGATTAAACATCTCCACGATTTAACAAAAAAGTCCATTTTTTAAGATATTTGTGTAATTCAGTGCATTGTGTTTATTACTATTTTTTTACAATTTTAAAAAATAAGTTTTTTTTTACACACTCTCAGTTTATAACGTCTTACTTTACATAATCCTCACTTTACTAACATGTAGACATAACCTCATTTTTTTAACTAAGAAACTCCTAATTCATAATCAGATAGAACTCCCTAAAACTTTTTAAGCTAAAAATACCTGTGATTAATACTAAAATCTAGTAACTAAACACTCATCTTCATCCTCGCTCAATAAATCATAGTTTAACACTACACCGACACGCTCTTACAGTTGCAACATCTCCTACCCCTCCTGTTCATTTTCTCCTCCCCATGAGGTTGAATCCCTCCGCCTCTCCTTGTCGCCATCTTTGGTTGTTGCTCCTCATGTCAGATAAGGTATAGTATTGTGTGTGATTCAAAACCATGGGGGTTTGCCTTTCTAAACCCTATTTTCTCCCCCATTTTGAATCCAGTCATTGTGCTTGGTCGCCATCTTTTTGAAGTGCCTCATGTCAGGATGAGCGGTGATGATTCTTCTGGTGATGGGGTTATTCGGTGTAGTGACAAGGTTTGGGTTTTTTCAATCCTCTTAGTGGATCCGCTCTGGTTGGCATCTTCCTTCCACTCTTTCTTTGTGGTTGGGTAGTCGGTTCTCCATCCATTGTTTCATTTCCTTTCAAATTGAGGAGTAGATTGGTTGTTGGCAAATGTTGTTAGTTTTGGGTCGGGATTTGCTTAGTTATTGTGGAGGCAAATTGTTAGTTTGGGCCAAGTTTTGTCAACGAATGCTATATTCCCTTTTTGTTTAGTTCGTCTCCTCCCTCTCTAGGTGGATGAGCCACAACCCTCTCCTAGTCTCTATCTTTGTTGAGTAAGCTTCATGTCAAATTTGGAATGGGGCGCGGTTCCCCCACATAGTAGGTGCGCCTCACATGGACTAAATGTCTCTCTTAATTTTGGATCCCGCCATTTGTTCTCAATCTCCATCATCTGGAAGTTCTTAATATCGGATTGGGATGTGTGGATGTCTCCGGAGTTGGGGTTTGACCAGGTTCGTGTTGAGGTTGGGGTCATTTTCAACCCCTTTGGTGGATTTTCATGGTCATAAAGGGAATAGGGTCTAGTTGTGTTGAGTGTTTCTTCACTTTATTGATATATTTTATGACGAGTGTTGCGATGCTATGATTTTATTGTATTTTTCATTTTGCAGTAGTGGTTGGCATGTGATGGCAGTTCCCAACGTTGTGGATTTGATTGTGGTTGGGGTTGTTTGTCTGTTGTTGCTTGGGTAATTCGAGCATTAGTCCTTTTGTGATCTCAAGTTTGTTGTTGTTGAGTTTTTTTCATTTTATTATCAAATCCTTTATGGCGAGTGTTGTTGATTCCTTCTTTGGTGGTCTCGCTCGATTTTGGAACAAATGCTGCGGCTCAAGAATCTAAAGAAACACCTTTTAAGAAGATGAACCAGTTCGACATGTCTGTAAACAGCCTCATTCTTTTCTTCTTTTTGTTTCCAACATTTAATATACTTGAAATGTAATAGAATAAAAACATAAATTTTCATTAAATAGTTTGTCTTACTTTGAATATTTTTCCAACTCTGTTTATTTGTAGGTTCAACAA
This sequence comes from Sambucus nigra, assembly GCA_949130495.1. Classification (NCBI taxonomy): domain Eukaryota; kingdom Viridiplantae; phylum Streptophyta; class Magnoliopsida; order Dipsacales; family Adoxaceae; genus Sambucus; species Sambucus nigra. The sequence continues at coordinate 95,076,199 of OX422219.1, forward strand.
AGGACTAGAGTTGACAAATTTGGTTGTAACCTCAGATCTCTTACACAAATCTTGGGCTGCAATTTCTGAGACACCTTTAAATAATAATAATAATAATAATAATAATAATAATAATAATAATAATAATAATAATATTAATATTAATAATAATCGGAATTTCCTATTTCATTTTCAATTAAATCATCTCAACACCCACTTAAGTGCAAGATTATAGTTTTTGTCTCCACACCCACTTGTAATTACGAGTATCTTCAAGGAGAGGGTAAAGGTTTGGTTTTATGAACAAACTTGGGAGAGGAGCTTGAATTTCTGGGTATAAAAGTCAACCCCACATTCTCAATTCATAAGGTTGCAGCAGATATTTTCTCTTCTCTCTATGATGAGCTATTCCTCCTTAAATATCAGGTACATCTCTGTTATTTGTATTATCTCACTTGTGTTTGCTTTATTCGTTATTGTTGGCTGTTGCGGATGTTGTGCCCCGACACCCAATTTATAGGGGGCATCCTCCAGTCAAACACCGCCCCTGAATATAATCGAGATAAAATGGTAATAGTGCCAAGCACAATAAAGAAGTAAACTATGTGGTTCACCATCTTGGCTACATCCACGGAGATGGATGATTCCACTATATTTTAAGAAATTACAAGTACAATATACAGTAATAAATCACATACCCTTTACTCTCCTACCCAAATTCCGGATAGCCATTATACACCAACTCTCCACCTAAGTGAATCCAAGTTCTAAGTCAAGAGCCTTTTAAATCTCTTGCCCTTAAGTGTTTGCCATGTACCCAATCCAGTATATCCCGCTCCTATATAAACCGGTGAGAAATCCACAACACATTACATTTTAAGTGCACCTACCATACGTTAAACACTCACACGCACACCTATACCCTTCTTCCACCTTTGAGAAATGCCCATGGGTGAGAGGGAAAATCCTTCACGTCTCACCCTCAAATGCTGACCTTTGGAAGAAGAATCTCTTTAGCTCTATGTTGTGTTGGTGTGTTTTGAATCATAACTGAAACCCTTCTTAAATAAAGATAAAAATTGATCAGTACCCTCTATATGAACAGTAAACCGTGTATGAATAGTAACCCGCATATGAACAGTAAACTACATATGAACAGTACCACCTCATGAACAATATCCGCGCGAAATTCATGTCAAACTTCACGAATCTCCACCTTGATGAAAAATACTGCAAACCACAATCGAGACTCCATCTGATGGAAATCTCCCCCATCCGAATTTTTTTGTTTCCCATGCCATAAAAAATACACCAGTGAGCTTCATTGTACCAACTATACATATCTGTATATTGTTCAATGCCTCTTCAAAGATCTAAATAATCCATGAGAATTGCTCTTAGAGTGCAAATATACCCTTTGCACCTTGCAGATTTCAACTGCTTTTCTTGGACATATTTTGAAGTTCAACACATGAGTCAATGCCTAAATGTAGCTGCAACCAGTTGAATATAACCATAGACTCCAAAGAGGGACCTCGACCCCAACCCTTCACTAGCAAGATTCCTCTCACTGTCTTCTGTCGGAACATACACCCTGCTTATCAGTTGTAAATGAGATCATTTGGAAGGCCTTCCTCATTTGTGCACCTTGTTCTAAAAACTGTATCATCAAGATCAATCCAAATGTTATCAACTAATTACACACAACCTATATAATACCGTGTGATTTATGAACTCCACCTACAATTGAGCACCGTTGTCCTTGGAATTCATCACTTTGGGAGAATGTGAGAATATTCTCAAAAGTTCAACATAAATTGTTAACCGTCTTGAGGTACTTCTTGAGTCAACTCCATCCTTATTTCAAATGTTGAATCAAGAAACGACTCATTTCCCTCCACACATAATAATGCTCATATTGTCCTTGAATGTAGATTTTCTATGACAATAACCCCGACAATCAATTTTCTTCTGGGTGAAAATCAAACCGTAATCAATAGACCTTGTAGGTGGATACCACACTATTACTAATTGCATTTTGGGATAGCAATCACATCATCTCCAATTGCATTTTCAGCAAGAAATCACACGTCCTTCTTTCTCCGGCTTTCATTATTCCATCAACCCCGGTACACGACCCATGTTTAACAAAAATGACTTTCACTCTAATCACCAAGAGAGAAGCACCCATTACCATCAAATCCCTCCACCTAAACTTGTACAACAATATCTCTTTACATGATTGAATGAACTCACCAAAGAAATTCAAGCACTAATGGTTTAACACCAAAATCACATTCTAAATTTTTGACAAACACCTTGTGTGCACTAAGAGCTCTAATACCAATTGTTGTGTCTCGACACCCAATTTGTTGGGGCACCTCCAGTTAATAATCAAGATAAAGTGGTAATAATGGTAAGCACAATAAATATATAAACATGACAGACACCACCAAGATATACGTGGTTCCCCAACTTGGCTACATACATAGAGAGGCCTGATTCCACTATATTATAAGAAATTATGAGTACAGTAAAGAATATATAAGGATAAATCACATACACTCTACTCTCCTAACCAAATCATGGAAAGACATTGTACACCAACTCTCCACCCAAGTGAATCTAAGCATAGTAGTCAGAATCTTACGATTCACGATTCCATTCATACAATTCGATCCGATTCACATGCCAATAGATACGAATAGGGAATAAAATCAAAGAGGTTCCAAAAATCGGGTTAAATCGGCTGATTTGGGGTCTGAATCGTGAATCCTGCCGATTCATGATTCGAGTGCGATTCATGATTCGAGTGCGATTCATGTTTCTCAGAGGATGTTGGGTATTTTCAACTTACTTAAAGCTCGTGCTCATTTTTTGTTCCTTTTAAATAACCCTAAAAAATATTTTATTATCAAAATAATAATAAGAAGTTTGTACAAACTTAGGTTACCCTTTTCGAAAGATAGGGTGACTGAAAAAAATACTAGAACGAAACCTAAATTGTGATCACTTTTCTTTTTCTCTTCTAACCTGTTCGAATCTGCGATTTCCTCTATTTCGTATTGCGATCACTTTTTTATTTTCTTCTAACATGTTTGAAGTTGATCGAGAGACAATGGTAGCTTTGCATTCGATTGAAGTCAACAAATCTTATGTAAGGATTTTATAAGTTATATTATATGGTATTGTTATTATAATGTATTTTTTTTATAGTATTATGTTTAATCTTTGTGTGTGTTATTGTATTGTATAATAGATTGTTGTGTTTAAATTTGGAAATTGTAAGTGGTGGTATTGTTAAAATTTGGTCATAATTTGGACATGGAAGTTCGTTTTAATAGTTATATTTTAATGAATCGTGTCTTATAATTGGTTTTATGTCATAATATGTTTTATTACATATTCGTAATGTATTCTCTTTGTATTTATATATTATTTCCTATATATTTTACATTAATACCGATTCTTACGATTCGATTCACGATTCAATTCACGGTTCACAATTCATAGGGCTTCCGATTCACGATTTAACAACTATGAATCCAAGTATTAAACCAAAAACCATCTCAATCTATTGCACTCTAGTGTTTTTCATTTATTCAATCCGGTGTATCCCGCTCTCATATAAACCGGTGAGAAATCCTTCACACATTACATTTTAAGCACACCTACAATACATGAAACACTCACATTCCCACCCATACCCTTCTTCCACCTTTCACATTTGTAAGAAGACTTTATATAGAACTATAGTTCTGTGTTGTGTTGGTGTGTTTTGAACCATGACTAAAACCCTCTTTAAATAAGAAGAAAAATTAAATGTTCCTGCATGCGAACAGTAAACCGAGTATGAACAATACCCACCCCACCCCCGATAATGAATGATACCCTGTGTATAGGCAACACCCACGCAAAATTCAAGCCAAACTTTACAGCAGAAACATTGACAATGAAATGTTTATTATTGGGTCATAATAATTGAATTAGAAAATCCCAGTTTCTGGAAATAGAAGTAATTTTTTTTTGGAACAGTAGAAAGCCTATTATATCCTAATCTAAACCTCCCTGGTGAGATTCGAAACCTAGTAATTGACCAGGGCTGGAGAGGGATCTACCAACTGAGATAGCCATCATGCTTGAAATACAAGTAAATGAATAGAAAGGTATTTGTGAGGGAAGGATGTATAATCAGAAATAGACTAAAAATAATTAACGCAAGATTCTTACAAAAACTGCATAAATTTTGGGGGCGGGGGGGGGGGGGGGGGGTGGGGGGGTGGGGGGGGGGGGAGGGGGACGCGGTGAGGGTGGGGTGGGGTGGGGGGAGAAGAAATTTTGATCGTGTCTCTTTAATGAAGATTTCTATGTAAAGCATACTGCGCTACAGGTGCATATATAGTACTACTAAAGAACTATTCTAACAAATATAAAAGTTCTAATATGGTGGGCAAAGGGGGAAAAAGTACCCTTAAATTATTCGATTTTTGCAGGAATCTTACATTATTTTAAAATGAATTTTTTTTCCGAATTATGCATTTTGTGACCTTTGCTATGTGTAGTTAAAAATCATTAAAGTCCCCCAGAAGGAGCCTGGACACCAAAACACTTAGTTCAGAGGGTATTCTACATTGAAAATAGATATTTGCGAAATTTACGTAACTGCGGAGAATTTTTGTCACGTTTCCCATTAATCAAAATAAAGTGACTGTCACAAACTACGGATATATAAATTTCTTTTCTATAGTATTGCCGAATCTTATACAATCAAAATAAAATGACTGTCACAAGCTCCAACAGAACATGATGTTCCGCTTGAGGAATAGTTTAATTTTTTCAGATCTTATGCCGAACATCATGTTCCACCTAACTTTATTTGTTCCAATTTACTTGTATGGTAAATATATCCTACCCGTAACATTTTCCTCTCTTTTTTTCTACTAAATATACCCTACCAACATCTAAATATACCCTACCCATAAGAGATACTCTTAATCTACTCGCACCCATTTAGGGGTTAACACATTACTGGATATGTTCTTGTTAAGTTTTCATGTTGTCAGGTTACCCATCACCTTTGTAATGCTCGGGTAATTTGAGTGACACCATTTTGGGATATAAATTGCAATGGTCAGTCAAGATGTGCAACAACGTAAATTTCAATGACTGACTCATGCATTTTAAGGGCATCAATGTGGCAATAAAATTATATTCAGAGATTCTATTTGTCTAGAATCTCTCTTTTCATCTGGGTACAACCACCAAAAGTGAAGTGGCTTTTAAATGTTATCACAACCCACAACACTATGTTTGGGCACATGGAGTATGATAATGCTTTTAATCTTGTAACGTTTTCTCCAATTACTTTCCGATGCGTACGAAAACCTAAATAATCACTAAGTTAATTTCAAATGGTAGGAAAGTGAATATCCAGTTAAAATTTATTGAACCACGTTGATAATTAATGAAAACATATTAAGTCCTCAATGCTTCAACAGGTAACACGAGATGATCATGCTAACAACAAATTTGAACCCGGGATTATTTCTTTCTTTCTTCCAAGTGTCAATAGAGTCCGAAGAGAGGTACATGAGATGGGACATATAAATATGCGTATGTGTGTGCGAGAGAGGCTTGTTACATGTTTCTATATATTTATTGAGAAAGCCCTAATATTGAACATAGTCTGTTGTAGATCTCATTGGATTAAATTTCTGAGTACAACACAAGGAACACACTTTAAATGAGTTTCCAATTGATAGTGGATTATGTTACATAGTTGAAAATTATTTGTCCCTTGATCTCCTTTATAGAAGAATCCCTATCTTATCATTGTCCAAGAATACTTTTGATAATGAAAAGGAAACAGGTCTTGAGCAAAGGATTATCTGAAGTGGGAGATAATGCATTAATATTTATTCATACGGGTCTTCAATAAGACCTGTGCATATATTCTTGGGACAGGCTAGCCAATTGTTACACCCCGCCTAATTCTGGCGTCGGCCGCCACCAAAACTAAATCGGGCGTGAGTAAATAAAATACCATTCTTAGCGTGAGACAGATATGAGACATAAATAAATCAGTCCATAAGAAAAATAATTAAATCAATCTCAAATGATCATGAATAGCTAAGCGATAAAAGATCCATCACATGCTAACTTCGAAAATCTATTCTCCAATAATGATTAAATAAAATCTGAATAATCCCAACAGAAATCCTCTAAACAACTTTAGAACCGAATGACCCAATAAAACTCAAATGAAGTCTCATAATTAAATACGACTGAAAAGGAAAGTCTAACTAAACTAGACCATAACATGAATAACTTCAGCTGCACCTCCAAATGATAACTCCGATAAACTTATGCAACTTCTCCAATTCTAGTCCTGAAAAAGATTAGTCAACACATAGGTCAGATCCAAAGCCCCAATCAAGAATACACACTACTCCCCTCAAATAGGATCCTTGAATCCAGACAGTAGCATTATACGCAATAAATATCACAATAGAATACTTTAAATTAGACGGGATAATTAAACGCGATAAATATAAATTACTAACTACCCGTAGGAATCCCCATTTAAAAGGCACACCAATATGATTTTAAAATTCTCAAGTCCCACGATGTTAATTTATTAAATTAACCAATTTTTATTACTGTTCTCACTTTTTATTAAAGTGTCACACTTCCCTTTGTCAATCTCCCTCTGGACCGTTTAAATTGTCGGCCCCGACACATGACAAGGTTCCACACATGACACGGCATAAATCGCCCTCTGTCCCGTTTAAACTGTCGGCCCCAACACATTATGTCGCCAAAAATTTTAATACCCGTTTTTATCTTAGGCATTAATTCTCAATTTCTCAATTTCACAATTTTAAATTACCCCACCCTTTTAATCGATGTGAGATCCTCAAAATATCCCTTAGTCCCATAAATAAGGGTCCCCATATTATCAATACATCCTACCCTATGCATAGGAAGAATTTCTATCCTAAACTTCGACCTAGTCTCATGCCTGGACTAGCGTAACGATGAAAAAGTATAAAAATAGCCCACACACAAAATGATAAAAACAAGATAATCTACCCTCACTAGTCCCATATCTATAAGGCTTAAATCATCAAAAGGCCTACCCACTAGTCCCATACCTAGAAGGCATCCTAAAATATAGGGAGAGAAAAATTACCCAACGACCTGTCATCATAAAGGCAATACCATAATACCAACAAATCACACAAACGAGCATAATTAATCAACGTATAAAACTACGCATGATAGTCCAATTCAATTAAATCTTAATTTAATTATCACCTCGTCATAAACCTCCATTAAATCTCATTTAATTATTTAAATTAAATATACTCTATTTCATCTTTTAAAACATCAAACTTCTAATTTCATTATTTCAACACAAATTACATGAGTTATACGCTCCCAAATCCATTTATTTTAAAACTATGATTTTTCTACAAGCAACCTACACCAAATAAACCTAAAATCACTCACGAATCCTACGTACCCAAAGGGTTATGAATATTATTTAGATTAAAAGATTTTATAAAAACAGCCCCATAATTAGTGTCCACTTTTTCTAATTAAGTTACTAATTGTTTTTAAGAAAACATGTAATTTAGTGTTTAGGCGACACTTAAAATGCATAATACTAAAGGAAAATAATAGAGTATCCATGATTGAATAAAAGTTGGTTTAGAAATCTGACCTTGAATGTGTATTCCTCCAAACAATTTGACAAAGATTCGTTCTTAACGCATCTTGAGAAAATCCGGTTAATCTTGACAAAACTTGAGTTTAAAGTTATGTAGAATGGGGCTAGGGTTTTGAGGTTGAAGAAGATGAGAGGTTTCTGATTTTTGAGAAGGCTAAAATGTGTTTTAAAATATCTAAACTCGTCACTTTATGTTTATATACCAAAAAGAATTAGAGTCCTAATAAAATACAAATACTCGAAAAAGTCATTACGGGTGATCGGACCGTCAGAATTACTTGAAATTTTAGTATGTTGTAGCGAACGGCGAGAGATGATTGCTGTCAAAATTCAACTTGATCTGATGGTCAGATTTCTAAAAATATTATTTTTACTAGAGAGTTTTATGTTTTGAGGACTCTTCTAAATAATAAAAATTCAATTAAAACTCCATTTTAATTATGATTCCATTTCCATTTGAATTTGTTTTTTTTCAAATATAAAAATCAACATTTTAAATTATAAAATTTATAAAATCAAAAAATTTCATTTTTCTTTCGATTTTCAAAATTAATTCATAAAATTCCCATTTACAAAATTCGGGTTGTTATATACTTCCCCACTAGCAAAGAATTTCGTCCTCGAAATTAGGCGAAGCATACACATCGTGTAAATCTCGCAAAAGAAAATATCGATCACATATGCCTACCTGTAGAATGCCATAATTGGGCGCCCATACACCCAATTCTACACGCACCTACCCCACGAGCAACAAAATAATATATATTGCATATATACATACACATAACTATGAAAATAACGGTGTACCACACGCTCCCACAAATTCCCACTCGATCCTATATCCGAAATTCATCAAAATGCTAACATCCTCAAATTAAATCTCAACATCAAAACTCGATACATATGATACCTAACATCTGCACTAAAACCTCTAAAATAATTATCGTCTCCAAAATCCATTTGGCGGATCCTCACATTAAGCCTACTAATTCTAAACTCAATGCCTACGAAGTCCTTAGCCCAAAGCTTCACATCTCCAAGAAACACATCTAACACGTATGCTGGACACTCTACCTTAAGGTGTACGAATCAACAAAAAGAATAAAAGATCGGCAATGCGGAAGCTAAACAGACTCATAACCTACGAGTCCTAAGACCATGCTCTGATACCATTTGTCACACCCCGCCTAATTCTGGCGTTATCCGCCACCAAAACTAAGTCGGGCGTGAGTAAATAAAATACCATTCTTAGCATGAGATAGATATGAGACATAAATAAATCAATCCATAAGATAAATAATTGAATCAGTCTCAAATGATCATGAACAACTAAGCGATAATAGATCCATCACATGCTAACTTCGAAAATCCATTCTCCAATAATGATTAAATAAAATCTGAATAATCCCAACAGAAATCCTCTAAACAACTTTGGAACTGAATGGCCTAATAAAACTCAAATAAAGTCTCATAATTAAATACGAATGAAAAGGAAAGTCTAACTAAACTATGCCATAAAATGAATAACTCCAGCTGCACCTCCAAATGATAACTCCGATAAACTTATGCAGCTTCTCCAATTCTATTCCTGAAAAAGATTAGTCAACGCATGGGTCAGAGCCAAAGCCCCGAGCAAGAATACACACTACTCCCCTTAAATAGGATCCTTGAATCCAAACAGTAGCATTATACGCAATAAATATCACAATAGAATATTTTAAATTAGATAGGATAATTAAACGCGATAAATATAAATTACTAACTACCCATAGGAATCCCCATTTAAAAGGCACGCCAATACGATTTTAAAATTCCCAAGTCCCGCGATGTTAATTTATTAAATTAACCAATTTTTATTATTGTTCTCACTTTTTATTAAAGTGTCACACTTCCCCTTGTCAATGTCCCTCTGACCCGTTTAAACTGTCGGCCCCTACACATGATAAGGTTCCACACACGACACGACATAAATCGCCCTCTGGCCCATTTAAACTGTGGTCCCCAACACATTATGCCGCCACAAATTTTATTACCCGTTTTTATCTTAGGCATTAGTTCTCAATTTCACAATTTATAAATTACCCCACCCTTTTAATTGATGTGAGATCCTAAAAAATATCCCTTAGTCCCATAACTAAGGGTCCCCATGTTATCAATACATCCTACCCTATGCATATGAAGAATTTCTATCCTAAACTTCGACCTAGTCTCATGCCTGGGATAGCGTAACGATGAAAAAGTACAAAAATATGCCCACCCCCAAGATGATAAAAACGCGATAATCTACGCTCACTAGTCCCATACCTAGAAGGCGTAAATCATGAAAAGGCCTACCCACTAGTCCCATACCTAGAAGGCATCCTAAAATATAGGGAGAGAAAAATTACCCAACAACCCTTCGTCACAAAGGCAATACCATAATACCAACAAATCACACAAACAAGCATAATTAATCAACGTATAAAACTACGCATGATAGTCCAATTCAATTAAATCTTAATTTAATTATCAGCTCGTCATAAACCTCCATTAAGTCTCATTTAACTATTTAAATTAAATATATCGCTATTTCATCTTTTAAAACATCAAACTTCTAATTTCATTATTTCAACACAAATTACATGAGTTATACGCTCCCAAATCCATTTATTTTAAAACTAGGATTTTTCTACATGCAACCTACACCGAATAAACCCAAAATCACTCACGAATCCTACGTACTCAAAGGGTTATGAATATTATTCAGATTAAAATATTTTATAAAAACAACACCATAATGAGTGTCCACCTTTTCTAATTAAGTTACTAATTACTTTTAAGAAAACACTTAATTTAGTGTTTAGACGACACTTAAAACGCATAATACTAAAGGAAAAGAATAGAGTATCCATGCCTGAATAAAAGTTGGTTTAGAAATCTGATCTTGAATGTGTATTCCTCTAAAAAATTTGACAAAGATTCGTTCTTGATGCCTCTTGAGAAAATCCGGTTAATCTTGACAAAACTTGAGTTGAAAGCTATGTAGAATGGGGCTAGAGTTTTGAGGTTGAAGAAGATGAAGAAGATGAGAGGTTTCTAATATTTGAGAAGGCTAAAATGTGTTTTAAAAGATCTAAACTCGTCACTTTATGTTTATATACAAAAAGAATTAGAGTCCTAATCGAATATAAATACTCGAAAAAATCATTACTAACGATCGGACCGTCAGAATCACTTGAAATTTTAGTATGTTGTAGAGAACGGTGAGAAAGGACTACTATAAAAAATTTAGCCTGATTTGAAAGTCGGATTTTTAAAAATATTTTTTTTACTAGAGAGTTTATGTTTTGAGGACTCTTAGAGAGTTTTATATTTTGAGGACTCTTCTAAATAATAAAAATTCAATTAAAACTCCATTTCAATTTCGATTCCAATTCCGTTTGAAAATTTATTTTTCAAATATAAAAATCAACATTTTAAATTTTAAAATTTATAAAATCCAAAAATTTCTTTTTTTTTTCCGATTTTCAAAATTAATTTAAAAAATTCCCATTTACAAAATCCGGGTTGTTATATACTTCCCCACTAGCAAAGAATTTCGTCCTCGAAATTAGACGAAGTATACACATCGTGTAAATCTCACAAAAGAAAATGTGGCTCACATATGCCTACCTGTAGAATGCCATAATTGGGCGCCCATACACCTAATTCTACACACACCTACCCCACGAGCAACAAAATAATATATATTGCCTATATACATACACATAACTATGACAATAAGGGTGTACCACACGCTCGCACAAATGCCCACTCAATCCTATATCTGAAAGTCATCAAAATGCTAACATCCTCAAATTAAATCTCAACATCAAAACTCGATACATACGATACCTAACATCGGCACTAAAACCTCTAAAATAATTATCGCCTCCAAAATCCATTTTAAGGATCCTCGCATTAAGCCTACTAATTCTAAACTCAATGCCTACGACGTCCTTAGCACAAAGCTCCATATATCGAAGAAACACATCTAACACGTATGCTAGACCCTCTACCTTAAGGAGTACGAATCAACAAAGGGAATCAAAGATCGGCAATGCGGAAGCTAAAATGCCTCATAACCTACGAGTCCTAAGACCATGCTCTGATACCATTTGTCACACCCCGCCTAATTCTGGCGTCGTCCGCCACCAAAACTAAGTCGGGCGTGAGTAAATAAAATACAATTCTTAATATGAGGCAGATATGAGACATAAATAAATCAGTCCATAAGATAAATCATTGAATCAATCTCAAATGATCATGAAAAACTAAGCGATAAAAGATCCATCACATGCTAACTTCGAAAATCCAAACTCCAATGATGATTAAATAAAATCTGAATAATCCCAACAGAAATCCTCAAAACAATTTTGGAACCGAATGACCCAATAAAACTCAAATGAAGTCTCATAATTAAATACGACTGAAAAGGAGAGTCTAACTAAACTATGCCATAAAATGAACAACTCCAACTGCACCTCCAAATGATAACTCCGATAAACTTATGCAGCTTCTCCAATTCTAATCCTGGAAAAGATTAGTCAACGCATGGGTCAGAGCCAAAGCCCCAAGCAAGAATACACAATACTCCCCTCAAATAGGATCCTTGAATCCAGACAATAGCATTATACGCAATAAATATCACAATAGAATATTTTAAATTAGACGGGATAATTAAACGCGATAAATATAAATTATTAACTACCCGTAGGAATCCCAATTTAAAAGGCACACCAATATGATTTTAAAATTCCCAAGTACCACGATGTTAATATATTAAATTAACCATTTTTTATTATTGTTCTCACTTTTTATTAAAGTGTCACACTTCCCCTTGTCAATCTCCCTCTGAATCGTTTAAACTGTCGGCCCCGACACATGACAAGGTTCCACTCATGACACGACATAAATCACCCTCTGGCCCGTTTAAACTGTCGGCCCCGACACATTATGACGCCATAAATTTTAATACTCATTTTTATCTTAGGCATTAATTCTCAATTTCTCAATTTCTCAATTTATAAATTATCCCACCCTTTTAATCGATGTGAGATCCACAAAATATCCCTTAGTCCTATAACTAAGGGTCGCCGTGTTATCAATACATCCTACCCTTTGCATAGGAAGAATTTCTATCCTAAACTTCGACCTAGTCTCATGCCTGGGATAGCGTAACGATGAAAAAGTACAAAAATCAGCCCACCCCCAAGATGATAAAAATGCGATAATCTACCCTCACTAGTCCCATACCTAGAAGGCGTAAATCATAAAAAGGCCTACCCACTAGTCCTATACCTAGAAGGCATCCTAAAATATAGGGAGAGAAAAATTACCCAACAACCCGTCATCACAAAGGAAATACCATAATACCAATAAATCACACAAACAAGCATAATTAATCAACGTATAAAACTAAGCATGATAGTCCAATTCAATTAAATCTTAATTTAATTATCACCTCGTCATAAACCTCCATTAAGTCTCATTTAATTATTTAAATTAAATATACCGATATTTCATCTTTTAAAACATCAAACTTCTAATTTCATTATTTCATCACAAATTACATGAGTTGTATGCTCCCAAATCCATTTATTTTAAAACTAGGATTTTTCTAAGTGCAACCTACACCAAATAAACCCAAAATCACTCAAGAATCCTACGTACCCAAAGGGTTATGAATAATATTCAGGTTAAAAGGGTTATGAATAATATTCAGGTTAAAAGGTTTTATAAAAATAGTCCCATAATTAGTGTCCACTTTTTCTAATTAAGTTACTAATTATTTTTAAGAAAATATATAATTTAGTATTTAGGCGACACTTAAAACGCATAATACTAAAGGAAAAGAATAGAGTATCCGTGCCTGAATAAAAGTTAGTTTATAAATCTGATCTTGAATGTGTATTCCTCTAAAAAACTTTGACAAAGATTCGTTCTTGACGCGTCTTGAGAAAATCCAGTTAATCTTGTCAAAACTTGAGTTGAAAGTTATGTAGAATGGGGCTAGGGTTTTGAGGTTGAAGAAGATGATAGGTTTCTGATTTTTGAGATGGCTAAAATGTGTTTTAAAAGATCTAAACTCGTCACTTTATGTTTATATTCCAAAAAGAATTAGAGTCCTAATCAAATAGAAATACTCGAAAAAATCATTACGAATGATCGGACCATCAGAATCAGTTGATATTTTAGTATGTTGTAGAGAACGGCGATATAGGACTTCTGTCAAAAATTCAGCTTGATCTGACGGTAGGATTTCTAAAACTATTATTTTTACTAGAGAGTTTTATGTTTTGAGGACTCTTAGAGAGTTTTATATTTTGAGGACTCTTCTAAATAATAAAAATTCAATTAAAACTCCATTTTAATTCTGATTCCAATTCCGTTTGAAAATTTATTTTTCAAATATAAAAATCAACATTTTAAATTATAAAATCCAAAAATTTCATTTTTTTTCGATTTTCAAAGTTAATTTAAAAAAATTCCCATTTAAATAATTCGGGTTGTTACACCAATATTTTATGACCAAAGCATTATATTACTATTATAATGAATGAATCTATAACATCTATCACCACTATTTATGCTATAACAACATATTAGGTGTTGGATTTTTTATTTATTTGATATAATCCAATTTTTGAAACTTTTGGGCATGTATTCAAGGAAGTGCCTAATTCCATTTCTTTTGCACATGCTAGATATTTCAACTGTAAAGTTCTTCCACTAAGATGTCTCATTCCATTTATTCTCATTAACTCTTTTCAATTGTCTCTCTTATATCATAGTTATATTGTTTCCTTGCACTTCAGCATCCTAAAATTTGAAACTTTTGGATAAATTTTAGTTCATACATTCTGTACAAAGTACACTAAAAAGAGGCAGAACCAACTAAATACTGTAGTCATAACAAAAGAATCATTGCTTTAGAATATAATAAAGGACAATCATAACTGAAAGATATCATCATAACTGAAAGATAGTTAAAGAGCCCCTCTATTCCCACTCCAAACTAACATTCCCCTACTCCATTTTAATGTGAAAAGACTTTAATACCCTGAAAGTTCATTCACTTAATCCAAAACTCATAACTTTCTTTCTTTTGATCAAAAAAGGAGAAAAAAACCCTTTTCATCATTTTTTTATTTGTCTAAAAACTGTTTTTTAATAAAATTACATTTTTATAAAAAAAACTGTATTTTTACAAAAACATAAGACAATTGAAAAAAAACTCTACAGTTTTTTCTCTCTATAAAAACAGTTAAACAAAGTTTTTTTTAATTTTAAAAAAGTGCTATTTTTATATTTGAAAAAAAAAGATTTTTTTTAAAGATAAAGCCAGCATTCCGTTCATTTAAAAACAATAACATACGTTTTTTATATATATAATGTACAATTTGTTTTTCCCATAAAACAATTGTTTTTTGTAAAATACAATCAAAATAATGTAGAGTTTTCGTTCAATACACTAATATATACATATACTACTGTGCATTAATGTCTTTAAGGGTTAAACAAAAGTTTTTTATAAAAAAAACGCTGTAGCTTTTTCTTTTTCTAAAAAATTGTTAATTTTTAAAAACACTCAATACCGTTTTGAATACAAAAAATGTTTATTTAAAAAAAATCTTTAAAAAATATATTTGTATAAAAATTGTTTCAACTTTATATAACCGTTTTTAAAAGTAAAAATATTATTTCCACTGTTAAAAACAATGAACTGTTGTTTATATATAAAAAAAAATGAACCGCATTAGCGGTATGTATAGGCGGTCAGACCGCTTGCAAAGACCAATATATATGAAAAAATGGTTCACGCTAGTGGTATGTATATGTGGTCTGACTGCCTATATAATAGTGGAAATATTTTTTTTACTTTTTAAAATGGTTATATAAAGTTGAAACAATTTTTTATACAACCTTTTTTTAAAACAGTTTTTTTAAATAAACATTTTTATATTCAAAACGGTTTTGAGTGTTTTTAAAAATTAACTGTTTTTTTTAAAAAGAAAAAACTGTAGCGTTTTTTTTTTTTTATAAAAAACTATTTTTATGGAAAAAACAAATTGTACATTATATATATAAAAACGTATAGTTATTTTTTTATTAAAATGAACGGAATGTTTGTGTTATCTTTAAAAAATTGTTTTTTTTCAAATATATATACAACTCTTTTTTATAATTAAAAAAACTTTGTTTAACTATTTATTATAAAGAGAAAAAACTATAGAGTTTTTTTTTTAATTATTTTTTCGTAAAAATACAATTTTATTAAAAAAATAGTATTTAGACAAATAAAAAAATTATAAGTTTTTTTTCTCCTTTTTGAATCAAAAGAGAGAAAGTTATGAGTTTTGGATTAAGTGAATGAACTTTGAGGGTATTAAAGTCTTTTCATATTAAAGTGAAGTGGGATAATGTTAGTTTGGAATGAGAATAGAGGGACTCTATTTAAAACATGTGCCCCAATAAAGTAAATGTCATTCCAAGTGATAATGAAAAAAAATTTACCCATATGGAACAAACAGGAAAAACGTGTCTGCTTGAGTTTAAAAACACAGTTATAGAAACAAGATTCAGGGCATACACAAAAAACAACCACACAGTACAACTTAAATATAATGTACAATTATCCATATAGGTGGGTTGCATCGCAATTGTCTTAGAAGCATAGATGTGTCTCACAAATCATGAACATGCTAACACAGCAAAATATAAAAAGATTAAGTTATAACACGACCAGGATACAAGATAAATAGATGTATTTTAATAAATTTTTATACAAGAATTTAAAAGTCTCGATATATTTTTAATTAACGTTTAATCTAAGCCTTTTTTATATTGTTCTAATAAAGTCCCTCACCATATAAAACACTCACAACCGTTCTTTCTTCTCGTATCCTAAACCCTAAAAAAAATTTGTCAAAAAATAAACATGAGACTCTGAAACATGAAAGAAATATGGGGATTTAAGTGCAAAATGTACTTAGTGTTATGCTAAAGCAAGACTATCTCTAGAGACCAAGACGATAAAATTCATTCGGGAATTTTATCAAACACTTGGTGTGCGAAAAACACCCAAGACCTTGTTCCGAAAATGAAATAGTGTGAAAACTCCCAATCAAATCAACCAAGCATCAATGAAGAGACAATAAGACCATACAAGCAATCATCAAAGCAAAACAACAATATACCATGGTTCACCCAAATTTGGGCTACATCCACCAAGGAGGATTTCTTATTTCTATAGATAAATGGAGGAACCCAAAGCTTATACACACACACAATTTATCTCTCTTAAAAAGTCACTCACAACCTCACAAGAACTCACTTCTCAAATGGAGCTCTATCTCTCTTTTCCTTTGATTAGCACTCAAATAAGCCCACAAACTTGTCCTATCTCAAAACCCAGAAATAACACTTGTATTTATAGATTTGAGAAAAATGGAAAATTTGTAAATAAACCAAAAACTGGAAAAAAAACACTTAGCAAAAAAGGAGGCCTCTGCCTCAATCTCAATTCTTCCCCAAACATCGTAAGAGAGCCAGAACCAACAAACTCCACCTTGGCGATCCCGACGATCTATCCAATCTCTATAATGCTCACATTGAACCCGCTTGAAAACCGTGCACCATCTACCAAGCTAATGTGATTCCCCCAGGCAATCCTCACGATCCAACCAAACTCAGTATACAAACATGGAATCCGTTCGAATATCATTCCAACGTCTAACAAGCCAATACGCTCCACCCGATGCTAAGCCACCACCCAAAGTACATTCCACCCCATCAAACATCTTGAGTTTCACCATCCGAACACCCTCAATGGAAACCTTCTCTCCATTAGCCAAAGACATGGAACATTTTCTATTTTTCATTAAAGTCTCAAAATATTCCCTCTTGGATCAAACGTGATCTGACGATCCCGAATTTAATATCCAATCATCTTGGGTAAGAGAGTTAACCTAGGAGATTGTGAGAAGTTCTCCAAGTTCATCTTGATAATTCGTAGTCGCTACCGCTGCCCTCTCAAAATCAACCTTTCCCTTAACCTTGTCATTCCACAAAGGACATTATGGGATCATATGACCCCATTCCGGCACTTGTAGCATTTCGACCCTTTACCACCAACACCCCTCGATCTATACCTACTACAGTTCCACATGTCACCTTCAATCAAACCTCGGGATGAAATCCCCCATCTCTCATAGGACTATCAGTGGAATGAATAATTCCACCAGCTTTTGCTACAAGCCCTTTCCAAGGTACTCCCCTACAATGGCCATGTGGTAAGCCTAACGAAGTATCCCACTATAAACTTTAATCGAGAAAATAATCCAACTCAAGGAACACTACATGTCCCAACCTAAATTCCACTCTAAAGTTCCAAAGCACCGAGAGGCCACTCCAAAAGTCCCCTAGTAGATACCGGACCACCTAATCACCAATATCACAGGAGTTATGGTACTCAATAACTAGACTTCTTTCGGATGCATTCCGGTGCCTGTCATTTAAAGGCCTTTTGAGTCTGTCATGTTAGTAAAAGAGTACCCCTTATCCCCTCTCCTAATGTATCTCTTTATAAAAAAAACTTTTCTTCTAATATCAATGTTGTCCTTTCTCCCATTGATGGCATAATAAGTAACGATTTCCCGTATTCGCTTGTGTACATCGCATGTGATGATAATGAATCCAATGGTGCATTAGAACTCACGCCTAATAATGAGGCTTCTATCAATCTAAAATATTTAAAACATTTATAAAACTTGACCAACGTTGTGAAAACATGACTGTGTGATAATTGATTAAATTCGCAAATATCTAATTTGGCACACTTATTTAATTAGAGTCTATTTTTTAAACAAACTAATTCAGCCCCTACACATGCATCTAAACATCATAAGAAATTTAACCCATGCATGAAAAATAAAGACGACCGATATAGGAAAAAAAAACCTTTCGGGTAAAAACCTTTTATAAACACTTTGAAAAATTCACAATACCTTTGACTTACATACAACCTGATAATCTCCCACAAGTGTGTAATACACGGTGCCTTCAGCAAATCTTCAAATATACGAGAGACATCGAAATACCCTCCAGGCATCGGTTCTTCATCTTCGGCTCGTCCACACGCAGAATGACTACGCTCGGTATCCACCGATGAAATATGGAGATCCCTTCTCCATAGAGGTTGAACAAAATAAAAGTTGTTCTTAAACACCAAACAATTCACAAAAGCATATGGGAGTTTTCTGAATTGAAAACGAAAAGATTAAAACCCTAAAGGAAGAAGCCAAAAAAGGATTCTGCTTTCGTAGTAAATTTGTTCGTCAAAATGCTGTGACTTCTTAATGAAAATGGAACCAAATAATGAGATTTTATAGAAAATTGCACCGCTTCGAAAACAGAGCTCGTTCGAACAAGATCATCAAGTCGCTCGAACGAAGGACAAAAGTCATTTGAACGACATGCTATGTCATTTGAACGATAGTTGGAGGTCGTTGAACGACCTATCAAACGAGATTCCACGCAGGTCTGTAGAAAATTTCGATACGAACGCATGGTCGCCAGTTTCATATCACTCTGATTTTTTATGAATTAGTTATGATTTTTCTATGAAAAGGTGTCCGAAAATAAAATCTTTAGAAAAATATTTTGTAAAAATATCCCAAAAGCTCTAAGTGAAAACTTAAGGTATTTAAAACATAACCTTACCAAAGTAAACTTTGCGGAGTCTTGAATGATTAAGAACTTGAGTAATTCGGATCCGTCTTTGATGTAGATGTCTCTTGAATGCTCTTCGACGGTGTAGCGGTATATGACATAATAAATTGATAACGGACCTATGAAAATATGTCCTTACAAATATCCCCCTATGTTTATGCTGGTACATACATAAAAAATCTGAATTATCAAAAACCAAATTGCCTATACAAATCTACCCACCCATGAATAAATTTGCAAGACTTCAAAACTGTTCTTCAATCATCTTCGTCAAATCTCAAAGCTTTTCTCATCAGGGTGTGTAACATCATGATCTTCAATATTTGTACCTACACACATGAGATAAAGAAAAAAACTTCATGACAAATCGAGTTTGAAATGATATAAGAATAAAGCATTAATAAATCAAATCTCCCCCAAAATGCAAAAACTCCCCCAAAACATGATAATTCTTTCTCCCCCTTTTTATGATATCCCCAAATAGACAGATAAGAAGAAATAATCAAAACGTGGAGTTTCACAAAAAAAATGCATAGCAAACATGGATCAAACTACGCGCATGCAAAGGTATGTCCTCAAAAATTTCACAAACTATTTTTGGATTTTTCAATTTTTTTCATACAAAAACAGGATACAAAAAAAATCACACCATGGATTTAAACTCAAACAACCAAGTCATGGAAATGGAATGAACGGGTGTGAACACATTCGATAGGTAAATAAACTCAATCAATCATATGTGCACGATGCATATGTGTACCCCTAACGAATGAACATCTAAAGTATCCTTAAGTGTAATAATTTGTTGAATTTAAATGACATCGTCTTATGCAAATCAACAAATCAAAGTCTAAATGATTTCCACACCAATAACGTCCAAAACTATTTTACGATTTTTAAAAATTTTCAAGGACGTGCAAACCCATTTAAAATCTCCAACCAAACACCCTCATATATATTTTCTTTTAGAGGTGAATAAACTAAATTCTCAAACTTTGGAGAATTGGTGCAAAAACCTAAATGGCCCATAATTGGCATGAATTTCTTTTTATTGCCTTTAAATTTTTTCGGGCTCTTTTAAACCTCTTTGGACCCCAGATAATAAAATTCCTCCATTTTTTAGGTCCAATTTAACGGTGTCTTAGTATTCGCAAAGTCAAAATGAACCTTTCGCAACTCTTCCCCGTTTTCAAACAAAACACACAAACTCACAAAACGGTTTTTATATGCACAATTTCCTTATCAAAATTTATCGCGCTTGGTTCATTTTAAGGACAGGATTGAAGTGAAAACACCCAACCAAAATGTGATAAGACAAGCACAATAATCAAACAAATTCGTGCATGTGTTCAATAAAGGAAATCATTAGTCAAACATGTAGGAAGTAACACTTAATGGCTCCAAACATTATAAAGCACATGGATGAATTGACATATTATCTCAAAACACTATCAAATAGTCACATGAAGAATGGAATGATGTTGTGACTTGGTCATCCTATGTGTCCATCCATAAAAGGTGCAAACAAAATACAAAAATCTTTTTGGATTTTCTCAAAGTTTAATAAAAAAAAAATCTTTTTGTATTTTTCAAAATTTTTCCTAAAGAAATAAAACATACAAAAATGATGCATACTAGCAATAGGAAAACAATGTCATAATGAAAATCATCCTATGGTAGTAAACAAGTCAAACCTCAATCATTAGGTGCGGAGGGGTTTTCCAAAGGTGGTGACAACTTATGAAAAAACTCCATCAATTCTTGTGAAGTTTTGACTAAAAACTTAACTTGCTCACCTAAATGTGCAAACTTTCTCATGTAGTCTCCGGGAGCATGTAAAAAATCATGCGTGGGTGCATGTGTATTAGAAACACATGTAGAAGCAAAACGTGACACATACCCCAACTTAAAGCAAAATTCCCTAAGGTGTCCTCTTCTTTTGCAATGTGAGCAAACATAAATAGGCTTCGGAACACCTCTCTCAAAAACTCTAGGAATCACTTTCCTAATTGGAATGGGACGCCTAGGTGGGTGAGGGTGAGACTCATGTGAATCTGTCACTAATGTGGGAACCGTCTCGGGTTCTAATTGGGAAGAAGAAGCACCGTCATGACTTATTCCTAAATTCTCACCGTTACCCTTAAGAACCACCTTTTCAACCTTGTTAGGTGCGTTCTCAAACATGACTTTTACCTCCCTGAAACGTTCGAGATCACTCGAGTTGGGATACACGTGTCGTCAGACTAGACAACGTGTCGGTGAAATCACACTTCTCCTTTCTCAAAACCTCCTTCTCTCTCTCCAATTCTAAAACCCGACGACCTAAATCTCTATTATACTTCTTTATTTTCAAGGTCTTGGTGTACAAATCTCTAAAAGATTTTTGGATCTCACTTTCATCTCCACTCTCCTCCTCGCTTTCTTCCTCACTCGAAGAACACAAATCACTATCATCACTCTCATGTGCACTCTCGTGAGACAAAATGGGTGTGCTCACACGACTAGAAAAAGCGACAACCATCCCATGTCCTAAACCTTTATCGGACTCATCTCCCTCATCACCCTCATCACCCTCACTATCACTATGAGTGGCGGGCATAGAAGTCTCTTTGCCCTTTCTCCTTATCCTAGTAGGACACTCTTTAGCTATGTGCCCTTTGCCCTCACACTCAAAGCACCTGATCTCATCCTCCTTTCACTATCTTTGGCCTCCACTTTCTTTTTATTTGACTCAAAGATCTCTTTTTGTTGGAAGAATTTTCTTTATTCATTTAGAGAAACTTTTTTAAAAAAAATCGCAAACAAGGCCATATCAAAATCTTCCTCAGAATCAAACTCATAAACATTTTCTTTCTTTTTCTTAAAATGAGTCTTTAAAGCAACGCCATTATCCTTAGCCTTAATGGTTTGGGGAAACATGTTAATCTCATAGGTTTGAAAATCTACTATAAGTTCTTCCAACTTAAGTGATTTCAAATTTCCCAAAGAATTCAAAACAGTGACTTTAGGAATAAAACGTTTTGGAAGAGATCTCAAAATCTTTTTAACGACACGCATGTTATCAATCACCTCACCCAAATTAAAATTGGTGTAAATAATGTCCGACAAAGTTTCATAAAAATCATCAAAGCATTCAGACTCAAACATGGTGATAGTTTCAAATTGGGTGGCCAAATTTTGTAACTTAGATTCTTTAACCGCGTTCGTACCCTCATGTGTTAATTTCAAAACATCCGATGCCTCTTTAGACATGGTGCACGTCATAATTCGGAAAAACTCGTCGGGAGTGACTGCTCCAGAAATAGCACTCAAACCACGGGAATAAAAATTAGACATTTTATAATCAACTTCAGTCCAGGCTGACATGGGTTTTAAAGAGGTGATATTATCTACGGTGATCGTGAGGGGGTTCCATCCATTTTCACAAAGCAACCAAACACGCTCGTCAATAGATTTTAAAATAGATTTCATACGAGCTTTCCAGTAGGCATAATTAGATCCGTCAAACATAGGCATCTGATTATATAAGTGCTCCATGAGAAAAATTCCGAATTTTCACAAATTGATTTTAAAAAATCAATATCACAAAATTTTGCGGAAAATAGGGATACACGACAAATTAGCGAAACCTACTCTGATACCAATTTGTGAAAGCATGACTGTGTGATAATTGATTAAATTCGCAAATATATAATTTGGCACACTTATTTAATTAAAGTCTATTTTCTAAACAAACTAATTCAGCCCCTACACATGCATCTAAACATCATAAGAAATTCAACCCATGCATGAAAAACAAAGACGACCGATATAGGAAAAAAAAACCTTTCGGGTAAAAACCTTTTATAAACACTTAGAAAAATTTACAAGACCTTTGACTTACATACAACCTGATAATCGCCCACAAGTGTGTAATGCACGGTGCCTTCAGCAAATCTTCAAAGATACGAGAGATAGCGAAATACCCTCCAGGCGTCGGTTCATCATTTTTGGCTCGTCCACACGCAGAATGACTACGCTCGGTATCCACTGATCAAATATGGAGATCCCTTCTCCACAGAGGTTGAACAAAAGCAAAGTTGTTCTTAAACACCAAACAATTCACTAAAGCATATTGGAGTTTTGTGAATTGAAAACATAAAGGATTAAAACCCTAAAGGAAAAATCCAAAAAAGGATTCTGCTTTCGCAGTATTTCTGTTCGTCAAAACGCTGTGACTTCTTAGTGAAAACGGAACCAAATAATGAGATTTTATAGAAAATTGCACCGCCTAAAAAACAGAACTTGTTCGAACGAGATCAGCAAGTCGCTCGAGCGAACGACAAAATTTGTTCGAGCGAGATCTAACGACATGCAATGTCATTTGAACAAAAATTGCAATTTAACAACCCGAGGTCTTGAAGATAACGATTTATTTATTTTGGGAGAAATAAATAATATTTTATTGGAGAAATAATTATATTGGCAATTGAGGTCAAAATTTGAGTTGTTAGAAAGAGTGTCGAATGTCGATTCTGAGGGTACCATAGTGTCCGGGAGGGTCGAGAAAGTCAAAATGTTTGTGCTTGGTGTCTATTTAGGTTCCGAAATAAATTAGGACCCTTTGACTCGAATTAAAGTCACCGGGTCATTTAAAATGTGTATTATCATTTAAAGATGTGTATCTTGGGAGATTAGTCTTAAAAAACCTATGGGAGATTTATTCTCCAAAGAGAGAAATAGAAAGAAAGAGAGAGAAAAGAAGAAAGAAGAAGAAAGGGAAGGAGAAAAGAGAGAGAAAGTGGAGATTTCCGGCCAATACGCGATCTCAAGGAAGATTCAGACTCTATGAACCCGAGGCAAGTGATTAAACTTACTAAATAATTGTTGTGTACATTTATTGCATGATTTGTGGATTGATATTTTTGGTTTTAGGTTTAGTTTAACAAAAACCTAACTTTTGGGTATAATTTTAGATTTGATATGTAGATCTTTGATTTGAGGATAGAAATTAGTTTATATGTATTCTAGGATGATTATTGATGATATATATGTAATTGGGTTGAAGAGAAATGGAGAGAAAATGGTTAAAATGGATTTTGAGATTTTTGGCTTACTAAAAAGTAGCCATTTTCGAGGATACTGAAGGGCCGAATCGATTCGGCCTCCTACCGAATTGATTCGAAATTATGCAGGTGCCCAGGTCTGAGTGACCGAATCGATTCAGACCCCAGCCGAATAGATTCGGACCCCATCCGAATCGGTTCGGCCTGAGACAGAATCCCAGGTCTGATGACCCGAATCGATTCGCCTTCCTGGCCGAATCGATTCGCTTGGCCGAATCGATTCGAAATTGGCCCTAATCGATTCGAAAACAGTCCTTTTGAGGGATTGTTTTTCTAAAAATAATTTCATCCCATTTTGTTCGAGGTTATCGATTGGGGATCTCTATAGGAGATATTTGGAGTATGTTTTGGAGACTTTTAGAGAGTTTCCCTTAAAAGAAATAAATGGAGTCATATTGACTAAATTTGAGGAATACCGATTAGATATTTAGGTATGTTCTAAGTGGGGAAGCCCACCTAGTTTTGAGAATTCTATTTGGAGATAATTATGATATTAATGGGAATAATTTAGAGATAACGGATCTTAGGATCCAATCCCAAATGGGATAACTTTAACGGTTCATAAAATGAATTGAACCCCATTATGGATGGAGATTCGTACATGATGTTCGATGTGCATACGTATATAGAAATATCCTTATTAATTTTTGAATTGGGAGATATCTCACACAATGAGAAATGTGGATTGAGGTGCATTCGGAAATAGAATATCCTTAACTTAAATAGAATTGAATAGTCGTCCATGGTGGTCAACAAATGTCATATATGTATACAATGTATTTATTTTGGGGGTGATAGGTCGTGGGTATGTGTCGCTCTCACTTGCCGATTAAGAGCTATGACCGCTTCCCGGGACGTAGTGTGCGTGAGTTGATCATGAGGTGGGTGTCCTGGAACCCCACTAGGTGACCCCAGTTTGCTACGTATATGGGCTGCTGGAAGATGATAGCATGTGAGCCTGCGTCCTTCGAGTTATAGCTCGGTTGGATGGTTATTATTGCTTGTGTTTATATTTGGGTATCAAGGGCATAATGGATCTCAACGACCTACATTGCCAGGATTAGTGTATAGGGGGGGTTCCTTGTTTAGATTTCGCCTCGACAAGACGTCCCACGCACGAACCGCAGTGTAATGTTGGAACTTTGGGATAAGTTTATTCCTTAATGCTCATAATTATCTATATATATATCACCTATCTCGACGATCGACAGTGCCAGGAGTAGTGTAACGGGGGGGTTCCTTGTTTGGATTTCGCTTCGGTGAGACGTCCCACGCATGAAACGCCGTGTACTGTTGAGAATTGGGAATATTAATTAATTAAAACTGGATAATAATTTGGGTTACATGCATCATGCATTAAGGTCATAATGAGCCTCGAGGATTAATACGGTGAGGAGTAGTGTAACGGGGGGGTTCCTTATTTGGATTTCGCCTCGGCGAGACGTCCCACGCACGAAACGCAGTGTCGTATTGGGAATCGAGAGGAGTTTAGTCTTTAAATTCATGATGCTAATGACTCATATATAAATATTATAATAATTATATATATGGTTTCATGCCTTATAAGGGCGTCACTAGAATATAAAATTCTAGTAAATGAGAATGTTGATGTATTGTGTTGATGTGGTCATGATTGGATCATGTAACTTTATATGTTCAACAAATGAACATTATAAAGATAACTATAACTACGACATTAAAGTTAATGTATATAACTTATAGATTATAGAAGTGAATGTATATTGGGAGATAGGTTAGATGGTTTCACTTAAATACTCTTTTTGGGTTTAAGTTAGAATCCTCTTACCTAAATAGAATCGGGCATCCATTTGGAGATCACGTGCATACTCTTAGTGCGCGCTTTAGTTGAGAGGTGAGTTGAATTATTATGGAGAGTTCGATTCCACATTAATCATGTAATAATCCATTTATAATTATTATGCATTTTAATACACTTGCTATAAAATGTTTTTTAACTCGGGCTCTGACCCGTTTATATTTTCTCCTCCATGTATATATTGTACTACTTCAGGTGTTCCTCCTCAAGGACGCCTTAGATGTTCATCCATTTAGGATTCGTGGAGCTGTGGCAGTAGCAGACTGTTGCGGCACTTTGTTTTAGTCGATTCCTATCTTTGTATATCCAGAATAGGATTCAGTTGTATATTGAGTTAGTATTCAAGTGTTGTAGATCAACACTTTCATATTTCATTTATCAGATTATTGTATTGTCTGTTACCCGACAGCATATTCCGGTATTTTATTTGTTCCTTGTATTGCACTCTTGTACATTATCACTCATCATAGTTAGATGTATATTGTTGGTTAAGTTGCATTATTGGTTTGGTTGTTGTTGTTAAATAAAAAGTTTTAAATTTTTGTCAATTCGCTTTTAATGATTTCGGGTAGTTAGCCTTATATTATTAGAATTGTCAGTTGATGTTGAGACTATGCCATCTAAGATACCTGATTTAATGTAGTATAGGGTTGGCCACCCGTTATTATTTTGAGCGGGTTATCACAGATGGTATCAGAGCATCATGTTCTAGTGTCTTTAGGATCTGTGTGTGTTACTATGATCTTCCGTAAGCGTTCTTGATGTAGAGCCTCATTATTAGGACGATTACATTCATACGTCCATATCTTTCTGTGATTCAAAAATATTTGAAAGGCGTCCTGATAAAATTGTTCTTATTTCAGATGCCACCGAAGGGAGGTCGTTCAGTTAAGGCAAATAAAAGGAATGTACAACCCCAACCGCCTCAAAGGAACATGACTATGGATGATGTTGCCAATATTATGGCACAAGCAGTAACTGCTGCTGTTTCTATGATGGCTCAGCAATCTCCCGCTTGAGGAGGCCCACCCCATTTAGGATTGTCTTTATGGGAGAGAATGAAGAAAGATTTTAGTAAGGGGCATCTCCCGAGTTTGCAGGGGGAGTTGATGCAATGGCTGCAAGTCAATGGAAGAATACTATACAGAGGCACTTTCGTATGGTTGAGTGTAGTGAGGTGCAGAAACAATTTTTAGCAACTTTTAGGTTATCGGGTGCAGCTCTCCATTGTGGGAGTCTGTCACCACATCTGAACAGAGAGATACTTTACCTATAAAAGAATTTCGAGAACTTTTTTATCGAAGGTATTTTCTTTTCTCTACTAGGAATATGAAGATTTTTCAGGGTAATAGAACAGTGGCAGAATATGAGGAAGACTTTTCCAGATGGGCAAAACTAGTACCTGATGAGGTAAATACTGAAGAGAAACGTATATAAAAGTTTGTTCGAGGTTTAGATTGGAAAATCCGACAACATTTGTTAGAGAGTCCTAGGTTAGTGACTTTCGTTGAGGTAGTGAATGAGGCACTGCTAAAGTGTCATGAATATCGTCTTCGATTGCAAGAGGGTAAGAACTTTGGAGATTCGAGTTCATCAAGTATGTTTGGCGAAGAGAGTGCCAGTAATGCGAGTGGGCAGAAAGGATTTGTGGGTAAGGGTTTCTTTTGTAAAGAAATAGGTCATAAAAAGAGAGATTGTCCTCAAAGAGGTAAAGGACCGCAATTTGATGAAATTTTGGAAGTGAAACCCCTACAGCAGTTCGAGGTCGTTTTAGACCGGGGGACCATGTTTGGGAGCCCATTGATGAGGATGGGCAATTGGACTGAAGATGGATGTTGTAAGTTAATTTTCCTTTATAAATAGGATAAGTACTACGTAAAGTTTTGAAATATCGTATGTAATATATTTGTGAAAGGGTAGTACTATAGCCCTATTATATTAATAGATAGTATGTAACGACCCTAAGGGGAAGTTTGAGAAAGATAGGCTCTTATTCTATTATTTTGTAAAAGGATAGATGATTTTGCAAGGTGCTCAAAAAGAGCTTTAAACCTTGTGGTAAATGTAACAATGGCTATGGTCATAAGTAGTAATGATAAAAGTTACTTCTTTTTATATAGTCATGATAGACTATTATAATTGTTGTATTACAGATATGAATTTGCCTTATAAATGGCAATATATTGAAATGATGTAAGATGTTGTTTATGTTTGAAAGTTGAGATTGTGGATTGTTGGGACGCAGGTAAAATTTTAGCTCATGAGTATGATAATATTTGTGAGCTACATGTTATATATATGATGATTTTAAAAGACCTTGTGTTGGACATAAGGTGTAAGGCCCTAAAACACTATTAGGAAGGTTAATTACATGATTAATTATAACTTAGGAGTTATAATTTATAGATTGGTTATGTGTGTTAAACAGGTTAATTATCATGTTTAGGGGATGCATGCTCCTGTGATATATGTGTTGTTTACATTAGGTGTTAATTGAGCTTATAATCGGGGATACCATGTTTAGAACATATGATTAGTTATGCGATTAATGCATCATAAATTATGTTTTTAATGCATGATTATGTTTATAAAAGTAAATAAGGTTGTTGATACGAAATTGGCAATGTTTGGTCGCCAAATGTGAAAGTTTTGAGATTTTTGGTAAATTGCTACTTTCCTGTTCGAAGCCCAAATTAGGCGTATTAGTTTATGATTTTGGGAAAACATAAATTATGAAAGTTGTAGATATATGAATAAATATTATAACACAACAAACGGTGGGTTAAACGGAGGCTCGTACAAGAAGTTATAGCGAAAGTACGAAACAAGGGCAAATATGTCCATTCCTTAAGTGACAATTGTCTTATTAGCACACCATGTGCTATTTTTTGATTGGTTAGAGGGTGGGTGATAGTTTGGCCGACTTAAACTTCATAAAACATCCCCTTTGTTCAGCAAATTCAGCCATGAACAAGGATTTTGCCTAAAGAGAGAGAAAGAGAAGAAAGTTAAGGAATAAATCTTTGGAAAATTTCCATAAATCAAGGAATCCTCGTAAGGTAATTACATCTTTATTAAAGTTGGTCACATGGATGAGTTCTATACTTATCATGTTTTTATTTTTGATTTGGTTATATATTTTAATGATACCCATATTGCTGAATTGTGTTGGAACAAGGATGGGTTAAGAACATAAGTTAAAACTGAAGCTAGGATCGTAAATGCATACTTTAAAGTCCTAAATTTACATCATCTTTTCGTAAAGCATTTTGATTTAGAAAATTCATGATTTTGATGTATATTTCTGCTAAATCATGTTTATTATATATTTCCATGAATTATACTCAAGGTCAAGGTTAGGTATGCTTAAAAATGTTAAGTTATGCCTTAATGTTGTATTTTGACCTAGTTATACTAAAAATGGCATAAATCATGGAATACTTATTGGGATTGAGTGATTCAAGTTGGAGAGTAAAATACACTCATACAAACATATCCTAAAATTGTGTAAAAATACCAAGGAATGAACCCTTGGTGATAGTTTGAAGTCGTGGTTTAAAATCTGCCCTAAAGGAGCAAGAATGCATACCAAGTGTTTGACGTTTTGCTCGACATAGAAAATGAGCCCTAAAAATTATGAAACATTAAATTTGTATTATTCAATGTGTTTACTGATATTGGGTGGAATATCATGAAAAGTTATGTTGTACAAAAATTATGAGAATTCCAGGAAGTTGAAGTTATGTTGATGTTTTTCTTGAGAAACGATTTGGAAAAGGCTATAATAAAATGGGCATAACTTTGTCTAGCAAAGTCGTAATTTAATTCCGTAAATTGTGTTAGAACCCTAATTAATTGGGTGTTATATAAATGTGAAGTGTCATATTTAATTCCTCCTTAGTTATTTCTGATTGACCAAATAATGTGATGTATTACTGGGTTTGATGTTAATCGGTGTATTCAAATACTAACGACATTGACTTGTTAGGTGGGGAAGCAGCTAATACTACCATACCAAGGAAGTAGTTGGTATTAATCTTAGCACTAAATCCAAGGTGAGTGACCTTCCTTATGAAATATAAATGCTTATAATTTCATATGGAAATGTGTAGTTAAACACATGTGTGAAAATGTTTATGGGAGTGATATTGTATTTATGAGACATATGCATATGATTAAAAATGTTAAGCGATGTTATATAATGATATGGACTAGTGAGTCCTTTATCTAATGTTAAGGACCGTGGTGGGTCCTATGGGATGTGGTGGTCCTGTTAATCCAACTTAAAGGTTTGTGTACTCGGGCCTAATAAAGGGTTGTGGTGGTCCCTAATAACTGTGTTGGTTAATTGGACTGTGGCGGGTCCAGGCTTGCGAGAGTTTCACAATTCCTGTTGGGTTATAGCATTAGAACAAAATAAAAATGGTTATTCAAATTGGTTATACGTGTGGTATGTGGTCATTCACTAAGCCTTTATAGCTTACACTCCTGTAATGTTTTGTTTCAGGTATGCTTATAATTTGGAGTTCACTGCCAAGTTAGGACCTTAAAACGGGGGAGTGACGGATATTTAGTATGGTTGAATATCAGGAATTATTTTGTGTAATTATTAAACTAAGGATCTTGGTTATGTAAAGTTATGTAGTACTTATTAGTTATAAGTAAAGGCAGTTATGTTTTCATCTACACATACCTTTGGAAAAAAAAAAATCTTATGCTATTTTCCTTATAGATTTAAATTAAAGCATTGTTTAAGCCAATTTATTTCTAATTAAAAGGATGAGTTTAACAAAATTAAGTCGGGGCGCGACATAAGGCATTTTATATTATATTATATTATATAAGCCATTTTCAAAATAAACTATTTTTTAAAATAAAACTTTTATCGGCCTTCGGGCCCTTTCAAAATGATTTTCATAAAACTAAAATTTTCAAACTCTAGTCCGGATTTAACAAACTCTCAATCCTCAACGTCGCCACATAGTAGTGTATTGGGAGTGTTCCTTGTTTGGATTTCTCTTTTGCGAGACGTCCCCCGCACGAAAGTGGCGAATGTCAGGAATTGAGAGGATTTATTTCTTTGGACCATTTAAAATTTTTACACTAATTAAAATGTTAGTAATATATTTATGGAAATGTGGAACTTTGGAGGCAAATAAAGCCTCATTATGATTGCTGTGAGCACAAAGCTCAAATATAAAGGGTGTATGGGCGCCCTAGTTGTGGAAATTGGTTTTATTTAATTCATAATCAACTTAAAATAAAATAAATTAAATAAATTCGTCGTGGGAAGTTAGAAGTTTGGAGATAGGATTAGTGAGTATGGGTATATTAAACTTAGTTGAGCTTGGGAGAATTAGGCTTAGCTAAAATTTCGAGGACGAAATTTTTGTAAGTGGGGAAGTTTGTAACAACCCGAGGTTTTGGAGACAACGATTTATTTATTTTGGGAGAAATAAATAATATTTTATTTTAGAAATAATTATATTGACAATTGAGGTAAAAATTGGAAGTTGTTAGAAAGAGTGTCGAATGTCGATTCTGAGGGTACATAGTGTCCGGAAGGGTCGAGAAAGTCGAAATAACTGTGCTTGGGGTCTATTTAGGTTCCGAAATAAATTAGGACCGTTTGACTCGAATTAATGTCACCGGGTCATTTAAAGTGTGTATTATCATTTAAAGATGTGTATCTTGGGATATTAGGCTTCAAAAGCCTATGGGAGATTTATTCTCCAAAGAGAGAAATAGAAAGAAAGAAAGAAAGAAAGAGAGAAGAAGAAAGAAGAAGAAAAGGAAGGAGAAAAGAGAGAGAAAGTGGAGATTTCCGGCCAATACGCGATCTCAAGGTAGATTCAGACCCTACGAACCCGAGGCAAGTGATTAAACTTGCTAAATAATTATTGTGTACATTTATTGCATGATTTGTGGGTTGATATTTTGGGTTTTAGGTTTAGTTTAACAAAAACCTAACTTTTGGGTATAATCTTAGATTTGATATGTAGATCTTTGATTTGAGGATAGAAATTAGTTTATATGTATTCTAGGATGATTATTGATGATATATATGTGATTGGGTGGAAGAGAAATGGAGAGAAAATGATTAAAATGGATTTTGAGATTTTTGGCTTACTAAAAATTAGCCATTTTCGAGGATACTGAAGGGTCGAATCGATTCAGCCTCCTACCGAATCGATTCGGAATTATGCAGGTGCCGAGGTCTGAGTGATCGAATCGATTCAGACCCCAGCCGAATCGATTCGGCCTGAGATAGAATCCCAGGTCTGATGACCTGAATCGATTCACCTTCCTGGCCGAATTGATTCGCTAGGACGAATCGATTCGGAATTGGCCCGAATCGATTCGAAAACAGGGCTTTTGAGGGATTGTTTTTCTAAAAAGAATTTCATCCCGTTTTGTTCGAGGTTATCGATTGGGGGAGATATTTGGAGTATGTTTTGGAGACTTTTAGAGAGTTTCCTTTAAAAGAAATAAATGGAGTCATATTGACTAAATTTGAGGAATACCGATTAGATATTTTGGTATGTTCTAAGTGGGGAAGCCCACCTTGTTTTTAGAATTCTATTTGGAGATAATTATGATATTAATGGGAATAATTTAGAGATACCGGATCTTAGGATCCAATCCCAAATGGGATAACTTTAACGGTTCATAAAATGAATTGAACCCCATTATGGATGGAGATTCATAAATGTTGTTCGATGTGCATACGGATATAGAAATATCCTTATTAATGTTTGAATTGGGAGATATCTCACACAATGAGAAATGTGGATTGAGGTGCATTCGGATCTAGAATATCCTTAACTTAAATAGAATTGAAAGACAATTCATTATTAGAAGCGATATGTGAGCTTCAAGCGAGAAATAGTATAGTGTATACTAAGTGGGGAAGATGTGTGAGAAATTACGATTAGCGTATCTAGAGAGAGAGATACTAATCAATGACATTAAATCCATTGCGCTTAAGAGCGTATAATGAATATGAAAATGATGTTGCAGGTATACCTTATATAATGGTGTAGCTTTATTATGTGGGATATATGTATACCTTATATGATGGTGTATATACATGTTAAGCATACCCCCTCCTTGCTATCATTGGGAAGTTTCGTGCGTAGAAGGTGAGCATCCTGGCTCAAAGAGCAGGGTGTGGATATTCCCCAGGTCATAGTCGTCCATGGTGGTTAAAAAATGTCATATATGTATACATTTATTTATTTTGGGGGTGAGAGGTCGTGGGTATGTGTCGCTCTCACTTTCCGGTTAGGAGCTATGACCACTTCCCGGGACGTCGTGTGCGTGAGTTGATCACGAGGTGGCTGTCGTGGAACCCCACCAGGTGACCCCAGTTTGCTACGTATATGGGTTGTTGGAAGATGATAGCATGTGAGCCTGCGTCCTTCGAGTTATAGCTCGGTTGGATGGTAATAATTGCTTGTGTTTGTATTTGGGTATCGAGGGCATAATGGACCTCAACGACCTACATTGCCAGGATTAGTGTATCGGGGGGGTTCCTTGTTTAGATTTCGCCTCGGCGAGACGTCCCACGCATGAACCGCAGTGTAATGTTGGAACTTGGGGATAAGTTTAGTCCTTAATGCTCATAATTATCTATATATATATCGCCTATCCCGACGATCGACAGTGCCAGGAGTAGTGTAACGGGGGGGTTCCTTGTTTGGATTTTGGTTCAGTGAGACGTCCCACGCATGAAACGTTGTGTACTGTTGAGAATTAGGAACATTAATTAATTAAAACTGGATAATAATTTGGGTTACATGCATCATGCATTGAGGGCATAATGAGCCTCGAGGATTAATACGGTCACGAGTAGTGTAACGGGGGGGTTCCTTGTTTGGATTTCGCCTCGGTGAGACGTCCCACGCACAAAACGCAGTGCCGTGTTGAGAATCGAGAGGAGTTTAGTCTTTAAATTCATGATGCTAATAACTCATATATAAATATTATAATAATTATATATATGGTTTCATGCCTTATAAGGGCGTCACTAGAATATAACATTCTAGTAAATGAGAATGTTGATGTATTGTGTTGATGTGGTCATGATTGGATCATGTAACTTTATATGTTCAACAAATAAACATTATAAAGATAACTATAACTACTACATTAAAGTTACTGTATATAACTTATAGATTATAGAAGTGAATGTAGATTGGGAGATAGGTTAGATGGTTTCACTTAAATACTCTTTTGGGTTTAAGTTAGAATCCTCTTACCTAAATAGAATCGCGCATCCATTTGGAGATCACGTGCATACGCTTAGTGCGCGCTTTAGTTGAGAGGTGAGTTGAATTATTATGGAGAGTTCGATTCCACCTTAATCATGTAATAATGCATTTATAATTATTATGAATTTTAATACACTTGCTATAAAATGTTTTTCAACTCGGTCTCTGACCCGTTTATATTTTCTCCTCTATGTATATATTGTACTACTTCAGGTGTTCCTCCACAAGGACGCCTTAGATGTTCATCCATTCAGGATTCATGGAGCTGTGGCAGTAGCGGACTGTTGCGGCACTTTGTTTTAGTCGATTCCTATCTTTGTATATCTAGACTAGGATTCAGTTGTATATTGAGTTAGTATTCAAGTGTTGTAGATCAACACTTTCATATTTCATTTCTCAGATTATTGTATTGTCTGTTACTCGACAGCATATTCGGGAATTTTATTTGTTCCTTGTATTGCACTCTTGTACATTAATGGAGTTTGAACTTATCACTCATCATAGTTAGATGTATATTGTTGGTTGAGTTTCATTATTGGTTTTGTTGTTGTTGTTAAATAAAAAGTTTTAAATTTTTGGCAATTCTCTTTTAATGATTTTGGGTAGTTAGCCTTATATTATTAGAATTGTCAGTTGATGTTGAGACTGTGCCATTTGAGATACCTGATTTAATGTAGTATAGGGATGGCCACCCGTTATTATTTAGAGCGGGTTGTCACATGCAGGTCATTAGAATGACCTATCAAACGAGATTCCACGTAGGCCTGTATAGAATTTTGATACGAACGCGTGGCCGATAGTTTCGTATCATTCTGATTTTTTATGAATTAGTTATGATTTTTCTACGAAAAGGTGTCCGAAAAAAAAATATTTAGAAAAATATTTTGTAAAAATATCCCAAAATCTCTAAGTGAAAAGTTAAGGTATTTAAAACATAACCTTACCAAAGTAAACTTCGCGGAGTCTTGAATGATGAAGAACCTGAGTAATTCGGATCCGTCTTTGATGTAGATGTCTCTTTAATGCTCTTCAACGGTGTAGCGGTATATGACATAATAAATTGATAATGGACCTTAGAAAATATGTCCTTACAAACGTCAAAATAGACGCATGTCTCCCAACAAGGATGACACAATAACAATAAACTTAGGAACTCCCCAAAACCCCAAGAAGTTAAAAATATGATCCCCCCTAGATGAGAATGAACAAAAGGATATCATTGATCTCCTAGCCATATTCGTAGATATATTACCTTGTCTTTATACTTACATGCTCGACATCGACCAAATTATCATCATGCATGAGATGCACATTCTCTCTGATGCAAAACCCATAAACAAAAGACACCGTAAGTTGATATTCGAATGGGAAGAAGTAGAGAAATAACTCATCGTCGGCTTCATTTGAGTAATTGAATATCCCACTTGGTTAACCAACATTGTACCGGTACTTAAAACCAACAATAAAGTCCTAATGTGCATAGACTACATAGATATCAATTGAGCCTATCCCAGTGATGATTTCCCTCTACCCCATATTGAATTATTAGTAGATAGTATAAATAAAAATGCACTCAAGTCCTTTATAGATGGATTCACTGGCTATAATCAAATAATAATGTACCCCGATCACCAAGACAAAATTGAGTTCATTACCCCTTAGGGGACATAATGTTATACAGTTATACCCTTCGGTATAAAAAATGCCGGTACATCTTACCAAAGAGTGTCCACAACTATCTTATACGACCTCATACACAAGGAAGTAGAAGTCTATGTGGAAGACATGATCATCAAATCCAACCACAAAGGCCACGTTCCGACATTCTGAAAATCTTCGAAAGGATACAACTCTTCAAAATGAGGCTAAATCCGTAGAAATGTATCTTTGGAATCACTACATGGAAAGTGTCCATATTCATTGTCAACAAATATAGAATTGAGGTAGACCCCATTAAGATCAAAGCCATACGTCCAATGCCACCACCTAAAATAAAAAAAAGAGGTCGAAGGATTCCTAGGACAAATATAGTTTATAAGTCGATTCATTAACCATATTACCACCATTTGTGAACCCATAATCCAAATACTCAAGAAGTACCCACCCAAAGAATGAAATGCTCAATGATAGAAAGCATTCGAGAAATTATAAGAGTACCTCAATTACCTATCGGTGTTAGTAACTCCCCAACTAGGACAACTTCTTCTCTACATGACTATAACTGACACAATTGTTAAAGACATGTTGGCACAATATGTGGAAAGTTTCTAAAAGGAATGTGCCACCTAATATGTTAGCAAAAAATAATCCGTCTACGAGATCAAATACACCTCCTTGGATAGGCTTGTGTATCTCTCGTATGGATCACTCATCAGCTCCATCATTACATGATGTCCTTTAGCACGCGACTCATCTCCAAGATGGATACCCTGAAATAATTCTTTGAGAAACTCTCTCTCTAGCCGAAAGGATAAATGGCTATTGATACTATCCTAGTTCAAGATCACATATGTCATATAGAAACACTAATGGATAATCCATCTCTGACCTTCTCAGGATAACCCTGCTAGATAAAAAAGATAAGAATTAGGCATAATTCCCCCATGAGTACCTCTTCACCCTAAATGATAGAGAAAATTGGGAACTCTAATTCGAGGGGGCCTCCAACAAAAGGGATTTGGCATGAGAATGATCCTTATCTCACTGCTACAAAACTCACCTACGAATTCATCGACAACATGGCTAAGTATGATTCCTGCATCAATGATCTTGAAATTCCCTTAGAAATAGGAATCACAAACTTGAAAGCCTATGAAGATTATGGCATGGTCATTAGTCAGATACTGGGAAAGTGGAAAATCCAGGACAATAAACTACAACGTACCATGCCTACTTAGAAGAGGTAGCTTTGCGATTTAAACATATCCAATTAGACTTCTTCCAAAGGGATAAAAATAATTTCAAAGATGCACTTTCCACCCTATCCTCCATAATAGACATTCCAAAAGGAACTATCAAAATCACGCTTACAGTGACTATCCAAAGAAACCCTTCTTATTTCTTTGAGATTAATGAGATTAATGCCATCGAGAAAACGTCAATAGGACCCACGGTCTGGTATTATGTTCTATGTTATTCGCTCAATAAGAACCACAACCCACCCTAGACCTCTCCAAGTGACCGGTTCACCCTAAGATGATTATAAGCCCAATTCATTATATGTTGGGGCCAATTCTACAAAAGAGGGTTCGACGGGGTACACTTACAGTCATTACAACAAAATGCGCTTTTAGTAATAAAGTATTTTTTTGATTATGAACCGTATTATACCAATGCTATTTATCATAATAAATTACTAGTAATTTTCTCAGTTAAGTGTAACTAATATTAGTTTAAAATTTTAAAAGTGTTTATTTAAAAAAAAATAGGGAAAATTTCCCCAACCCATAGAATTATCCAGACTATACACACCCAAAGCAAAAGAAACTTTCCAAATCGTCCTATACCCAAACCAAAATCACCATAATCTTCTTCTCCTAATCAGTCTCATTTGTTTTCACTTAGGATTTTGAAGACTCCTGACCTAGGATTTGGCAAGTTTGGAAGACTAACAACCTAGGGTTTAGAAGACTCGTGACCTAGTGTTTGGAAGATTCTCTCTTAAATTGGGAATCGATTTGAAGATCCCTCTATTATGGTCATTTTTTGGTTTTAAAACGTGAATTTTAGGTCTTTGATTTAATCATCTCTCTATCTCACTTGTTTGTCCATCTCTCTCTCTCCCTCTCTGATATTTTGTTTTCAACAGGTATATGTATTTGTTTTTTATTCTTCTCTAGTAATTCGATTGCTTGTTCTATGGGGGGATATGGTTGTTATATGATTCTTTTGTTTGGTTCCATTTTCTATTATTTTGTTCTAATTTGGGATTCGAATGGGAATCTAGATAAATGTAACAAATGAGTCATCAATTTGTTTATACAACCAAGGTATATTATGATATACACTGATCTTGGTTGAACTTGACTTTTATTTAATGGATACTCATTTTTGGTTTGCATCTTTTGTTGATTGTATAATTATTTACTAATGAGTGATTTAGTGCTTTATAGTTTGGTGTTAATTTTAGAATTCCTTTGAGGGGCGTAAAGTAATGTTACAATCTATCCTTCCTAAAAAGTAAGGTTTGGGTTTCATCAAGGTAAACAATTAATTTTCTAGAAGTTTTGAATGTTTGAAAGATTGTTTTGCTATTTGAGTTTAGGCAAATCCATTTATACATTTGATTACCACTTTTTATGTAAAGATTGTTTATTCCATCACCAAAATTGAAGGGGTTTTGGAATTTGATTAGATTAGATTAGATTATTTCTTTGTTAACCTTGGGTTTGTTCTGTAACTTTACTAGCCCTTGAAGACAAGTTATTTTTATCTATTTTCTTTACTATGGTGATATTCTTTTTATAAGAAAATGTAGGAATCAAAATTATAATATATTTTTTAATGTCAGATTTATGATGATGTTATCATTTTATTTGCCCGTTGGTGTTGTTTTAGGGTTTGTAACATATTCATGTTTTATCCACTATAGTGATGGAATCACCAACAAATCTAGCATGTGATAAAAAATTGGTACTAGTCTTTTTAAACACTTGATAAGAGATCCGAATAAGGGTGACATTTGATTTTTATTAGTGTCATTGCACTTAATGTAGAGCCTGGGAAAAATCGATTAATAATACAAACAAATAGGTGTTGTTTGTAGTCATGTTTCTATAACACTGTAATACTGTGATATCATCCTAATTTCTTATCTGGTCTAAATTACCATGTTCCTCAAAGAACAAGACGCTTTACTAATAATTACAACATATTTTTTCTAATAACAAACTGACATATGTTCAAATTTTGGCTAAGTGCACCCAATCAAACAATAAAACATGAGAGATTCTTTAACATTATCGATAAAATTTATTTCATACCTATAAAAATAGTACGAGCCGAGGAAATATTATCTAAGTATCTTGTCCGATATAAGATTCATAAATTGATCCTCTTTCACATGAGCAATACAAAAACGTTTCTAGTCTTCAGATGAAGGATGTTGCAACCCGCCAGGCAGAGAGGGGTATACCGTTCTTGACACTGAAGAAAGATTAGATGTCATACTAATAGAGAGTTATGACCCGGTTAGTATTTCAGTGTGTACGTACGATGATGTGTGATTGCATTTTTTTAGGGTGGTATAGAAGTTGCTTGTTAGGGAGGAGATTGACAAAAATTCATCTGTCTATATAAATATTGAACTGGAAAGGAAATCGTTGACATATTGTGTAAAACATAATGGGGGCCTTATTAATGCTTAAAATAAAAACAATTCTAATATATCAATTTAACTTCCCAACGGGCCACGAAGTAGTGATGCTTCTCAAGCTGGGAAAAGAAGAAGAAGGAAATAGATGATGATGATGAGATAGGCGCGTAAATAGTGTAAGATATGAGTGGATGTTTGCTATGGCTATTTGAGTATGTAATTATGATTTTTAATGTATCACGTGTTGAATAGTTGTGGGGTGGGGGTACTCACCTTCTCTTTCGTTTGATTCCAGTAAAAAAAAGTTATGTGATCTTTGCAATATCAAAGGGGTGTACTTTTGTAATCCAGCAACTCACATGCTTCCTCTCACACCATTAGCTCTAATAGTAATCCATGTCTTAAGTGGTATCCTTGTTGCATTCAATCACCATCTCGGTTCATTATAATCTCTCCCTCTTTTTGTATATATATGTTTATGGGTTAGTTGGTTCGTGGGGGTTAATTTTTCATGTTTATTTTTTCAGCAAGTTCTAATGAGCAAAGCAAGATAGTTGAATACGCAGCAAGTAGTAGTAGTTCCACTGTGGAATCCAACACTTGAGCAGTTACAAATACTGGAGGAATAGTTTTGGCATGGGACTCGAACACCTTTCACTGACCATATTCAACACATCAACTGTTATTAGCATATTTTGATTTTATGCTCATTCGATGAGGTTTGTAATGGCTCGTCTTCTTAATATGGGTTATGTTGTGGTGAAGTGGACCTTTCATTATTTCATTTGCAAGAGAAAAAAAAAGTCTATGTGTATTATGTGGTTTGGGATCATAAGATCAAATTATTTATTGATACTTATTCTTAATTCAGGCCTCATCTAATCCTCATCTTCACTTTTAAAATTTATAGGAATGATTTCACTTATGTGATGCGATATCTCTACACCCTCATTAAGGATAACTCAAAAGTTTTTATTTTCTGTGATAAGCCTTCGGGTACAGTAGAAGTGAACTCGAATCTAGGTTAATGCATATGTAAAATCTCTATTCCTGATGGAGAAATAATATCATGTTTACTATAACTTTAATACTTTATGCACCCCTACCATGTCTAGAACCAACAAACCTTCTTGTTCTGGTGCATATGGCATCTTACTTTTTTCTTTAGCAACTGAAAATACATTTGTTTCACCTTTGCATTGGATGAAAAGGTGAATATCCTCTGTCAATTTCTCTCTACTTGTTAATCGGGTGCCAGAAGGGTTCTTCTTGAGTTTGCGCGGTCTTAGGCAGGGTGATTCATTGTCCCCTTTCCTCTTTATCCTGTTTATAGAGGCGTTTTCTAGGATGATGAGTCGTACGGTGGAGGGTGGACTGATATCAGGTTTTTTGATCGGGAGCTCTATTGCCCATCCAATTGTCGTGTCTCACCTTCTTTTTGCGGATGATACTATTATCTTTTTTGGGGCTTCTGTGGAAGAGGTGAGGGAATTGCGGTTGCTTTGGGTGTATTTTGAGGATTTTTCGGGTTTACGTATCAATGTCAGGAAGAGTGAGATGATTGAAGTGGGTGTGGTGGGAAATGTTAGCTTTCATGCAGATGTTTTTAGTTGTCGGATCAGATCTCTCCCGTCTACTTATCTTGGCCTCCCTCTAGGGGATAAGTTTAAGTCTTCTTCGATGTGGGATCCGGTGCTAGAGAGGGTACAATGGAGGTTAGATGGGTGGAAGCATAGTTACATGTCCAAAGGTGGTAGGTTGACGTTGATCAAAAGCGTTTTATCGAGCCTGCCCACTTATTTTATGTATGTTGTCCCTTTACCTAGGTACGTTGCCAATACGCTCGATAAGCTGATGAGGGATTTTCCGTGGAGAGGTAATGATGACCACTTTCATTATTGCTTGGTGAGTTGGGATGAGGTGTGAAAGCCGCTGAAAAAGGGGGGCTAGGGTGAGGAGCTTAGCCCGCTTCAATAAGGCTTTATTGGGGAAGTGGATGTAGCGCTTTAATAGGGAAGGTGACAGATTGTGGAGAAAAGTGGTGGTCGCTAGGCACAGGGGATGTCCGTTTAGGTGGGGTCCTATTAATGAGCGTTCTTCTCATGGGGTGGGGTGGTGGAGGTATGTTGTGCTTGGATGGGGGAAGTTATCTTTGCTCACTTACTTTCATCTCGGGGCTGGGAATCTTATCATATTCTAGAAGGACAAAAGGGGCATGGGGGCTCTCTGGAGGATCTATTCCCGGGGATGTATCGTCTTGGGGAAGATAAAGAGGGATTAGTTGAGAATCATAGGTGGGGGTGGGGTCTTGTTGGGAATGGGATCCGATGTTTAGGATGGGACTCCGGGATTGGGAGCTGGAGGAGGCGGGGGAGTTCCTTGACTGGCTGAGATTAGTGTCGGCTCCATCTTTGGGGGCAGATGGGTTGAGGTGGTCGTGCTCTCGGGACGATTTTTTTTTAGTTAATATTTATTATAATGTGCTGAAGGGTCATGGGGGTTCTTCTTTTCTGTGGAAGGCTATCTGGAAGTGTCGTGCACCTCCTAAGGTCCGCTTCTTTGTGTGGACCGCTGCAAGGCAGGCCATCTTGACTATTGAGGGGCTTCAGCGCAGAGGTAGGAGGTTAGCTAATAGATGTTAGTTATGTAAGAAGGAGGGGGAGATGTCCAAGCACCTTCTTCTTCACTGTCAAATCACTAGTGGACTATGGGATTTGTTTTTCTCTTTATGACCGATTGTTTAGGTTATGCCTTGTATGGTGTGCTAGGTGATGGCGGCTTGGAGGAGGCCTAGGGGTTGGACTGGCTCGCGTGTGGTCTGGAAGATGGTTCCCCATTGTATTTTTTAGACCATTTGGCAGGAGAGGAACAAGAAATGCTTCGAGGGGATCGATCTTAATCCTTCTAGGATTAGGTACTTTTTCTGTGTCTTCTTCTTACTTGCTATAGGGAAAGTTATGATTCATCGTTATCTCTCTTACTTGAGTTTTTGGAGGATTTTTAGTGGCTTGTGTTGTCTGTTTTGGGTTTCGGCCCTGCGTTTTTTTTCTTTGTATACTTCCTGTATACGAGATTCCGCCCCCTTAGGTGGGTTTGTTTTATTGAATCATTTACTTATAAAAAAAATTAGACATTGCCAAATGTACACATATAATAAAGGTGTTGAGTATTTGCAACAGTCTCAGTTATGCGTTAATCTTCAACTATCTCAGTTATTACTCATTAATTTGTAACTTTAGGTGAGACTGTGTGTTTAGCATAATTCCTAGTTAATTTGCAACTATCTCAGTTATGCCTCTTTAATTTGCAACTTTAGGTGAAAATATGTCTTTTTGTGTTAGAAGAAGCATGGTAAAGGTGTTGTTCCTGACTACTAAGACCTTAATTTTTATTTTTTATTTATGTTACTAGTTCTTGCAAAACTCCTAGATATTTATTTATTCTCCTCAACATTCATCACATTGCATTGTTGTACTATATTATGTCAGTTTCTTGCACTAGTTATATTTAGTCATGATGGACATGGATAAATGTTAAATAGACTAGTGTTCATAAATCTGTCATTTTTTATATTTATAGTTTATTTTTGGCGAAAGTGATTTGATTTTTTAATTGCTTTCTTTGTTTGCAGATGATGTGGATATCGCATTTTACACAGATCCTTAATGGTGGAAATTGATGTGATGATATGAATTGTAATTAAAATTACGATCACAAAGGTGCACCTCTTTTGTATAAAATAAATTTAATGATATAGCGATGTTTATAGTTAGCAATGCATTTTTATTATTGGATTTGGGTCATGAAATACGATGCCTGATTATTATGGAATTTATGTCAAGTTTGAGTAATTCACTGTTATATCATGTCTTTTTGTTGAGGTTTTATGAGTGCTTAAAAAATTGCAAGAAAAATAAATTTATATTTTTTTTGAAAATCTAATTTTGTATATGTTCTTGGGATTTCTTTTGTAAATAAAGATTGGAGGCCTCCAAAAAGTGTAAATTTTGAATATAAAGCCTTGTTTATGTGATTATTTTTTATATATGTTCTTTGGATTTGAATATTATTATGGTAAGCATAACCAATTTGTTTAAATTCAAGATAGGATATCGGATCTTGATATATATATATAAAATGGACCTTTACCATTACAAAATCAGAAAAAAAAAGTGTTGCTAAACTTGTGTAATACGGTAGAAATACTAATAGAAAAGTTCGTTACTAAATCAAAATTAGTAGTGGTAAAATACTGTTGCTAAATCGAGAATTAGTAACGGTAAATATTTGTCACTAATTTTGTTCCCCACGCTTTTTTTCTAACGAACAATTACTGTTACTAATTATTTCTATAATCATAAAATACAATTACTAAAAGTCATTTTTGATGTAATGGGTGCGTCACATAAGATGAGGCCCTCGAGATCATTGATAAAATCCATAGCGGCAAATGTGGCCCGTATATGAATGGGAACATCCTCTCAACAAAATATCCTCAGACAGTATGCTAGAATACCATGCAAAAGGATTGCACATATTATTTCAAGAGGTGCCTCAAATGTTAACTATATGCCCGACGACAGCATCTACCTCCCCAAGAACTCTATTATATAACCTCACCTTGACCTTTCTCCACATGGGGGATAAATATCATAGGGAATGTATCTCCTAAGGCCTTCACCAGGCATGAATTTAT
This sequence comes from Sambucus nigra, assembly GCA_949130495.1. Lineage (NCBI taxonomy): Eukaryota > Viridiplantae > Streptophyta > Magnoliopsida > Dipsacales > Adoxaceae > Sambucus > Sambucus nigra. Next base: position 95,120,886 of record OX422219.1, read on the forward strand.
CCTATTCTCCATTTACTATTTCACCAAATGGGTCAAGGCCGAATCTTACGCAGTTCTAAATGCTAAGAAAGTGGCTAAATTCATACGTTGAAACATCATCTGTCGCTTTGGTTACCCCAAAAGCTGGTATCAGACAATGAGTATATCTTCAAGAAAAAGGTTTAAAACTTACTACACGAATACGAAATTACTCAACATAAGTCATCTCCATAGAGACAGCAAGTGAATGGAGCGGTTGAAGCGTTTAATAAAAATGTCAAAAGCAACACTAGGAAGATGAATGAGATTTATTGTGACTAGTCAGACAAACTTTCATATTTCCTCCAGGGATATCGTACTATAGAGAGAAACTCAATAGGGGCCACCCCTACTCATTAGTTTATGGCATAGAGGCAGTCCTACCCATAAGACTTGAGATACGATCCTTATAGGTTATGATTGAAAGCCATGTGGCTGAAAATGACTAGGTTCAGTTATGAAGAACTATCTCTCTTGTATGAGAGGAGACTAAAGGCTAATTATTACAATCACGGCTACCAGAAATGTATCACCCAGGCATTCAATAAAAGTGTCAAGAAGCGAAACATCTAAGAGGGCGACCTAGTCTTAAAAGAGAATCTTAAAACTGCCTGGACTCCCAGAGGGAAATTTTCACCCAATTGGGGGGACCCTACCTCATTACCAGAATAAACTCCATCCGGGAAATTACCTTGGAGGATCTTGAAGGAGTTATATTTTTCCAACCATTATATCTTAACCGATTGAAGAAATTATTTCCTTGAACCTGCCTGTGGTGAAAAGGAAAAAATCGATTTAAATACAAAAATAATTGGTCGTAATAACGAGAAGGAAAGACTATGCAAGCCCATATGAATTCTTAAGCCTATATAAAAAATATCACTTGAGCCACCAATCTTTCACATAAAGTCATCAAAAATACTTTGAGTCCCCAAACTTTTCATTCGATAGAACTAGGTAGACCTAATTATCTGCTATATTTTTATCAGAGACATTAAAAAATAGACACCTCGTTGTCTTTCATTCGGAGATACATAGGAAACTTGATATATCACTCCGGGATCGGTTTAAATAAACACCAAGGAACACTATTTTATGGGGGAACCCTACTTGTGGTCATTTTTTCCTCCCTCCAAAAGAGTCGGCATGTTCAAAGTAAACTAAAAGTCAAGTAATAAAACAATACTTCTCTAAAGTGTTTTAAAGACTCCATATGGTCATCCTTATTTGAGGAACAATACATAGAGGCTAATGTCATGAAAGCGACAATCAAAAGAAGTCGAAAAAAACCCTCTTCAAATCACCCTAAGAAATCACCAATGGACAGACTCACCAAGGACTCCCCTTAAAATGTAACCCTATCTAGGAAGGAGCAACACTTGGTTTACAAACCTACATCAAAATTCCCTTTACCAATTACCAAGAAAAAAAGGGAATTATCTTCCCTCACCACTCTGACATTAGCACAGATAGATAGTTCCCCATCAAGTAGATAAAAATTGTCTTTCTCCAAAAGATAAGTCAAAGACGGGGAACTTTTGTTTCCATATATATACATATATCACTTTTTATTTTTATCATGTTTATTTCTCTTTTATGTACATATATATTAACACCATTTTAATAGAAGGACCCTATAGATGATAAGTTCAATCACTATCGAAGATAATCTAATGGTTTAGCAGACTTAATCACAATTGGAGACATTCTAATGGTGTAGGAGGTTGTCTCGCTAAATTAACATCTTCAGGTTGCCTCGCCAAATTTCAATAATCTCCCTTGGGATGCTAGAGGCCTAATTAATCGGGAAATAGAAGAGACTCCATCCATTAGATCTGGCTGGTATTACTTATAAAATCCTAAATTTCTTTAAGTTTGTTTGCCTTTTTTATTGTAAGACCCCTAGGAAAGACTTTTTTTCCTATGTAATAATTAATCAAATGTTTGAGGGTACTACCTCTCTTACCTAAAATTAAAAAAAAAAACACTATCCATTACTCTGATGCATAAAATACTGAAAATTAAAGAAAAGAAAAATACAACATAGAAAGTACAAACCATTCATTATCAAAAGAGAAAGTGATGTTATTTATAACATGATATATGATGAGAATCCCCATACATGTCAAAAATTGTATTGAGGATTCCTCGCATTCCTCTTAAAAGAACGTACTACATAATTACATGTGGCCTTACCCCAAGCAAAAACCTAAGAAAATCACGAATATATACCTTTTGGGGATTACATCTAATTCAGCCCAAAAGGTCACCTAAACATACTACCCAATCATTCCATCACAAACGGTGCCTCTTCTCCGCAAGCCCGTTAATATAAGCTCCATTCACAGACCCCGAACCCATCATCCCTTCCCTCTTACCAAACATAGAGATGCCAGTTGGATAATAAGGTCAACCAGCACACTTAATCAACCACGTCGACATCCCCACATAATCAATAGTTCGGTTCATGTAACCTTCTGTGACCAGTTGACGCAAAGCTATATATAGAGAGGATCAACGAGAGTTAGACAAGATTGGCCAACATTTTTTGCAAAATTGAAACAGGTAAATTCATTAGCTATAAAAATAAGAAATCACCAAATACCCGAAAAAAAAGTGAGTAAAACTCACGTCATTCGCAAAAAGTGCAGGGTCCAGAGAAGGCGCCAACGTGCCAAAAGCAAAGTCATGCTGACGAACATTGATGAATTGATCCTCTTCGTGAAAAACCACAGTAAATGTCCACGGGATCACCGAAATGAAACAACGATCAACATGTATTGTTTGTGGATACAAAGTGGTAAAATCGATAGATAGTTAGGTGGAATCCCCTGTACTCACCGAGATTACTAACACAGAAGAACAGGCCTTCACCTCCATATAAATTTTCCCAACAAAGATAAAATAAATGGCCTATCTGACATCCCAAAACGTGCCCCACTACCTGTGTTCATGTCAAAAACGAAGGCCAAAGTGAGATAACGATTAAACTAACAAAATAAATGCATCGGTTTAGAGGCAAGAGCCATTAAAAAGGATTGAGTAATTTAAAAGGGGAAAGAATAATATGCATTAATAGATTTTAGACTACCAATAGAAATGACCAATCGATCAACCATTCCTCCGTGGATGACCATACAGTCAAACATATGGTTAACTGATTGGTTAAGCATCTGACCATTTTCTCACATCCCTATTTTTACCCTAACTTTTCTACCTATGACCCCCATACCCTCACACTTTCCAAAAAAATAGGCAAGCCTATTTTTAACCCTTTCAATTTCGACGAAGAGTGTCGGTACATGCACCTCCTTAGTTGACTACCTCTATGGGCACGCCTATTTGCAATCAGGGTGTGGATCATGTTTACCCCTTTTGTGAAAGCACTCCAAAACCACAACCCACTAAAAACTTACAAAACCCCAGAATACAAAACTCCAGGGACCAAAAATACGAATAAAGGAAAAAAGCCAAAAAAACCCTCTGGGGGTCCTTTAACTGATCAGTTGAAATCCCCCAAAACTTTAACCATGAGGGCACCCCCCTTTGGCTAGTCGGCCATCCCCTTTTTATGGTAATCATAAAAATATATTTGGAGATCTTTTCTCAATACTACACGTGTCCCTTGTCCCTCATCACCCTAATCATATCCCGATGGATGACCGATTGGTGAAAGACTATGGATGATCGATCGGTCAAAGGTCCCTACCAAAACCCTATAAAAGGAGGTCTCAACCAACCTTTCAAATAACCCCAAAACCCAACATTTGTTCAATTTTCTAACTTTCTTAATCCCGAGCTCTCAAGATACTCGAACTAGTTTTGAAAAGTCCCAAAAGAATTTTGTACTTTACAAAAGTCACTTATTTATGAGAGAAGTTCATACTTTTGAAAAGTCGCTTTCTCCGTAGTCTCGAGTGAAGTTCGTACTTCTAAAAAATCGCTTCCTTTGATAAAAATAAAGGCGAATGTCTGTAAGCATTCTGTGAAAGTAGGCACTTCTAAACAAAGCTCTATCTGACTAAATGAAGCTCTGCTTGATCGGACGCCTCAAGTGGGTACACTCTGGGAAAAAATCGTTCATGCTCCAAGGGTAAGAAAACTCTGCCAAAATCTCGGGTTAAATAACCCATATATATTGTGATAAGTTGTCCATATGTGTTTCTCTCTTTTAGCATGACATGCACTTTATAATGTTTATATTTGAAATTTTGGTTTTTAACCCAACACCTTAGTTAACTGAATTGACGTGATCATGTTTTAAATAAATGTTAGTAAAATCCCACAACGACTTAAATACAAACATGAAAACATCATTTTCAAAACTGTTCTTAGGAAAGTGTCAGTGAGCTGAGTTAGCCTGAAACTTTGCAATGCCAAAGTCTAAAATTCGGCTACTCTCACTTCTTCTCCGAGTGAACAAACCCTGTCTCCTAGGAGGCATCCCCGAATATGTGTTTTCATATATATACTTGTCAAGCATTAGTGATTGATTACGTTATTTTTTTAACATGTAAATATATCAATCCAACAAAACGAAAATGCTATATTAAGGGCTAAGCTCCAAAAATGCCATAAAGTTGTATATTGTATACCGGGTATCCCATCACCTACTCGAGTAAATATGTATTATTTGATGGAACCATGTTGTATTTAACCCTAAGTATCCTTGGGTACATAGACACTATACCGAACTAAAATTTTGAAGCCTAAGCATCATAATACATTTCTTGGCATATTATTTCTTAGGGGATGCATCTGTGCCCAGTCCATCCCCCTTTTTTCCTCGTGGTTCACTCTAAAGCTGAGATATGGTGTTTTTCTCGATTTTTTAACCATAAAACATTACATATTTTACACAAATGCCCATCTACACCTCTAAATTATCCCTAAGGACAACACCTTCCGGTTAGTGATCCCCTGAAAATGATAACAAATTATGACTTTGTCCGTGCATTTGGATCCAGTCCCATTTTGAACCTCCATTAAAGATACCCTTTGTCCTAAAAATAGCTTATCCCCTCTCCAAGACAAGTCTTACACTTTCACACACATCACATTGGAATACATGAATAACCAAACTACGTAAGCTTTGATCGTGTGGATACACGACAATGTAGGCACAATATTGATTCCTTCGGGAGCACAAGGGAGCACAAGCCTTAATAATATTTTTGATGATATATTTTACCCATCGAGATGCAATCATCTCTCACCTATATTATACCCTATGTCACACTACAAACGAGATATAAAACTATCTTAAAGCCATGATAGCTCGCACACCCCATAATAAACATGCATACACAAATCACAATCAAACTATGTAGGCTTTGATCCCAAGTCTTCTTGGGTATGTAGGAACAATATCGAGTCCTTATCATGAGCATGGGCCTCTACAATATATGTCTCGATATGTTATCATAGAATAGATGCACCAATCTCTCACATTTCCTTTCTATCTATCCTCAAATTTTAAAAGAGATATCAAACTATCTCAAAGTCTAGATTTCTCGCACATTATATGCATATTAATGACCACCTGTTATCCAAGTCGAGCTCTCTCACACACTTACATTAATTATGTCGACCACCCGTCATATAATCACAAAGTCATACACAAGTACCCTTGTTTACCTACATTGATTAAGTGAAGTTCCTACACCTCTCACTGATACGTTTTTTTCTACTTAAGCACCCATCTACATTTTAAGGGATTCTTAACCTAAGGTCTCTAAACCAATTCAAAAATAAACCAAAAAGTAATCAAATAATATAAAGAGTGATAATAAGCATACACTTAAGGAAGAATAAAGAACAAGTGGGGTGCGTAACACCTTATCCACTCGCAACCTAGTTCCTGAACCCACACAACAAGAATCTTTGAACTAACCACAGACCTAAGCCCGCATCAGGATTATCTCGAAAGTGCTAAACCGAACCTTTTGTTTTCTTTTATATAAAACAAACATGCGTAACAACTAACAAACCCCTCACATGGAATAAATTTAGCCCCAGGCTTAAAACCAAGGGCGTGCACCAAAAATTGGATATGGCGTCAAATAACTTCCAAAGGAAAAGTTATTCGATCTCGTCAAAATGATAAAATTACCTCAATGGGAAGGGATGGACCGGGAGATAAGAACTCTTGGGCATCCACCATACAAGTTTCCTCCGAGTGCAACGCCGCTTGTGTCCCACAATGACACAATCTCAATTTTTGGGGCACACAAATTCCTTTTTCATCTTACATTTGAGTCAAGATGTTGGTTCCTTTGGTGGGGATTATCACATAAATGTGTTATTTAATCTACAGTAATAAGTGGGGAGGATAAGTCTAGAAATTAAAGAAAAGGTGCTGGAAATAAGGAATAAAGGATAGAAGAATGGACATTCTCTCCCTCTCGATCAACTATGGAATAAATTTAGCCCCAGGCTTAAAACCAAGGGCGTGCACCAAAAATTGGATATGGCGTCAAATAACTTCCAAAGTAAAAGTTATTCGATTCTGTCAAAATGATAAAATTACCTCAATGGGAAGGGATGGACCGGGAGATAAGAACTCTTGGGCATCCACCATACAAGTTTCCTCCGAGTTCAACGCCGCTTGTGTCCCACAATGACACAATCTCAATTTTTGGGGCACACAAATTCCTTTTTCATCTTATATTTGAGTCAAGATGTTGGTTCCTTTGGTGGGGATTATCACATAAATATGTTATTTAATCTACAGTAATAAGTGGGGAGGATAAGTCTAGAAATTAAAGAAAAGGTGCTGGAAATAAGGAATAAAGGATAGAAGAATGGACATTCTCTCCCTCTCGATCAACTATTACAGAAGGTGTGTTACAAGGGAAGAGAGTCACAGAAAGAAAATAAAAAAATAAGGGTTGTAGGGTTTAATCAAGCGTTGATATTATGGAGGATAAATGGACTAAGTTTCCATTTTAGGTTGCGACAGTAAAAAGTTAATGTTTTAGTTCATTGGGTGCTGTGAAATAAAAAAAGGGGAGAGAATCTCGAAGGCTCTTACCTCAAATAAGAGGTTAGTTGCAGCTTAATAATGGGGTTTCAGGGACTTGAATCTTAGTTGAGGGTGTGTTAATTTTGGAAGTTGGCGCTGTTGGGTTTCTTCATGAGTGTGGCACAAAGTTTTAAGAGGAGGGCAACCTCAATAATTGGCAAGAAGGGATAAATTAATTTTTTTGACAACCTTTTTACCCCTCTCTTTTAATGCTGCAATAATCCCAAAAATACACTCAACCATCAAGTAACTAAATCCATATTTTAATCCCTTACTTTAACTTTAACTAAAATTTTGAACCATCCTAAATATTTTAGAGATTTAAAAAGGGAGAGTTTTATAAATGTACGAAAAGGGTTCAAGGGTATTTTCCAAGTATTATTTTCAAGCGCCATTCAGTGTTTCTTCACCAACTCGGGAATTAACTTAAGGACGCATTTTCGAAGCAAGTGACTTTCTACTCTCCTCCTTTTATATGTATAGTTTTTAAATTTCACCTAAATTATTTTTAATGTTAAAAATTAATTAGTAACCCCTAGAGTTTTGTGCATTCCTAATTGCATTTCGATTGTATGAATTTAAATTTTTTAAATATCCGATATTATTTGTTGAGCATTATTCCTACGTGGAAATTAATTATAGGCCCAAAACACGAAAGATTTCTATTTAATTTTTGGACGCATTTGTAGAATTTTATAATTGAAATGTTGATAGTATATGATACAAACTTAAATTTAGACTTATAATTTTTTAAGAGCATGATTTCTTAGTAGGGTTATACCTTGAGCATTATAAGTAGTACTTTTGACACGTTTGTCCTTATTAGATGATATATGCCATGAAGACCTCATTCATGCCATGTGAATGAATGTAAATGTATTATAAGAGAGCTAGGGAACTTAAATTATTTTCATGGATCCTCGTATGACGTAGTGTACTATTGTGAAATAATTACATGTCCCGTTTATGCATGAACACCATATGAGACCTGCTTGAGACCCTATTAATGTTAATATTCGTATTGTCACATAGACGATTGATGGAGCGATGGAAATTAATTTTTGATGGCATGGTTGTTGAATAATATTGTTGGTTTAGTCGAAGAAATTTACCCGTAGATATTTAAATATTTAATTTAGTCTCTCACAATAAACCCTAATTAATTTATCTTGATAACTATCAAATCTAAACATAAGTGTATTGAGGGTTCCTTGTTTTAATTTCACTTCGGTGAGAAAAACATATTGTTTAGAAAAAGGTAGGAGTGATGGCTCAAAACTTTAATAAAACTAATACACATTTATTTTAATATTTAATTTACAAGAAATCACATGTAATGACATTTTCCCTTAGCACCTTATGAAATGAACTGAAATATATAAATTATTCTAAATGATATTACCTGAGGGTAGGGTAATTGAAGTTTGAGTAAATTTCTCGGAGTGAATAAATATGTGTTAAAATGTCACTATTAAATGAAAATGTTTAAGTGGAAATGAATGGTCAGTCTCTGAGAAGGGACACCTCGATGTTGGGATACGTGAATTCCTGACCACGTAAATACCAGGTGGTGTCAGGATGTGAAACGTGATATTTATAATTATATGTGAATTCCCAACCATGCGAATAACAGGTGGCGTCTGGATCTGAAATATGATGTTTATGATTTAAACGTGATGTGTTATTTCAGAGTTGCATAACGGTAGACTGATGTTCATGTGATTATTTAAATTTGGCGTACAGCATATTTTTTAGATGGTCGAGAGGAAGGAAAGCATGTCAGTTACGTGTGCGTTTAATTAATGAGAATAACTAATTAATGAAATGCATTGTAATGATTTGATTTGGCATATTACATGTTTGTGAGATGACCGAGAAGAAGTGACTCATGTCAATTACATGTTGTTTAATTAATGAGAATAATTAGTTAATGGTATGAGTTGAGATAATTTTATTACATTGTGAGTCTACATTTTATGGGATGGGTTGTTCATTTTTTTTTTTGAACATAAAAAAGGGCATAGCCCAAACATTACTCAGATAATAAGATTTCCTTAAACTCTTTGCAGCTTAACACTCTAAATACATCTCCCCCACATTGAAAGCTGATAATGGAAGCAAGCCAATGGGCTGCCCTGTTAGATGACCTTTTGACCCAAGTCAGCTTAATCTTCCACCTTTCCATTAAAAATCTGATATAAAAAATAATGCAGGCCATCACACTTGGAGGTGCAGATTTGCCAAGGCAGTATTCCACCAGGGCCAAATTGTCACTTTCAATGTCCGCATTCTGGAGTGAAAAGGACTGTACCACAAAACAGCCTTCCAGGATAGCAGCGTCTTCACACGCCATGGCCGAATCAATCCAAATCTTCCTTCTGAACCCATGAAGAACTTCTCCTGTATGGTCACGAGTCACACCAGCTATAGTGGCCAGCTGCCTGTGTGAGAGGAAAGCCCCATCAACGTTTATTTTGATTCTGCCACTGTTAGGAAGACTCCACTGAATTGACGAGACATGAGCATTATTTCTATCAACGGTAGGGGGGGCCTCTATAGCAGCCTTAAATTCGTCATTTTCTCTCAGAATGTTGAAAATGACTATATCTTTGGGAATCCAGTTGTTGTTAAAAACTGCTTCGTTCCTTCTTTTCCACGCATGCCAAGCCACATAAGCGATGTCTCCAAATGTTGACTGCACATCCTTGTTAGCTTGACCACCCTCCAAAATTCCATTCAACCATTTTAAAATAGAGAAGCCATTAGCTCCTTCCCAGAGGGAAAGCCTATTACATCCCTTCCAGATCTCTTTTTTTTTTTTTTTTCAAAACAGGAACTTTATTGAAATAAGAGATAAAAGCCCTCTCTAGAGGCAATACAATTGGACAGAAACATTAGATGTTCCTTATAAAAGGTAAAGAAGAGGCATCTATCATCATAGATGCTTTAACAATATTAGGAAGATCCGAACAACTAAAAAAAGACTTTTGACATTTTGAGGATTCACCATGCTTTGCTAGAAGAGTAGCCACCTTGTTAGCATCTGGAGAACAGCAGGAAGTATGACATTGAAGATTGTGAATTAACTCCTGAAGATCCTTGAAATTTTGTTTAATTTTCCAATGAATTGAATTTGAGTTAGTCTCTAAGATGAAGAGAAACTGATTTGAGTGGAACTCTAAATTCACCTTAAATAGATTCTTCTCCAAACAAATCTTTAAACCAGCAGAAATAGCTTGAAGATGAGCATACAGAGGAACATCATGAATAATGAAGTTTGAAGAGGCCCAAATAAGTCTACCATGATCATCTCGAATAACTGTGCCTATACCATTGATCTTTTGATTTTCTGACGAAGCTGCAACATTGATTTTGACTTGACCGACCCAAGGTTTCTCCCAATGAATAACATTCTTCCAACAAGCATAGGGGGCAGATAAAGAGAAAGCAGTCCTAATTTCCTGATTAATTCCTTGAGATAGGTCTTTAAAAGGAGTTAACATAATTAGCTCAGAGATTGAAGCCACTATTTTGTGAATAACTAGACCTGGTCTCATTGGGCTATTATCAAACAGAGCCTTATTCCTGCTATTCCATAGTTCCCACATGATGATGATAGGAGTCACTTGAAAAAGCCATTTGGACAATTTAGATTTACCCGCTTGCAACCACCAGTGAATAATAGTACTGTGTAATGAAGAGCAAGAATATTGAATCCCCATAAGTTGAGCAAAGAACCTCCATACCTGCTTAGCAACTGGACCAGAGATGAATAAATGCTTAATAGTTTCATTAGCCGAATGACAGCATTGACATCTTGAAACCAACCTAATCCCCACTGATTGAACACGGGAATCCACTGGAACTGCATTGTTGAGAGCTCTCCAAACAAGCACTGACATTTTTGGAGGGATATAAGGGTGCCATACTGATTTAAAGGCTAGAGATGCAACACTTCCTATTAAAAAGGTTCTCATGGGTAGCCAAAGCATTATGGCATGCTTTCCACAAAAAGTGTTTAATTTTGGGAGGGGCATTCATATTCCAAAGCAACTTCCACATTCTGCTCTCAACAGTGAAAGAGGAAGAAGGTGAATTAACTTTCTTGTCATTTCTAATCTTCTCTGCTTCTATATAACCAGATTTAACAGTATATTTACCATCAAGAGTGTAATGCCACACTAACTCATCTTCTTTATCTGTAGTGCTGATGTGGATACATTGAATAGCTTCAACTTCCTCATCCGAGAAAAGATTTCTCAATTTGGAAGAGTTCCATCATTTTTGAGGTATTGATATTAGATCAGCAACCACCTTATCACTCGTATCATTTGGTTTAGACGACAAGGGGAAAAAGCCCTGAATTTTTGGGATCCATTTGCTCTCCCGGCCTTGTGACCATTGCCGACGTTCCATCTCATTCCTCTATCAAGGAGCTTCCTACTTTCCATAATACTAGACCAAATAGGGGAGGGACAGAACCCTTTTTTAGCATCCATAAAATCACTATTAGGATAGTAAATGGCCTTCAGCATTTTGGAACACAGAGATTGTGGATTAGTTTGTAATCTCCACGCTTGTTTGGCCACCAGAGCTAAGTTGAAACTCTTAAAATTTTTGAATCCAATCCCTCCATGGATCTTAGATTGGCATAGAGACTCCCATTTCTTCCAACATATACGTCTTCTATCAATATCACCCCCCCACCAGAATCTTCTGACCAACGCATCAAGTTTAGAACAGAGGTTGTTAGGGAGGAGAATGCACGACATTATATAGCTTGGAATGGCCTGAACAATAGATTTGATAAGAACTTCTCTTCCCCCTGGAGAAAGTAATGATTGTTTCCAACTCTGAAGCTTATTATGTGCCCTCTCAAGAATGAACGCATAGGTTTCGCTTCTCGATCTACCCCAAGAGGATGGGAATCCTAGATATTTAGACCTAGGATCTAAAGGCTTGATGTTTAAGACCCCCTCTATCGTATCCATGGTGAGAGATTTAGTATTAGAGGAGCACAAAAAGACTGATTTATTAAAATTTACGAGTTGTCCTGATGCTCTACCATATTGGTCAAGAATATTCATAACTTTCAATCATTCCGTTCTCTCAACTTTGAGAAACAGAATAGAGTCATCCGCGAAGAACAGGTGGGAAAGAGGAGGGCAAGAATTCTTTACTTTGATGCCCGAAATTTCGTTCGTACTCAAAGCCCTGTTGAACATTTTAGAAAGCACATCTTGAACAAAAAGGAACAGATAGGGAGAGAGGGGGTCACCTTGGCGAAGGCCTCGGCTTGGATTAATATTGCAAACGCTATTACCGTTCACCATAACCGTAAAGGTCACCGTTGAAATGCATTGGGATATGATTTGAATCCACTTTGAGCAAAATCCCATCCTGCCCATAATAGCTAAAAGGAAGTCCCATTCCACTCTATCGTAGGCATTGTTCAAATCCAGTTTAATCGCAATCTCCTCACGTTGACCTCTCTTCTTTTTCCTCAAGTAGTGAAACATTTCATGTGCCATAATTATGCTATCCTGTATAAGTCTCTTGGGGACAAAGGCAGCTTGATTTGGAGTGATAATTTGATTGAGCAATGGTTTAAGTCTATTAGCCAATGTTTTCGCAATAATTTTATACTTGAAATTGCATAAGCTAATAGGACGGTACTGGTTCAAGTTCTCCGGGTTGGCTACTTTGGGAATCAATACCAAGTTAGTTCTATTCATCTCCCTAAGGAGGAAATTGCCTTCAAAAAAACCTTTTACAGCCTTACACGTATCCGACCCAACAATGTTCCAATAATTTTGAAAAAACACTTCGGGGAAACCGTCCGTCCCAGGGGCTTAAACTGCTCCTAGTTGCTTCACAGCCCTAAAAATTTCCTCATCCGAAACCGGTATGCACAAAGAAGTATTCATTTCTGGGGAAATCACATTCTCCACATTACCCAGCACATTTCTAATATCCCTCGATCCTTGGCTATTGAAGAGAGCAGAGAAATGTTTATGGATCTCGACATTCATCTCCCTGTCATCCGTCAGCCATCTCCCCTCAGAGGAGAGTAGCCGATGTAATGAGTTTCTTTGCCGGCGTTGTATCGTTGTAGAATGGAAGAACTTGGTATTCTGATCTCCATATCTCAACCAGTTCAACTTGGATCTTTGGTGCTAGTATAACTCTTCTCTGTGAAGTGCTTCGTCCATTTCAGCCAAGATATTTCCTTCCATCATTCTTGATTCCACTGTAAGAGGGCGGGATTGGACCTCCAAGAGTTTAGCATTTAGGTCTTTAATTCTCTCCTTATTGTTGCCAAAGTGAGTTCTCTTCCAACCAGATAAGTTCTTGGAAACTTGTCTTAATTTTCCTGAAAGAGAAAACATGTGTGATCCCCGGATGCTGGCATCCCACCCCTCTTTGATTGTCTCTTCACATAGATTGGCACCCACCCACATAGATTCGAACTTGAAAGAGCCCTTGTGCCTTCTAGTGTTTTGGAATAGTTGGAAGATAAGAGGGAAGTGGTATGACCCCCTTATAGATTCATGGGTTAACTGGGCATTGGGGAACAGGTCTAATAATTCCACATTAGTGAGAGCTCTATCTATCCTTTCTCTAACGAAAGCATTTTCCCCTCTACCGTTCCTCCATGTAAAATCGGGGCCTTTAAAGCCAATGTCCACTAGATTGCAGTCAAATCGAAGATCATGAAACTCCAACATCTTCCTTCTGATGTCCTCATTTCCACCCTCCTTCTCCCAGTTGGCGCCTACAATGTTCAAGTCACCTATCACCATCCAAGAGGCAATTGGAGCAATAGTGGATATATTCTTCAAGCTAGCCCAGACATGTTTCCTCTTACTTTCCGCAGAATTCGCGTACACGAACGTGGCCCTCCAAGTCTTCTCAACATCAATTGAGCACATGGTGTCAATTATGTTTTTATTAGATGAATTGATATTAACTGTCACATCATTATTCCACCACAGGGCCAGCCCTCCAGACTTACCAATAGGATCAACGTAACAGCAATGCTGAAATTGAAAATTTTGTCTCAGTTTTTCTAGTTTTTGTTGCTTGTTTTTTGTTTCCATCAAAAAGACGATGGAAGGACGATAGGAGGAAATTATCTCCTTCAGCACACGAACTGTCCGGGGTCGTCCAACTCCCTGATAGTTCCAGGAGATGATTAACATTGGCCTTGTGGCTGTTTGGGGTCAGCCACCACCACCCTTTCATTGATGATAAAATTACCTTGGCTTGCCACCAGATATTCTCCATTTTCAATCTCGACTAGAATGTCCACCAAACAGCTATCGTTTATCTTAGATAGGGACTTAATGCCTCTCTTAGAAAGTGTAGGAATGAATCTCCTAATCCTCCTATCATTTCTGATTTTTTTCCCCTGGAGAAGGTGTGGGGTCCTCAATAACGCTGTTCGTAGCTTCTCCTTGACCCTCATTTCCACCCTGTACCCTTCTCGCTCTAGTTTGGTCCACTTTGTGCAATTTCAGCCTAACTGTGGCAGACTAATTCTCTTTAATGATAGGGCTGCCATGTTGCTTACAATCTCCTTTCCAGCATTAGATTCCAACATAAAGTCCTCTCTAATATTTTCTATAGATGGGTTTATGGGATTGGTGTTGGAATATGGGATAAAGCGAATACTGGGTTGGATATTTAAGAACTTTGGAGTGGTTTTGGCAGTTATAGAGGGTGACTTAGGGTATAGGTCATGTCTCTGGTTTTGTGTAGTATTTAGTGGTTTGTGGGTATCATCAGTCGGAAAGTCTATGATCGGTGTATGAGGCAAGGTCAGAATTGGACTAAGGTTAACGTGAATAACTCCATTTGCTTCAATGGTGTCTGGGGGTTCTGTGACAAAGTAGTTTTGATTGGATGCTTTTTGGGAATTCATAGGGCTAATTCTTGGGGACTGTGATTGGGGCAGTTGGTTGTCGGGTTGATGGGGGGGTTTATTCCACGTGGTTTGTATGTTATAGGCTCCGATGTGAGAGGAGTCATTTTTGTTATATCTTGGGGAGTGTGATGTCCCCCCAATATCATTGATCCCCCACACAACCTTATTCATAGGTCCCCACCCCTCCGTTGACACAGCATCCCTATTTGGGCCCTTAGCAACCTGTGACAAGTTATGATTGATACCTGGTTCTTTTTCTCTACCGCCTTCTGTATTGTTGGATGCATTGTTAGCCGCCATTTCAGTCGGAACCTCCAGTCCTACCTGTTGCTTTTGCAAATTTTTTTCGTTAAAACTCCTGTGGAATACCTCCAGTTTCTCACTGTTGGCTCTGATATTTGGTCCATAATCCAGGCTTCCTTCTTTGTCTTCTTTCTCATAACAGCACTCCTCCTTCTCGTGCCCGATTCGTCCACAGTCATAGCAGAAAATGGACAGACGTTCATAGCGGAATGAGACCCGTTGTAGAGATTGGTCTTCGTTTCTCACATAAACCCCTCGTTTCAGGGGCTGTGTAACGTTTACCTCCACCTTCACACGAATGGATTTGCTATAAATTATCTTCTCCTTTGTTAGCTTCTCATCGTGTATCCAAACACCCGCAGCTTGTGCAATGCGCTTTATATTGCCTTTAGTTTTCCTCTTTGCTGGCAAGTGGTGTATTTGTAGCCAGAATGGGTATCCGTCAAAGTTAATGGAATCCATACCTTCTTCTAGAGTTTGGACCCATTTCTTATACATGGATCTCAGGTGTCAGGGTTGACCCTCCCGTGTAGTTTTATACTTCCAACCAGGACTTGTTATTTCTCTTTTTATTCAGGATTTCAGGCTTGGAGACACTGTGGGTCTCTATCTTTCTATCATAGTTAGTTATCACTTTTACATTCCCATTGAGTTTATAGGGGAGTTTTTGGATTTTACTATTTAATGACTTTTTGGAGGAATGTATTGATACATCTTGTGTTGGGTTACTTTTGTATTTGTCTTATGTACTTTTATTATGAGTTTTACATTTAAGGATTTTCTTGTAGTTTCCAAAGTTATTGCCTATTCTTTCTTTTATTACCTAAATGCTAAGAATGATATAGTATTGTTTTAAATATTCTGTAAAATTTTATATTTAGACTTGATCATCCTATGTGTTTAATATAAAAAAAAAGATTTTTATTATGATTTTTCTTGAGAAACCCAAATATATATATATATATATATTAAATCATACCCCCCCCCCCCCCAAAAAAAAAATGGTTTATGTTTTTATGATTTATGTGACGTTTATGAGTTTGATGGTAGAGGATTTAAGAACAATGTTGTGTAACCTATTTCCCTTTTCTAGGTTTTTATAATTTAATAGGATAATGTGAGCTCATTGTAGACTTCATTTAACCATTATCTTTGGATTTCTCCTAGCAAAACCCTATTGCAATCATGTTATAGTATATACCATATCGCACATACTTGACACAAGTTGTAATAAGATGTATCATAGATCTTGATTTGAAAATCTTTCATGTCAAACATTTTCACTTAATCACGTCATGTTTTATTCGCTTGATTTTTTAGATGTGCTGTAAGAATCATTGACTGGGTGTTAATTTAAAATTTAATGAGAGAAGTATTAACAAGAGTTGCCTAAATAGGGTGATAGCTACCATTATTGAAATATTATGAAACTAGGTTGGTTATAGGGTTCATGTGGAGTTTTAATGGGAGTCACTATTTTTTTTAGTTCTTTAGGCCTTCCCATTACTTTAGGTTACACGTATGAGTTTTTGACATTTAAAGTCATTCAGTGCGTGGTGCCACTTGTATTTCATTTTTATTTTTATTCTTTTTTTTTTGTTTCCAAGGTTTTATTTCTTTTATGGTTTTTTAGAAGAGCATGTTTTACTATTGTCCAAACGAGTCCCTCTATGGTTTGAACAAGGTCTGGGTTTAAATAAGCCTTCGTCTTATAAAAGAGTGTCAATTTCACTTACACACACTCAGAGCCTAATTCTACCATTGTTGTGGCTTCTTAGACCTCAAAATCCTTATTTCCTTTCCCACTCTGCAATCCAAGGCTTGGATTTAACATTTTGAAATGTGTAGATCATTTTCCAAGCATCCAATTTAAGATTTTGATCTTTGGGTAAGTTTTTGTCTATTTCTCACTTTGCCCATTTATATATGCCAAAACATTCCTCTAAAAAATCCACACACACACACACACACACACACATATATATATATATATATATATATATATATATATATATATATATATATATATATATATTAAATCATACCCCCCAAAAAAATTGATTTATGTTTTCATGATTTATGTGACGTTTATGGGTTTGATGGTAGAGGATATAGGAACAATGTTGTGTAACCTATTTCCCTTTTCTAGGTTTTCATAATTTAAGAGATAATGTGAGCTGATTGTAGACTTCATTTAACCATTATCTTTGGATTTCTCCTAGTAAAACCCTATTTCAATCATGTTATAGTATATACCATATCGCACATACTTGACACAAGTTGTAATAGGATGTATCATAGATCTTGATTTGAAAATATTTCATGTCAAGCATTTTCACTTAATCATGGGGTTAATTCAAAATTTAATGAGAGAACTATTAGTAAGAGTTGCCTAAAGAGGGTGATAGCTACCATTAGCGAAAGATTATGAAACTAGGTTGGTTATAGGGTTCATGTGGAGTTTTAATTGGAATCACTATTTTTTCGAGTTCTTTAGGCCTTCCCATTCCTTTAGGTTACACGTATGAGGTTTTGACATTTAAAGTCATTCGATGCGTGGTGCCACCCATATTTCATTTTTATTTTTATTCCTTTTTTTTGTTTCCAAGGTTTTATTTCTTTTATGGTTTTTTAGAAGAGCATGTTTTACTCTCGTCCAAATGAGGCCCTCTCTGGTTTGAACAAGGTCTGGGTTTAAATAAGCCTTAATCTTATAAAAGAGTGTCAATTTCACTTACACACACTTAGAGCCTATTTCTACCATTGTTGTGGCTGCTTAGACCTCAAAATCCTTATTTCCTCACCCACTCCGCAATCCAAGGCTTGGATTTGACATTTTGAAATGTGTAGATCATTTTCCAAGCATCTAATTTAAGATTTTGATCTTTGGGTAAGTTTTTATCTCTTTCTCACTTTGCCCATTTATATATGCCAAAACATTCCTTTAAAATACACACACACACACACACACACACACATATATATATATATATATATATAGAGAGAGAGAGAGAGAGAGAGAGATAGAGAGAGAAATAGGGGTTTTAACACATAATACTATGTATAAACTAGAAAAATCCTATGTATATGTAATAAGGTAACCACAATCAGAAATATAGTGGATTCGTTTTCTTAAAAAATGATGTTTTTTCATAAACGACTCACAAGGACTCTTATTAGGTATATATTTGTCGGTTATTGGCTTTATGCAGGTTATTTTTGGTGGTTGGGTTTATTTTGTTAGAGTTTGTGGTTGGTGCTACGGTTATTTTGGTTGTTATGACCTAGATTAGGTTCCTAGCCTACTTGTCGAGCCTATTCCCTTATGTTACCCTGCCCACCATCTCATTCTTTTTCTTAGTTTATCTTCCTCAATGGGAAAGATATCCAAAAAGGTTCCACTTCACCCTTACCTATATTATAGCACACTTTGTTGGGATACATGTGTAGAGTATGAGAGATTATTTTCCACCTGTATCTACTAGGCGTGAGTGGTGGTTGAGTATACCATTTTTGTCTAACCTCGAGGGTATATTTTTCCCTTTGTTTTTACATGAAAGGGGAAGGGATCCAATTCTCCATATGAGAGGCTTTATATACGTTGACATGGTTAAGAAGTTTTAATTTGATGACAGGATAAATGGGGAGTTTATTGTATATATGGTTAGAGATATCGACATAGTTATCTCACCCGATACCATAACTGAGATCTTAAATATACATGCAGTTCCTTAACCTCGATACCTCAATCATCGGGACCATCTCATTTCTTACTATTTAATTTATAGTAGCATTTACTTTACGGTTGTTGCCTTGGATAATTGTAAGCTACCATGGAGTATCCGTACTTATTCTAACCATTGTTTTCTTAATAAGATAGTTAGTTTCAATCTTCAACCGATAGAGAATCATAGTACTTATGACCCCGATTACGTTTTGTTCATGCAAGCCATTAGTACTAGCATGACCATCGAACTCCCATTTTTTATCTGAGGTATATGTCGTCCATGCAGAATGATGGAGATACTCGGCTACATATGTCTCTACCCTATGAGATGTTACTTACTTGCATTATGATGACAGTTTAGGTACATCTTGTTTACAAAGATCCAACTTTAGACTCTCTTCACAAGATCAACGAGGCAACTACTAACCATTTCGAGTCACATATCCCTAAAGATGGATGTCCATCCTTGAACTACTGTTATTATGATTCTAGACATGCCCCAGAACCCTATGCTTTAGTTCCGATCATGACATCGCCTACACTCACGCATCTTAGATTTGTAAGAGCATTAACAATGGGATACAAGAAGTCAAAAGAATTTTCAAATTTACAAATTGAGACGTCTCGAGTGGTGGGTAGAAGTGAACAGATTTTGCCGAAGGATTTGTAGTGGTTCTCTAAAGTTATAAAATGGGTACAAAATTTGTAAAGGGTTCTTACGAACTTCTGAAGTTCGTCGAAATTCTTACGAACTTCAGAAGTTCGTAGAAAATATAAATAATCATTTTTATGGGGTATTTGAGTTCTTACGAACAACATTTGTCCGTAGCATTTCCTACGAACAAATGTTGTTCGTAAGAAATATGTTATATATTTCCTACGAACAACATAAGTTCGTAGGAACATACTGTACAAATTTTTCCTTATCACCACTGTGGAGTTTAGTCAGCACAACAAGTAAAACCACTTTTTCATTTGGTAAACTTGGCTTTCGTGAGCATCCACCGTTGTGGATGCTCTAAGAGTCTAATTTTTCTGTTTCAATCCAACAAGAGATGAGATATTCCTTGCAGCTTTAGGCACATAGACAATAAATATTCAATCACAACTTGAAGCTCTATTCGAGAAAGAGAAACTCAAATTAGCAGGGGAGGATGCCAAGTATCAGCAGTGGCTAAGGGAGTAACATGACCGAGCGATGAAATACGAAGCCAAATCGACAGGAGTTGGAGATGATGATGATGGTTTTTGATGCATTATCTAGAAAACTAACAGGTCTATTGGAGAGAGAGAGAGCATCTCATACCAACTAGAGATGATACCCAATATCGACGGTGGTTGAGGGAGCAACGTGACCAGGTGAGGAAATATGGATCTGAACTGTCAAAAACTAGAGATGATGACGATGGTGCCTATACATTTTATGATCTGTCAAAAACTAGAGATGATGACAATGGGGCCTATACATTTTATGATGATATTGTATTTTGGGACTTTGTAAATTTAGGAACTATTCTAATATGTATTTTAGAAATAGGACAATAAATATTTTATTTATAGTTTTAGTCTCTATTTTTGAAAAAAGCCGCTGGCACGGACCCATATTTTAATAAAACGTCAACCAATCACAGCATGTCACGTGCCCCTTTAATTTGAAAATAAGGACTAAAAATGGAAGCGAAATGTTTGTTGTCCTATATCCATAATCAATATTATTTTAAGTCCAAAAAGTACACAATCTATTGTATTTTTTATTATTTTATTTGATGATATACTAATGTGTGTGTGTGTGTGTGTGGGTGTGTGTGTGTGTGTGTGTGTGTGTGTGTGTGTGTGTGTGTGTGTGTGTGAGAGAGAGAGAGAGAGAGAGAGAGAGAGAGAGAGAGATTTGATATATCATGATGTATATTTTATTCTTTTATATTCTGTTTTAATTTATCAGCGTGGATTTATCATTTTTCATAATATTATCTGTATGACACCTATGGATTCAATATATTCATCATTTTTACATTATGATGTGTCTTTTCTTCTAGAATTTTTCATACGTGCTTATTATTGTTACTTACAAGTTTTAGATGATATTGATGATGTCACTGGTCATGTTGCGATATGGATATGATGTTTCTTATCAATATATGAATTACCATGTCAATATTTCCATGCAAATCAGTCACTTATCTCGTTCAACACATGTTTAGTTATTTATATTTATTTCTTAATTTGATTGATTGATAATAGACTTTCATTTATATATTCCTTTGTCTCTCTAAGATAAAAGGGGGAGAAATTTTAGGATTCAGGGAGAGTATATAATTAGTGGGGAGTATTTTAGTGCATGCATTGCATTTTATAGTTCCTAATGATATATATATATATATATATATATATATATATATATATATATATATATATATATATATATATATATATATATATATATATATATATATATATATATATATATATATATATATATATATATATTGTGTATATTTTGTACATAAAGTGGTATACGTTAAGTGTGTAAACTTTATAAGGCCCCCGAGTTAATAACCATTTATTTAAGAATACATACATCTCTATCGAAAACTGTGGATGTTAGGATTGGGTAGATTGATGTATGCAAAAAAATTATCCGACTATTTTTTGGATCCTTTTCATTTTTTATTTCTTCCAAAAATAGACAAAATGGGAGATTTGTAAGGACGTGTTTTACACTTCGTTTAGGTTTTAGTTTGTGTTGGCTTAATTTCTAAACAAATATTTAAGTCATATTATATTTTTATCTATTCCATTGAGTTATAATGCTACATCATATTAAGACAAAAAGATAAATCATCATGACTGAGATTACCGAACCAAATCATATAACTTTATTGAAAATCAGAGATTTGGTAAAGGTAACAGTTTTCAAAAGTCTTGTAATTCCTTGTAAATTATTTCATTGCTAGGAAGTGACGTGACATGACTTTTAATGACAATAAACTTAGCAAAAGATTTTTAAAATATTTGTGAAAAATATTATCAAGGTTCAACTCTGACTGACCTCATTCGAATGAGGTCACCCTTGATCGAAGCGATCTTCAATCGATGACTTATTTTTTATGGCAGTGGACCTCAATCGAAATCAAACTTCAATGAAGATCCCGCAATCAAAGTCTGTTTCGATAAAGAGTCCCTTAAACGAAAGATCTTGCTCGAATGAGGACCTTTATGTTGGAAAACGTATTAAATTGGGTCTCTTTCATTAGAAAACTATTTAAACACTTTGAAATGCGTATTCCAATCGATGAACTCAAGTGTTTTCAAAACCTTAATTTGGTTTTTCTAAAGTCCTTTTATTTGTGAGAGTTTGTCAACTCCATGTAACTTAAGTAGACTCCAAGTTTAATAATACCTTGAGATATTCTACATTAAAGAGGATGGCACACTGCATTATGTGTGGGATGATCGTTCACCATTAGAGATTGGTGGATAGTGAGGAATTGGAGGTTGTCGGTTGTCGGTTGTTTTCCTAAACTAAAACGTCTATCACTAGTATAGGCAGAGGTAAAGGATCCAAAGACAAGGGAGAGACATTGTGACGTATATTGTCATTGTATATGTAAGTCATGACCGAGTCCTTGTAACCATATTTCAGTACTGGTAGACTTATTATGGGTTGGGTGCGATATTATCTTTTTGCATCATAACAAAGAACTCACCCAGTTCCAGCTAAATCCAATGGGGAATCTATCTTGGTTTCACCCTTAAAAGACATTACCAAACATAAAAAATAGAAATTTTATAAATAAAAAAGTAAAGAAAAATCAAAGAATTGGATTTCTCTTAAAGAAAGATAAAAAGAGTATCAATGCCTGCAAATTTTTAGAGTTTTGTCAATCCTTCTATTATTACTCGTATGAAATTTCAAAATAAAGGTGTTTTCTACATTTCCAGAATTCACACTGCATCAGAACTACTTTGATTAGAATACCCTAGATTGTCGATTTCCAGGACTGTGTGACCATACCGTCAATGATCTTCATGCTCATGATCACCAAGTATGCCTAGCATAGACCTCCATATATACTAATGAAGAAGTGGGTTTGTCCATCATTGATTGGATCTTAATACGGATTAAAGGGAACAATGCAACTTAAGAACACCTTCCTCAGATAAACATTAGTGCTTTGTTTGGGAGTTTTGGAGAGAAAATAAAGGAAAGAAAAATATTATAGGAGAGAAAAGAAAAAGAAAGAAAAGTTAATAACAGAGAAAACAAAAGAAAAGAAGAGAAAGGAAATTAGGAGAGAAAATAAAATAACTTTATTTCTTGTGTTTGGGAGTAAAATATTTTTTTAAGGGAAAGAAGGTACAATTCATTAAAAAAATTCCCTTATTTTCTCTCCTTTTAAACTTCCAAATGAGAGAAAGACACTTTCTTTCCTACTTAAACTCTCAAACAAAGGAAATGAAACACATTTTCCCTTCCTTTCCTTTCTTTTCTCTCCAAAATGAAACTCGTAAACAAGGCCTAGGGGCTTTAAAAGGAGGGGAAAAAGAAACGATCATCATCATCTTAACCTCATATTTAAAATATATAAAAAAATAACCCCCCTAAATTGAGCATCACTCCCACTAAAATGAATACCACCTTCAAAAGAAATATTTGCAAGGTAAAATCATGAAAAGCATGGAAGAGAAAAAAAACATGGAGCATGTGAAATATGGTGGGAGTAGGAAAGATCCCAAAGAGATATAATTAAAGCATGTGGGAATGGATAAGAATATATCATAAAACATGAGAATTTATGACGATAACCACATATGTCCAATAATAGCATGACAATAACCATTGGGAGGAGCAATACGGACTATATAGGGATATAAATCATATGAAACATATGTAAACCATAGATACCAATAAAAATAGCGGTTGAATAACCAAGAATCATATATTAATATGAATATGCAAGTATATACATCATCAAGGTCAAAATCTCTATGAAAAAAGCCAAGGTATCACAATCCTTTATTTCTAATACAACACAACTTCTAATGACATAAAATAGGGACTTATAAACTACAACTCTATAAGGATTACACTAATTGTGATCTTACATCGCCAATCTTGACCCAAGTTTCACTGAATGACACTGATCCCATGAGTAACCTAAAAGAATGACTCCAGTCCTCAAATACATATATATTACCAACTTCCTCCATTCAAACTAATGAGTTGACCCCCATATGACTCTCTCATCATTATAAGGTCCTTTAGCTATTGCCCCCTTAAACTTACGTGAATGACTCATTCCCAAATATAAGGTTTTATCTCATTGAAAGTTCCCTAAGCATCCTTAAAACATACATCCACCGCACCATAACTCTATTTCACTAATATATCTCTAGTTTTTAACTAGAGGAACCTCACATTAAGATCCTCTATCATCAGCAGACCCTAAATGATCGTCCCAGCCTTAACTCTAAACTAACAACCCATTATCCGATTTAAACCCCATACTCAAAGTTTTATTTTATCATAGGAACTGTAAAGACATTAACATAGTGATTCTCACCTAATTATGGACCCACTCCCTAGGTCCCCGAGCGACCTCACTGAAGTTCTTACCCAAAACCCCTTGTGTAACTGACACACATCCTCATTTCAACATCTAACTCAAAATTCAAGTTAATTTGAGATTTTACGAAATTAATACAAATTAGGTTAATCAAGTTGAAATTACATGATATTTAAACATCTAGCAACCTAAAGTAATTGTATATATTAAATTTGATGAGGTTGTGTGTTGTGAATAAGAGTAAATGCAAAATTTATCACAACACCGAGATATTAGAGGAAAAACCTGACCTAGGAGAAAAATCCTTAGGATAATAGAACTAATGCACTAGAAAAATAAGGATGTTGTAATACCCCGTATTTTTATGGCTTTTAATTATGAGATTAAGTAAATGAAATTGCTTTTAATTATGGGATTAATTAAATTAATTTGGGATGATTAATTGGAAATTAATTCGGATTTAAATAACTAGCGAAATGAGAGTTAGTATTTGATTATTATGATAATGTTGAATATTACTGAGTGATTATAGTAATATGTGATTATTGAATTTATTAAAATTGTCGTGAGTTGAAAATACGGTAGTTTCGGTAATTAAGTTGGGACGCGCGTGTCAGTCGTGTCAAGACTCCATTTTAATGGATTTTAAAGTAATTTATTTTTATATCATCCATATGATCATTTTGAGCGCACCAATGTATCCGTAAGGGTCGAGATAGTCATAAAACACTAGTAGTTGGTATTGTTTGGGTTCCGGGAAATTTTAGGCCTCACCGGCAGTTCGGGAGGGTATTTTAGTCATTTTGACTTTTTGAGGAATTATGACCCACAAATTTTATACTTAAATTATCAGCTAACACCAGAAATCTTAGGGTTATCACAACCAAAAACCACCAACGGCAGTTAGAAAGGAAGAGAGGAAAGTTTCCAAAGGAGAAACCACCCTTAGAGGCTTTTGCACCACCGTCACCACCACCGGATAGATCGGAAAGAGAGAATCATTCCCATACCATCTACTTCAAAGGATCAGAATCTTAATTACCTGGAAAGTGATTTAACTTGCAATAATTCAATGCATATATCATCCGTGTTAGGTTAGGACGGAAGAATAACCTTGAAAAATAATGAATGAATGGATTTGAGGAATTTAAAATCATAATCTGGGTAGGTTCTGCATGTAGTCTATCTTCTGGAAATATAGCAGCCACGAAATTAGGATCCATGTGTAAAGATTCATGAATTTATATGGTGTTATATGAAAATCTTGAACAAAATATGAGAAATAGGGTTTTATGAAAAATATGTGATTTGATCCCAAAAACTGTTAATCCTTGTTGATTTAATGATTCTAATACATTAAAGTCTATGCATATATGTTGGTTTGATGATTAGAATACTTGATTTGGAGTTTGGTATGTTGTAATGGAAGATTTGGGTGTAAAATATAGATAACCCGTAACTGTTAATGGAAATTCTGGGCAGATACATGTTCGAATCGATCGACCCCTTTCCATCGATCGATCGACCCGTTCTGATTTTTGTAAAATTGTTCCCTTTAAGGTTCGCCGAATCCCAAGATTGTAAGAAATTGTAGTTTAACTTATAAAATATTGTGGGACTTGATTGAGGTCAGTAGGATCGTAAATAGTGCCCGGAATATGTTATATATTATGGGATTGAATGGAATAATTACGAGTGTTTACCGAGTGGGGTATGGTTAGAATTTTCGTATAAATTGGGATTTAAAGTGGACGAATGTTAATTTAAGGTTAGGACCAGTAGAAGAGGGACTTGGGATTACTGAGATAACCTTAGAGACTAGTGGGTGACTTAGTAACCTTGTGAGGTAGGTTTAAGTATTCGGACTCATACGACGAGGGTTGTTGTGCTAAACATATTACATGGAATATTAGGGATGAAACTATGATACTATGAGACTTAAGATATAGGGGTAGTGTATACCTATATTAATGTGATGACTACCTAAGTTGTGTGATTACTTAGTAACCGGATTATTATCTGTATGACATACCTACCATACTTGATATAAGACCATCTTATCTTTGTGTGCCTTCTGGGGGATTTGGATTGGTACCTTAAGGACATAGGACTACGAATGACTTATCTGTGAGTTGATAAGTCAGCTGACCATGGGAGCATGGGTATGTGCATGACCTATGGGTATGTGAACTACGTTCGCATCCAATACGTGTGATTTGTATTGAGATGGTTCCTGAGTGATTCGAAACACGTGATCCTTACGTACATGATGTACTTGGACCTAATAGCAGAGTATGCGTGCATCGCAGCTTAGCCTAGGGTTACCATATATGTATATATGTAATGAGAGTGATTTATATATGTACTTGTGACTGGATCACTATTGCTTAGTAGATGTGAATGACTAAGATATTTAAATGGGTTAAAAGTGTGAAAATTTATAATAGCACTTGAGATAAGAAATTTGATTAATGTAAATGTGAGATATAAATATGACTTATTTGAGTAATACGAGTAGGCACTCTATATTAGAATGTGAAAGCAAGAGTTTGTACGAACTAGTTAGATAGTGGTATAACTAGGATGGGTTAAGGGTATACGTTAGGCGTGCACATTAGTTGAGGGGTAAGAAACTCATGTGAGAGTACGCAACTAACATGTATATAATATTTACTGTTTAATGCAATTAAAGACTTTGTTGTTTTTAAACTGTTTTCACCTCGGGCTCTGACCTATTTTCTTCCAAATCTATTTTATTTTGTAAAAACATTTTAGGTGCCCAGCCACAGGGACGCCAAGCATATGAGTTCCATTCTGACGACGTGTTGTAGCTGTTGTGGAAGCTATAGGATCTCGGTATTAGACACCTCCACATTTATCCTTGGTTCCTTCAGAGTCATTCATATCAATTAGGGAATGTTGCCCATTCTTATTTAGAGATTGTAGATACAGACTTTCATTATTTCAGATATTGGTTTATTTATTTAGACTCTTGTATTGGGTTATTATTTACTCTGGTATTATTATTATTATTGGTGTGTTTACTCTAGACTAAGTTTATATCATTTCGTTGGTTATTCATATGAGATTGTTTATGCAATTGATGGATGATGATTTAATTATTTGGTTAATTGTTAACTTAATTAATAAAATTTGGCATCTCTCTATTTTAAATATTAGGTGGCTAGTAATTAACTAAATATTTTTTATAGTGGTGCTAAGACTGAACCAACTTGATATTTTGTATTAATTTAATAAAGGAGTAGCTACCCAGTATTTAATTAAACGGGGTGTCACATAAGTTACAAGCGATTAAACATATACCTAGCTTAGGTTCCCTTTCAATATCTCACTATGCTCCCATCCTAAAAAAATCACCCTATCTAGCGGCTCTCAATTGAAGCTTAGTCGTAGAGAGAGAAAAATCCATTCCAATAAACTTCCATACATGCAAACCCCAAATCAATTCTCAAAAATCTTCCTTTTGTTGACCTCTCAATTGTATATATTTAATGGAAAACGCTGATAGATAAATTTTCTAAGGTTGACTTGGAGAATCACTCAAAAATCTCTCGCGAAATATTTCAATAAAAGTGAGAAAAAAGTAAATCTCATATAGGGTTTTTAGAGAGAGAAAGAGGATCTCTCAGATTTGAAAACTTCGTAAAGTGCAAAGAAGACTTCTAAATGAATAATGGAGATAAGATGTGTTTTTACAGTTAAAAAATATTTTTCATGATCCTAGTAAATTGTGTGCTAGGACCAAATTTGACACCATGCACACACCCTTTAAATGAGGTAAAAAGACATACCTTACTGATTTCGTGAAAACGGTGCCAAATCCTTATTGTGTACATAGTTTTTGTCATGAGATACATCTTTCAAAATTCATACATCCCAAAAGGATCCTTTTGCACATGTTTAAAAAAAGGTGACATTTAAGGAAAAAAACATGTGCATAAAATGGGAAAAAGTTGAGGGAAACCTAATGTGTATCAAGGTCATATACGAAATCCATAAAGGTACAAAAGTCATGCAAATTTCCACCTGGAGTCTCTTAATATGATTGTTGATACCAAATTTAATCTGTTGACATGGCCCAATTGAGTGAAGACATCTGGTAATCTATGTGGCAACAACAAATACTTCCGAGGAACTCAGACGCTCCGAGGAACCATACTACAACGAGGAACAATGCTTCCCTTAAGAACTCATACGCTCCGAGGAACTATTGAGCACCGAGAAGCTTAGGCGGTTCGAGCAACTCAGGCGGTCCGAGCTGCACCTCGAACAAAGCATTAAAAATAGGATAACCAACACTTGATTGTTCATTAAATGCTTATCATTCAGACGCACACGCTTAAGGGGCATTAAATGTATTACCCTTTCATATGTACATCATTTAATGTATTACCCTTTCACATTACATCCCCAGGGCTATAAATACATCGTACAATCCTCATTGTAAGGGGACCGAAATTTCTGGAGAGAACTTGTAATCGAGAATTCCCAAACACTCAGCAATAACATAACAGTGGACGTAGGCCATTCTTATAAGGCTGAACCACTTTAAAATTCTTTGTATCATTTATTTATCTATGATTGAATAATTAGAGTGATCTAATTTTTTACATCAACAGATTGGCGCCGTCTGTGGGAATGAATGGTAATATCATTTTTCACCAAAAATAATCCATTACGAATGGCTGACATTCCAGAATCCAGCAATCGAAACGCTGGAACCCCTCCAAATCCATCTGCTCCGCCAAATATTCCAGATCTGGATGGAATAATGACAAATCTGTCTCAGGGCCAGACCGTCATGCAAGAAATAATGCGACAACTCATCCAAACCCTTCATGGCGGTGCACCAACCCATTCAGGATTGCGGAGTATTCAAAGAAACACCCGTGCACCATCCTCATGTACTAGGCATACCAATTCATATCGCAATGAGGAATCTGAAGATTTTTCTTATCAACCTGGATGAACTTCGTCAGTGCGATCCACAGATACAGAACAACGTATCACTCTTTCTCTAGAAAGGACTAGTGCGTTAGAAAGGTTAAGCAGGGTATCACCTTTTGATTGATTAGGACTTAGAAGGAGTAGAAGTCCTCCTAAAGTCGTATCGAGGATTTTTCGACGACCATCAGATTTAAGGGAAGGATCTGCCCAATCGCGACCAGCTGCTCGTCAAGATAGATCCCATGAGCGACCAGCTGTTCGTCAAGATAGATCTCAGGAAGCTATATCCACACGATCAGTTGCTCGAACCAACAGGCCCGAGGAAGGAAATGATGCATGGAAAGGCTCTATTCGAAGGCTGGAGGATAGATTAGGGGAAATGGCTAAGGCCAAGAACCCTCTACAACGAACCTTTGTTCGAGGAACACCTTTTGTCCAGGCCATTATAGATTTTCCAACACCATCATAGTTCAAAGCACCTGTGATGACCCCCAAATATGATGGAAAGACTGATCCTGTCCTTCATATAGAATAGTATCAAGTTGCAGTCGACATCTACGCTATTCCAGACGAGATGAGATGCAGGGCATTCTCAGGAACTCTTACCGGATCTGCTCAAATATGGTATAATAATCTTCCTCGGGGTAAGATCTCAACTTTTCTTTAACTGGCCGAGTTATTCATTAGGAATTTCTATTTTGGGGCAAAGCTAGTTAAACGAGTAGCATATTTGTTAAGTGTTAGACAAAAGGCTGGTGAGAGTACCAGAGATTACATAACTCATTTTAATAACGAGAAACTAGAAGTCATTGATTATGAGGAGAAGACAGCGATTACTGCCTTGATGAGTGGACTACTGCCGAACAAGTTGTACTACACTTTGGCCAAAGATCCACCTAGAACCATGTCAGACCTGATGGGAAAAGCGTCCATGATTATGAATGCTGAGGAGGCTATGGTTGCGAAGAAGAATATGGATGCTAAAGAAACTAAGGTGGAAGGTGATAAAGCTAAGAAGAAAGAGCATAAGAACAATGGTAATGACAAACATTCAAAAAGTAGGTCGATATGGGATGTAATGAAGAAATATGATAATTATACTCCTTTGAAGAAGGATATCAACCATGTTCTCGAGGAAATCAAGAACTATGAGGAACTAAACTGGCCAGAGAAAATGAAGGCAGACCCAGATAAGAGGAATAAAGAGAAGTATTACGAGTTTCATAAAGATCATGGACATATGACCAAGAATTGCATAGCTCTTCAGAATGAGATTGGAACACTCATCAGACGAGGAAAGCTGTCGAAGTATGTTGATCGTGGAAACGAAAGAAGAAACAATGACCGAGAAAGAGAAAGGTCTAGATCTCCTCATCGAGGAGAGGATCCAGAATAAGAAAAGAAACCATGAAGTTGATCCAGAAGACGACCTCGATCTTCCCAAGAGACCAAGGCAGCCAAAACGAGAGGTATTTTCAATACGCTTTGGGTTATTTGATTGTAATGTTATAACAGGTGGAGATGCAGGAGGAGGAGACCTTACTGCAGAGAGAAAAGCTTACCTCGGTGAGGCTCAAGATTGCTCGTACATTCAGCGAATAAATCTAGCTGAGGAGGATCACCCGAGAAAGGTGAACAAGGAGAAATTGGTCATCGGTTTCTCAAAGAATGACCTCGCAGGAGTTTTGTATCCTCATGATGACCCATTGGTGATCAAAATGTGGATGAAAGAGGTAATGATTTCAAGAGTACTGGTCTACAATGGTAGCTCGGCAGACATCATGTTCTACTCGTGCTTCGATAGTTTAAATCTAAAGCTATCTCAAATGGAGCCTTACCACAGACCCCTCATCGGTTTTGCTGGCGAGAAAGTATTTCCACTTGGGTTGATCAAGTTGGATATATTCATTAGTACGTGGCCTGCTTGTCGGACAGAAAGAATATGTTTCTTCGTGATGGATACGAATGTTCAATCATCGTACAATATCATCATGGGAAGAGTAGGATTGAAGAAGTTCGAGGCTGTACCATCTACAGTGCATCAGTGCCGAAAATTTCCAACAAACTTTGGAGTAGGAGTTGTGAAAGGTGATCAGAAAGTAGCTCGGGAATGATATTATTCATCCGCCGAGCAAGAAGAACTGGAGGAATCAAGGAAAAATACTACTACCTATCAGGTGGATGAAGGTGCAGAAATTGAAACATTGGATCCTAGAGATGAGTCTCAACTCGTGAAGGGTCAAGTGGTGGAAGCTACTTAAAACATCATTCTGGACGACGAACACCCTGAGCGAACTACTCAAGTAGGTTCGTCGTTGGAAGCCTCACTAAAATAGGAATTGATAACTTTCCTTAGAAGCATAAAACAAACTTTTGTGTGGAGTCATGAAGATATGCCTGGGATAGACCCAAATTTCTTATGTCACGAACTCAATGTAAATAAGGAGATCAAGCCTGTGAAGCAAAGAAGAAGAGTGTTCAGCCCCGAGAAGAATCAAGCTATACAGGAAAAAGTCGAGAAGCTCCAGAAAGCTTGTTTCATCGAAGATGTTAAATATCCAGACTGGTTAGCCAATGTGGTGATGGTAAAGAAGAAAAACAACAAGTGGAGGATGTGTGTAGACTTCACTGACCTCAACAAAGCATGCCCAAAGGATCACTTTCCACTGCCCCGAATTGATTAACTGGTGGATGCTACCTCGGGACACGAGTTGCTGAGCTTCATGGATGCTTATTCTGGCTACAATCAGATCAAAATGAAACCTGAAGATAGGGAGAGTACTTCTTTCATTACCCCTAGGGGAACTTATTGTTATAATGTTATGCCTTTTGGTTTGAAAAATACAGGTGCGACATATCAGCGGCTGATGAACAAGGTCTTTGTTGAAAAAATCAGTTGCAATATGGAAGTCTATGTTGACGACATGCTGACGAAAAGCAAGAAAGCTGCCGATCATCTTGTTGACTTAAGTCAGACTTTTGATCAACTGGATAAATATCAAATGAAGCTGAACCCGACGAAGTGCATATTTGGAGTACGAGAAGGCATGTTTCTCGGGTACATTATCAATCAACGAGGCATTGAAGCAAATCCTGAAAAGATCAAAGCTCTATTAGGACTGCGATCTCCGACGACGAAGAAGGAAGTACAGAGTCTCACAGGACGAGTAGCAGCACTCAACATATTTGTGTCACGAGCAACTGATAGATGTCTCCCATTCTTCAAGACACTCAGAAAGACTTTTGAGTGGAATGATGAATGTGAGAAATATTTTCAAGACTTGAAGAAATACTTGGGAGCACCTCCACTGCTGTCCAGGCCGGTGATGGGAGAAAAATTGTATTTGTACCTTGCAGTGTCCGAGAATGCAGTTAGCTCGGCGTTGATCAGAGTGGAGAATGGAGTGCAAAAACCAATTTACTACACAAGTAAGGCCTTCCGAGGAGCAGAGATCAGATATCCAAGGCTGGAAAAGTTAGCACTGGCGTTGATTAAAGTGAGTAGGAGAATGAGTCCATACTTCCAGGCTCATACTATAGTTGTATATACTGATATGCCATTGAGACAAGCCCTTCATAAGCCAGAACTATAGTATGAGCCTGAAAGTATGGCCTCATTCTCCTACTCACTTTAATCAACGCCAGGGAGATTGATGTACTGGGCAATAGATCTTGGTGAATATGATATAGTTTATGAACCCAGATCATCGGTAAAAGGGCAGGCTGTAGCAGATTTTATAGCAGAGTTCACCTATCCTGATACCCCCGAGGAGCAAAAGTTTCTCGCTGATCAACCTGTAGATGTTACAGGATCAACAAACACAAGCTCAGACCAACTCCGGTTGGTAAAAGAGCAAGAAGAGATGATCTACAAAGAACAAGAAATATCCGGGGAGGACGAAAAGAAGCAACAAATATTTCACCGAGGAACTCTGACTCATCAGAAATTTGAAGACGAGTTACCTATATGGAGGTTATATGTAGATGGCTCATCTTGCACTGCAGGGATAGTTTTGAGCACTCCAGAAGAAGTCGACATGGAATACGCCTTGCGTTTCCAATTCAAAACTTCCAATCATGAGGCTGAGTATGAGGCCATGATTGTAGGACTTAATTTAGCAAAAATTATGGAGGCGCAGCAGGTTATTATTTTCAGTGATTCTCAATTAATTGTAAATCAAATGTTGGGAGTATATGAAGTTAGAGGAGAATTAATGATCATATATCATGCAAAGGCAAAGGAGTTGGTGTCAGAATTTGTTGTTATTCAACTGGTCAAAATACCAAGAATGGAGAATGCGAGAGCAGATGCCCTAGCTCGACTAGCATCAGCTACTCGCACCGAGCTATGACGAACAATCCCAATTGAAGTTTTCGCTGGTCGGAGCATAGATGAAGATCTGACGATGAACTTTATTACCTTGATTTAGGACCATCTTGGATGGATCCCATCAGTTCATATATTGAAGAGGGAGAATTACCAATTGACAAGCTCGCGGCCAAAAAATTGAAATTTAAAGCTGCTCGGTACGTATTAACTAATGGTATTTTATATAGATGAGGAATTATAGCAGGTTTGCAGAGATGTGTACATCCCTGCGAGGTGAAAGAATTGATTGAAGATATCCATGAAGGGTCCTGTGAAGCACATGTAGCAGGTCGAACGCTTTTTCAAAGGGTGATGACGCAGGGATACTACTGGCCGACGATGAGGGCCGATTGTATAGCCTATGCCAAGAAATGTGAAAAGTGATAACGCTTTTCCTCCATCCGAAGAACTCCACAAGCATTGTTGACACCCATAACTTCCCATTGGCCATTTGCTATGTGGGGAATTGATTTGGTTGGGCCACTGCCAACGACCCGAGGAAGGTTCAAATACCTCGTCATCGTAGTGGATTATTTTACTAAGTGGGTAGAAGCTAAGCCACTCATTGATATGACGTACGAAAAGGTGTACCAATTTGTTTGGAAGAATATCATTTGTCGATATGTTCTTCCTCATGCTTTCATCACAGACCATAGAACATAATTTGATAACGAGGAGTTCGCTGCCTATTGCCATCAATCAAATATTTTGAAGGTCCACTCAGCACCAGGCCATCCTCAAAGAAATGGACAAACTGAAGTGACAAACAGAACGCTACTGAATGGTTTGAAGAAAAGATTGGATGATGCGAAAGCAAACTGGATCAACGAGCTACAATCAGTACTTTGGGCTTACCGAACTACTCCCCGAGTAGCAACAGGAGAATCACCATATATGCTGGCGTTTGGAAGTGAAGCTGTTATACCTGCCGAGTTGGGCCTCCCAACACACAGGGTTCTGAATTTCAATTCCCCTGTCAGCGACTTAATAAGAAGACTGGATTTAGACATGCTCGAGGAAGTTAGAGAAGAAGCATCCATTAGAAATGCTTCTTACCAGCAGCGAACAGCTTTATTCTACAACAAAAGGGTGAAGAAGTGCGACTTGAAAGAAGGAGATTATGTGCTGAAGAAAGTCATTCAAAAGCACAACAAGATGGAGGCAAACTGGCATGGACCATACCGAGTTACAGAAGTTGTTCGACCAGGAACTTATCGAATAGCAACTTTAGAAGGCGAGGAGTTTAAGAACGCCTAAAATGCAGAGCACCTGCGCAAATATTATCAGTGATGAATAAAATGAATATTTCTGCCGAATTCTTTCTTTTTATTGAAAGTTTTTTGGGGAATAGTGCTACACACTACTCGGGGAAAAAACTCGGCAAAGCTCAGTCTACTCAATTTTTTTCTCAGCAAAACTCGGCTAAGCTCAGGCTACTCAAATTTTTTCTCAATTTATGCCAACTAAGGTTGGTCGAGAAACCTATATTCCTCCGGGAAGTAAAGATACCTATATTCCTCCGGGAAGTAAAGCTACCAATATTCCTCCGAGAAGTAAAGCTACCAATATTCCTCCGGGAAGTAAAGCTACTTGTATTCCTCCGGGAAGAAAAATTTTGTATTCCTCCAGGAAGAAAAACTTATATTCCTACTAGAAATAAAATTGTGTTTCTCGGGAAATAAAAATATTCCTAAAAATGCCAACTTATGTCGGTTAGGAAGTAAATATATTCTCGAAAATGCTAACTTGAGTTGATCGGGAAGTAAAATTATTTCAAAAAAACTAACTATGGCTGGTCGGGGATAAAAACCCACCAACTGTAGTTGGTCGACAAGGAAAGTTTACCGACCTTGGTTGGTAGGAATAATTTAAGAGAAAATCTACTAACTATGGCAGATCGGGGATGAAAACCCACTAACTGTAGTTGGTCGACAAGTATAATTTAACGACCTTGGTTGGTCGGAAACATTTTAAACATTTTTGATACTCGATCGAGCAACATAAATGATACTCGTAACTTTTTAATTATTACTAAGTTGGTTGAGAAACAAAATATTATTATTGCCAAATGACTACCACAAGTTCAAACTACTCGACAATAAGTTGATCGACAAACCACACAATATAATTATCTTTTTATCAAATACACATGCACAAATATAAAGTGTTTTACAAGACAATAGCAATTAAGATTTTCAAACAAAAATGAAAGTCTTTCATTGAATTCAAAATAAATTACATTGATAATGAAATGAAAGTTACATTGACATTGAAATGTATACTAACTATTACATAAAAATTCCTACTCTATTGGTTTTTTCCCCTCTGCTTTTGACGCAGGTTCCTCGCCAGCAGGAGGATCATTTAAAGCCAGGGGAGAAGTTATGAAGTTGAGATCCTTTAACATCCTGATATTCATCACGGATGGTCGATCTAGAAGGTGCTCGGGATGAGATACTTCAACAATTGAATGGAGATTGTAGTCACCGAGATATTTGGAAATCAAGCTCCGAGGAATGGCCCGAGTAGGGATCCAACTCATGTCCAGTTTGAATGGTGGCACGGGTAAGTCGAGCAGCCCAGGATCATGATAGTCCCACAGGTAATGACCATGTTCGAGTTGCAGCACACCTAAGGCATTCAACCAGCCTTGCTTGTAGCCCTCATTATTGGCCTTCTGGATATGATCGTCCAAGTGAAAGAGAGCTTCATTGTATCCAGCCATCCATAACTCCCTGGGTTGTTTGTGGAATTGATATGTTAATCTATCCAGCTGCTCATGGAGATTTTTGATGAAGATCTCTTTATTCTCCAAGGTAGACTTCTGAGTGGAGAGTTGCTCTTCCAAGTCCCTAATCTTCTTTGACATTTCAGCCAAAGCCTGGTTCTTCCCCATTAACTGGAAGGCCTGGTTCTCTAGGGCAGACTGAGTCCTTTGTTGCTCGACAGGAATCCGAGCTGCTCTTGCTCGTCCCCGAGGTGCTCTTGCTCGACCCCGAGAAGATGTGGAAGGACCAGACCTCTTCAAGGTTTCCAACTCATCCCTCATGTTGGCGTTCTCGACCTCTAAGAACGAGAATCCCTCATCGGTCACTGGGATTAAGGATTTTGAAGAAGAGGCTGCAGACTTCAACTGTGATAGCTCTTTCTACAAGTTGTTGTTTTCTCGCTCCAGCAATTCAGCGATTTTTCTTCACTCCTCGACCTCACCCCTCAAGGTTCTCTCCCTTACATCGTACCTAGCAAAAAGCTTCTCGTAGCCCTTGTCGGTAATGATCATCTTGTACTTCTTCTCATACCCCTCATGCAACAGGGAAGTTGATTCTTTGTATTGAAGATGAAGGTCTTCGAGGGTGCCTTGGAGATCTTCGATCATATCATAATAGGCCACATTATTGGCCACCGCTCGATCAAGCAGACACTTCAGATATTGATATGCTTCCACTGCCTATTCTGAAGCATCTTGACCGAGGATGTCTACTACTTGTGCTGCACTCAGGTCTGTGTGACCAACCTTAAAGTATTCATTGCATTATCGCAACAGCTTTATATCATGGGCAGATAACAATTCCATCCTGGCTAGAAACTAGCAGAGAAAGAAAGAGCAATCATCAATAAGGAGTACAAGCATAATATGAATAGAAGATAGACACCAGTATGTAAAAAAGTCCAAGTTTTATTAGATCATAAAGTTCAGAGTTACATATGCTGAGTTACAATTGACAAAAGAAAAATGTAAAGATAAACCCGAACAACTCTACACCTTTTCCTTGTCTCCCAAAACGTTCTCGGGAGGCTCGGATGAGGAAGTAGGTTGCCCGGAAGGAATGGATAGTTGCTCAGGGAGCACTGGCAGTTGCTCAGAGGAAGTAGTAATCTGCTGAAGTTCCTCGGCAGCAGGCTGAATGGCTGGAGGATGAGCTCCCATCACCATAGAA
Organism: Sambucus nigra; assembly: GCA_949130495.1. Classification (NCBI taxonomy): domain Eukaryota; kingdom Viridiplantae; phylum Streptophyta; class Magnoliopsida; order Dipsacales; family Adoxaceae; genus Sambucus; species Sambucus nigra. Next base: position 95,158,727 of record OX422219.1, read on the forward strand.
GACCCTTCTGAGGAAGCTTCGTCGTCTTCAATATCTTCTGGGGTTGGAGGGGGACCAGGAATGTGTCGCTGGAAAAGCTCAGAAGATTCATCAACTTTCATTTCCTGGAGAGCAGCAACCCATCCATCCCTAAAGTACTTGAGGCTGCCATAGTCCACTTGCGACACCATGGCAACCAACACCTTGTTCCACCCCTTGTCCCAGCCAGCGCTGAAGGACTTCTTCACATCCATCTTCCTCTTCAACTTCTCCGAGGAAAGCTTCTCGGACAGCAGGTTATCAGTAGCTTTCAATTTATTTTCAACCTCCTCCTTCTGCCGACCTACTTCCCGAAGTTGAGCCAACTCCTCCTCGGCAGCCTTGAGTTTATTTTCAAACTCTCCAGCAGTCTTGAGCTTCTCTTCGAGCTCCCTATTTGCCTTCTCCAGGGAATTTATTCTCTTCTCCAACTCCTTGGAAGCATCAAAAGCTCGAGCTTTCTCTTGCTCGGTGGAGGCAAGCTTTTTCTCCCAAACAGCCTTGCCAGTAGCATATGTCTGGCGAGAATCGTCCAAAGACTTGATATCTTCTTCCAGAGCTCCCTCCACACTGGACTAGGAGCAGGAAGCTTTAATTGCTTCATCTTTCTTCAGAATTATATTAAAGCAGCTCGTCAACTGTGAAAGTAAAAAGAAAGCAAGTCGGAAACAGAAATGACAAGGGAAATATGAAAAGTTCAAAGTAAAAAGACTTACAGAAGCAAGGTGACGAGAAGCTAACGAAGTGACCATGTCCCGAGTAAGGTTTTCTTCAGTACCTTGGACCTCGGGAATGATCAAGGACTTTACCGAGCTCATGGCAGAGCTCGGGGGAACAAAAGTTGGAACCCCAGTTCCAGTAATTGGGGGCTGAGTAATGGTGTCAGCCAAATTGACCGAGGAGCTTTTCCTCAGCCTCCTCGGGGGAACAGGAACAGATTCAACCAAGGAAGAACCCTTGGCCGGTGATATTACAATCCCCTCTCCAGGAGCAGTAGACCTGCTCGGAGCCACTGCGGGCTTCTCGACAACCTTCACAACAGCAGTCGAGGAAGGTGCATCATTCTTCTTTATCCCCTCCCCTGGGACATCAACTTTACTTCTTTTTGCCTCACCAGAACTAGAGGCCGGTTTCTCGAACAGAGTGGGAGGTCTTCTTCTCTTCATCCTTTCGCTTAAAGGGACGTGAGATTCAGGCGAGGAGCTGGTGGAAGCTGGTACTGGCTCTACGTCACTTATTACTGGACGAGCAGTAAAAGAGGTTGTGTAACTCTTGTACTGCAACAGATATGAGGCTGATCTAATGTGCTCATCGGCAACACTCTGATGCAGACTCCAGATAAGTTTCAAATGCCTTACATTGACATCTGCTTCTTTTGGGCACTTTCTTTTACAGTCAACTGCAAATAAATAAACATTGAAATATCAGTGGCACATTTTATCAAACACAAAAGAAGCATGATTTCAAAATAAATAAAATGAAATAAAAATAACCTATCTCATTGCCATAAGGAGGGCATCTGGGACCCTGATAAACTTCATCTCCAGACAAAGGAGCATGTTGCCAATTTTTTATGACAACCCCATGCTCAAAATAATCCCTATTGGCATTAGGGAGATTGACTACTAAGGCTCTATTTAAAAATCTATGTTTTAAATAAAAAAAATGTTATCGTTAACTGCCCATCTATAGAAATACATAATTTCTGGAATTCCTATGCGAGTTCCATGGACTTGATTTAATTTATGAACCCCATTAACTATTCTCCATGTATTTGGGGCTATTCTTGCAGGAACAACGTCAAAGTAATGACAGAATTCCAGACACAAGGGATTTGGTGGAAAAGAAAATCCACACTCAGCAATAAAAAGGCTGGGGAACCAATGTCCCTCAGCCAAACGAAAATAATCAGAAGGCTCAGAAAGCTCTTCCAAAACAACCCAGGAGGGAATGGAAAATTCAGAGCGAAACTTATCAAGAGATTCAACAGGGTAAACCATGATGAATAAAGGAAATGAAGAAGAAGGAAGAAAATCTTACAGGAAAATAGTGGATCTGATGACAACGAACGATGGAAGAGATGAATACACAGGAGAGAAAGAGACGATGAAAAACTCGAAGATAAAAATTTGAAAAGGTAGAAGATGATGGGAGTGTTTGTGAAGTTTAAATACCTTGCCTTGGGAAATGGTAAAGTAATGATTACAAAAAGGGACGATTACGTTACCGGTGGCTAAAAATACGAAAAGGGGTGCAGGAATCAAAGCGGGCAACGACGGCTAAAAAGACAAAAAGTGGCGCGGGAATCGAAGTGAGCATAGAAATTCAAAAGATTCAACGAATTTGGAAGGAGAAATAAATACGAAGGAAACACTCCTAAAAATCAGGAGGATCATTTAAAACTGTCGTATTCCAAGAAAAAAATATTCCACACTCCTCAAATTTCGAACTATGAAACATTGGGGGCTTCTGTTGATACCAAATTAAATCTGCTGACATGGCCCAATTGAGTGAAGACATCTGGCAATCTACGTGGCAACAACAAATACTTCCGAGGAACTCAGACGCTCCAAGGAACCATACTACAACGAGGAACACTGCTTCCCCGAGGAACTCATACGCTCCGAGGAACTCTTGAGCACCAAGAAGCTTAGGCGGTCTGAGCAATTCAGGCGGTCCGAGCTGCACCCCGAACAAAGCATTAAAAACAGGATAACCAACAGTTGATTGTTCATTAAATGCTTATCATTCAGACGCACACGCTTATGTACATCATTTAATGTATTACCCTTTCACATTATAGCCCCAGGGCTATAAATACATCGTACAATCCTCATTGTAAGGGGAACGGAATTTCTCGAGAGAACTTGTAATCGAGAATTCCCAAACACTCAGTAATAACATAACAGTGGACGTAGGCCATTCTTATAAGGCTGAACCACTTTAAAATTCTTTGTATCATTTATTTATCTGTGATTGAATAATTAGAGTGATCTAATTTTTTACATCAACAATGATGAAGAGCTAAAACGCCAACTGGTTAGGACCCAAATAGAGGCTTGTAAGAAAATCAAGTATCTAGACACACTAGGATTGTCTAGGATATGTTCTCGAACGATAAAGAAAATATTTTGACATGAAACATGCCAAGTGGAATAAAACATTTTGACATGAAATAAAATATTTCAATACCATTGGATTTGTTGTGGGTTGGATGCGATAGTAGTTTTTCTTGCGAAATTTTCCACTACAAAATCTTAGTGTGTTAATTGTGTATAATTTTATTTACTTCCACTAGCAGTAACCAATTGCATGAAGTTTGCGTTAAATAATTTTATTCGATAAAATTAAAATTTGGTTCAAATATAAAAATGATTTTAATTTGATTTGTGTGTATATTAATTAAGAAAATAAGCAATTAAGTTTAGAACCGTAGGCACATACCAAATTTAATCTTTACCATGTTCTTGGTTGACCATCGCTCATATTTTAATAAGATAATAAACAATATGAATTAATAATACTATAGTGAAAGTAAGTTATCCCGCATTGGATTCCCCCAAGAAATTTTATTTTGAAGACCAAACTCCAACCCCACCTGCCTTAGCTTTTTGCGTAATAGCAAATAACTCACTATGTTCCCACCCAAATTCAATGGGGACTCTATCTTCGTTCATCGTAAAAGACACTATCAAACATAAAAAAACAAAAATATAAATGTTGTATATAACACAATAAAGAAAAAATAATAATTCATTTCCCTTAAAGATAAATAGAAAGAGTATCCTTGCGTGAATCCTTACGTCCATCTGTTAGTCCTCATATCAAACTTTAAAACAAAGGTGTCTTCTATGTTTATAGAATTCAGTCTGCATCAAAACTAGTTTGATTATAATATCGTAGATTGTCGATTTAGAGGACTATGTGGCCGTTTCCTCAATGATCTTCACACTCATGACCACGAAGTATGCCTAGCATAGACCTCCATGTATACCAAAGAAGAATATCCTTCATTCGTCAGTGATTGGACCTTGCAACAGATAAAAGAGTGCAATGCAACTGGGTTACACCCGCCTTAGAGAAACATGAGCATCCACAATGGTGGAGCTAAAAGACACATGAACGGTTAAAGTTACAAACTGAAACGTTTGCAGTGGTGGACGAAAGTGAACAAATTGTGTATGAAAAATGGTAGAGGTTCTCTTAGTTTTGCTGAATGACTACTAAATTTGTAAAGGGTTCCTACGAACTTCATTTGTTCGTAAGAATTCCTACGAACAAATGAAGTTTGTAACAAATATAAATAATCATTTTTATTATATATTTGGCTTCTTACAAACAACATTAGTCTGTAATATTTCCTATAAACAAATGAAATTCGTAGGAAATATTTTTTTATTTCCTACGAGCAACATTAGTTCGTAGAAAAAATGTCGCAAATTCAAAGTCTTTCACCATTGTGAAGTCTCTATATGAAAGAAGGTAAAAAAGGCTATTCGTTCAGTAAACTTACTTTTCCTGAGCAGTTACCATTGTGGATGCTCTTAAGGTCTCTAGAAGGAGGAGGACAGAGAAACCCTCGTCCTCATATCAACCTTGGGATCCCCCTCGTATCAACCTCACATCTCAAATATAAAAAAAATGGTACTCCCACTAAAGTGAACATCACTCCCACTAAAATGAATACCACCTAATAAAGAAATACATGCAAGGTGAAATCATGAAAGACATGGGAGAGAAAAAAAACATGTGGTGGTAGGAGCGTGTGTTCAATGACATGGTGGGAATAGGCAAGATTTCAACGAGTTATAATGAAAGCATGTGGAAATGAATAAGGAATATATGATGAAACATGAAATTCTATGACAATCATGCTCTTAGTTTGAGGAGTATATACCTCTAAGAAAGTTCTTGCACACTCAATTTTTTTCAAAAGAAAAAAATAATATTTTGTCTGTTTATTTTTTGAAAAAGTAGGGGTATTTGTACATAAGTTTTTTCTTTAAAACAAAATTAGTCTTCAACCCCATGTCAGAAGGCGTATTCAATGACTAGTAATTTTTATTTTTCACAAATGTATTTTTTGTGTTTATTTTTCTTAGTTTTCATACAAAAACCCTTATAAAAAATTATTAAACATCTCTACAATTTAAAAAGCAACCCGTTTATTAACACATTTATGTAAATTAGTGCATTGTATTACTTGTATTGTTTATTTTTTTGCATTTGAAAAAAGAGTAAACTATCCCATAAGCCCCTTACCTTTCCATTTGTTTCAATATCGTCCCTATCCTTTTTTTGTTTCAATTTCATCCTCAACCTTTCATTTTGTCTCAATTTCGCTCCTGTCCTTTTTATTATTTCAATTTAGTCCTCAACCTTTCATTTTGTCACAATTTAATCCCTTTGATAATTATTTTGGATACAATTGACTATTTTACCCCTCTTTATTGAAAAATTATAACATGGATGTTATAAATATTGAAAAATAAACTATTTTATTATTATTTGGGAATAAAAAAATATTTTCTTTATCCGAGAATAATAATAAAAAAATATTTTTAATTTTTATTTTATCTTAGTTGTTTTTAATTTTTTGTAAAAATGGAATAACAATTTTAATACTCAACATAGTTTTTTTATTTTTAAATAAACTATTCTTTTTAATTTTAATTAAAAAGTTTAATTTGATTTCTTAGATTCACGATTATTTAGTAATACTGGCGCGGACCCACATCATAAGAAATTTTTTATTTATCAATTATATTACATAGATGGGGGAAAACAATTGATGTCTTATATTACCGATTAGTTAGTTCGCTGGATCAGACCCACATTAGTTAAATGATGTGGGTCCGCACCAGCGGCACTAATCAATCGCGAATCTAAGACATCAAATTAAATATTTTTAATTAAAATTAAAAATAGTTTTTTTAAAAATAAAAACTATGTTGACTATTAAAATTGTTATTCCAGTTTTTTTTAAATTAAAAACAACTGGGATAAAATAGAAATTAAAAATATTTTTTTATCCCCAAATAATAATAAAATATTTATTTTTCAATATTTATAACATCCATTATATTATTTTTCAATAAAGAGGGGTAAAATAGTTAATTGTATTCAAAATAATTAACAGAGGGACAAAATTTAGATAAAATGAAAGATTGAGGACTAAATTGAAACAGAAAAAAGGACAAGGGCGAAATTGAGACAAAATGAAAAGTTGAGGATGAAATTAAAACAAAAAAAGGATAGGGATGAAATTGAAACAAATGAAAAGGTAAGGGACCTATGAGGTACTTTACTCTAAAAAAATGAGCATTTCTATTTGCATAAACAATTTTTGTACAGATCATGTACATAATAACGCGGTAAGCACATTTGTACGCTAAGTGCCATTAAAAGAAAAAAAAGGTAAAAATAGGACACTCTATATAATTCCATCAAAAATTCCATCAAAAATGGTGAAAAATAGTGCCGCTGGCGAGGACCAAAAAAATAAATGTTATTGTACCACAGGGACTAGATTTATAAATGCTATTGTACCACATGGACTAGATTTATAAACTTAAAAAGCATTGTCCTCAAAATCCAAATATAGGAAGGAACATCGCCTTTGCCTTAATTTTCTATTTTTTTTAAATAAAAATAGATTTTTTTATAAAAACTATTTTTAATAAAAGTATGAAAAATTATTATTTAAACACTAGCGCGGACCCACGTCATTTAAACTATTTTTTTTTAAATGAAATTTTCAATAAAAGTCGTTTCTAAAAAAAATAGTGTAATGTTTTTTTAAACATATATAAAAAGTTAAAAACATATGAAAAATTGCATTTTTTTTAATTCAAAATATGAAAAATTACTTTTTAAAAGCTGGCACGGACCCACATCATCCCGATTGGTTAGTGCTGCTGTCACGGACCCACGTGATTGGTCAGTGCCGCTAACGCGGAACACATCATCATCGCGTTTTGTTAGTGTCGTTGGCGTGAACCCATATTATCAACGCGATTGGTTAGTGTTGCTGGCGTGGACCCATATCATCAACGCGATTGGTTAGCACTGCTGGCGTGGATCCACATCATCAACGCAATTGGTTAGTGCCGCTGGCGCGGACCCACATCATCAACGCGATTGGTTAGTGTCGTTGGTACAAACCCACATCATCATCGCGATTGGTTAGTACCGCTGGCGCGGATCCATGTCATTTTAAAAAAAATAGTGAAATGTTTTTTTTTTAAAACAGTTATAAAAAGTTAAAAATATTTTTTTAATAAAAAGTTTTTATTGAAAATATAAATTTTAGCTTTTATTTATAAATAAAAAAATTTGAACAAAATCTTGGTAAAAATATTCATTAACTCTCCCTTCCTTTCTGTCTTTTAATCATGCCATGTCATTATGTACAAATCTGGGTAAAATCAAGAAAGGTTTTAAAGCTTATACGCATCCCCTCCCCCCCCCCCCCCCCGCCCCCCCGCCCACCCACCCACCTCCCATAAAAAAAGGGGAAAAATAGGAAAAAGGAGAAACTGCATTATCTTTACGCGGGGCAATATTATTTGGAGGGAAACCTTCTTACCTGAGGAATATTTAAAGTTTAGTTGACTGAAAGGCACTTGCAACCAATTTCATGGTTCGTCGATACCTTCCTTCTTTCACCTAACCTAACAAACAATATTATTTAAACGTTAATTTATTGGTTCATTTATTTTCAACCTACGATGTAGTCCTCCAAGAGTCTAAAGAAGCAAGATTAACCAGTTGACAAGTCTGTTTCCAACCTCATTTTTTTGTTCTTCTTGTTTCCAACCTTTAATACACTTGAAATGTGAAAGAATAAAAATAAAACTTTTCATTAAATAATTTGTCATACTTTTAATATTTTTCCAACTCTGCTTAATAGTAGGTTTAGCAAGCGACTAGAGTTGGCAAATTTGTACTTTTGTTTTTATTTTTCTTAGTTTTTGTGCATGCATCCTTTTTAAAAAAAATGATTAAACATCTCTACGATTTAATAAAGGGTCTTGATATTTACACCCAAAAAATATCTCCAAAACACCACATAAAAATTAAATCCAAACTTTACTCCAAAACACCCAAAAGTGTTACACCTTGTTTTTCTTGTAAAATGTCTAATATAGCCCAAACTAAAAAAAATTACACACAAACTAACACCACAAACTCAACACCACATAATACAAAATATCAAAACTTTTCAACTCCAAAATAACCTAACTATTTACACGTTGTTCATTTGTCCCCCAAAGCCCAAAAATGCATTGCAATAGTCCTCAAAACACCTCTACAAAGTATATAATGTCTAAAACTATTTATAAAACAAAGTTCAGATTAAAAAACAATGGGTTTACTGTACTTACGGCCCCCTATCACCGTAAGTGATGAGTAGGTTCGGTGAAATGTAACCGTGGACTATTTTTTCACGGTTTAAAGTGGCCGTGAAAACAGTTGTTACGGTAAAAAGTGATTGTGGTAACTTGATTACAGTGGAAAGTAATTGAAAAAAATAAACCACGGTGGGATGCAACCATAGTGAACCCACATACAGTGAGGTTGGACCGAGTTACACCAACAACTACGACGACGTGCAACCGTAGGTACAGGGTTCACATTTTTTTTTTTTTTGGTTTTAAACCCCTAGTTTGTCCATTTCCTTTTTTTATTCAATATATTACAATGGTAGGATTTGTTAAATGGGTCTATATTTGGGTTTGGAAGGTTGAGAAAGAGATTTCGGAGAGAAGTTAGAGAGAGGCAGAAAATGGAAAAAATGAGTTAAATGTTTTGGGGGGGGTTTATATGGGTCAAGGTTCATGTGGTGTTTCGTTTTGTTTGGTATTTTGTATAAATATTGAGTACTTATATGGTGTTTTAAACAAGAGGGTGTTTAGGAGTAAAATTTTGGGTGTAAATATCAGGGCCTATTGACAAAAAGGTCTGTTTTTTTTAAGATATTTGTGTAATTCAGTGCATTGTGTTTATTATTATTATTTTTTGCAATTTTAAAAAACAAAGTTTTTTTAAACACAATCTCGGTTTGTAACTCCTAAGAAACTCCTAATTCGTAATTAGATATAACTCCCTAAGATAAAAATACCCGTGATCAATACTCAAATCTAGTAACTAAACTCTCATCTTATTCCTCACTCAATAAATCATAATCTAACACTACACCTAAACTCTCTCTCCCCTCCCCCTCCCCCTCCCCTCCCCCCCCAAAAAAAAAAAAATCCTGCACACCTTCTGAGATGGTGAGACTTTCTCTCTCTAGGTTTTTGTGATAAACCCTCCTACAGTCGCAACATCTCCTACCCCTCCTCCTCCTATTCATTTCCTCATCCCCATGAGGTTGAATCCTTTCGCCTCTCCTTGTCGCCATCTTTGGTTGATGTTCCTCATGTCAGATAAGGTATAGTATGGTGTGTGTTTCAAAATCATGGGTGTTTGCCTTCTAAACCCGATCATCTTCCCCATTTTGAATCCAGTCATTCTTGTTCGTGTGAAGCTCCTTGATCCACTCCGCTTTGGTTAGCATCTTCCTGCCCACCCTTTCTTCATGGTCGTGTAGTCGATTTGCTCTGGATCGCCATCCATTGTTGCACTTCATGTCAGATCAAAGAGTAGATCGGTTGGGATGTGTGGATGTCTCCGGAGTTGGGGTTTGACCGGGTTCATGTTAAGGTTGGGGTCATTTTCAACCCCTTTGGTGGATTCGCATGGTCAGAAAGGGAATATGGTTTAGTTGTGTTGAGTGTTTCTTCGTATGGTCAGAAAGGGAATAGGGCAGTTCCCATCATTGTGGATTTGATTATGGTTGGGGTTGTTTGTCTAATGTTGCTTGGGTAGTTTATGCATTAGTCCTTTTGTGACCTCAAGTTTGTTGTTGTTAAGTTTTTGTCATTTTATTATCAAATCCTTTGTGGCAAGTGTTGTTGATTCCCTCTTTGGTGGTCTCGCTTGGTTTTGGAACCAATGTTGCGGCGCTTGGTAGTGTTTTCTGGTGTTTCCTCATTTATTACAAGATCTTCTATGGTGAGTGTTGCGGTACTGCGATTATACATAGAATATTCAATATGCAGTTTTGATTGGTTTGTGGCACGTGTTCCCTATTGGTTGTAGTTTGTTCGATAGGTTTTGTTAGGTTGTTTTAGGGTATTTATCTAGATTGTTTTGGATGTGTGTCATTTTAGTCTTTATGCTCTTTGTTTGTTTGTGTCTTGGACTTATTTGTATATCAGTGACGATTCACCTTTTGGTTTAATATAATTACATTTTTCCAAAAAAAAAGGAGAAAGGGGTGTAACATAATTTTTTGGAAAAAATTGGGGCATTTCAAAACAAGGCAAAACTAAGGGGGCTGAAACATAATACATCCCCAAAAAAAATATCTATTATCTTTAAATACCTCAGATCCAATATAGACCAACGTAAGGGTTGCTCCATGCAGATCAATTTTTTTTAAATAGTAAAAAATATATTTTTAATTGATTTTTTATAAGGGACATATACCAAATAGTCCCTCGAACTTTTTTTAATACATGTTTAGTCCAAGACTTTTTATTTAGCACCAAAAAGTCCTTCACCATGCCAAAAAGGCTTTACCATGCCGCTGGCGCGGACCTTTAAAGTAAAGAGAATGAGGGACTATTGGTTACAAAATAATAGGTTTAGACTAAATGTGTATTAAAAAATGTTTGAGGGACTTTTTGGTATTTAATCCTTTTTATAAGGTATTTAAACATTTTAGTGGATCCAAAAAATTAACTCAAAATGATTTTTTTTTACTATATTAAAAAAATCAGTCAAAATATATTGATGTTCAAAGTGCAAAAAAACAGATATTTTTATTGATTTTTTATATTGTAAAAAATTCATTTAAAACATATTTTTTGAAAATACACTTAAATGTTTAAATGAAAAATTAGTGTGGTTGGGAGTTGAGGCATTATTAAATGGAGGGAACCTTCGGCTAACGAATATTCAAAGTCTATTTGTGAAGGTCACTTGAAGTTTACAACCATGGGTAATTCTTTTACTATCAACCTACGATTCATATCATATCAATGTAGTCCTCCAAGAATCTAAAGAAACACCTTTCAAGAAGATGAACCAGTTCGACATGTCTGTAAACAACCTTATTCTTTTCTTCTTTTTGTTTCCAACATTTAATATACTTGAAATTTAATAGAATAAAAACACAACTTTTCATTAAATAGTTTGTCTTACTTTCAATATTTTTCCAACTCTGTTCAATTGTAGGTTCAGCAAGGGACTAGAGTTGGCAAATTTGGTTGTAACCTCAGATCTCCTACACAAAGCTTGGGCTGCAATTTCTGAGACACCTTTAAATAATAATAATAATAATAATAATAATAATAATAATAATAATAATAATAATAATAATAATAATAATAATAATCGGAATTTGCCTGTTTCATTTTCAATTAAATCATCTCAACACCCACTTAATTCCAAGATTATAGTTTTTGGCTCCACAGCAGCTTGTAATTATGAGTATCTTTAAGGAGATGGTAAAGATTTGGTTTTATCAACAAACTTGGGAGAGAAGTTTGAGTTTCTGGGTACAAAAGTCAACCCCACTTTCTCAATTCATAAGGCTACAGCAGATATGTTCTCTTCTCTCTATGCTGAGATATTTCTCCTTAAAGATCAGGTACATCTCTATTATTTGTTTTATCTCACTTGTGTTTGTTTGTTTCGTTATTGTTGGCTGTTGCGGATGTAATGCCCCGACATCCAATTTGTTGGGGGCACCCTCCAGTCACACACCTCCCCCGAATATAATCGAGATAAAATGGTAATAGTGACAAACACGCTAAAGATGTAAACAAGAGAGACAACACCAATATCTACGTGGTTCACCAACTTGGCTACATCCACGGAGAGGGCCGATTCCACTATATTTTAAGAAATTACATGTACAATATACAAGGATAAATTGCATGCCCTTTACTCTTCTGCACAAATCTCGGATAGCCATTATACACCAACTCTCCACCTAAGTGAAACCAAGTTCTAAGTTAAGAACCTTCTAAATATCTTGCCCTTAAATGTTTTCCATGTACCCAATCTGGTGTATCCTGCTCCTATATAAACCGGTGAGAAATCCCCAACACATTACATTTTAAGCACATCTATCACACGTGAAAAACTCACACTCACACCTATACCCTTCTTCCACCTTTGAGCAGTACCCACGGGTGAAAGGGAAAATCCCTCACCTCTCACCTTAAAACCCTCACGTTTGGAAGAAGACTTTATCTATCTCTATGTTGTGTTGATGTGTTTTGAATCATGATTGAAACCCTTCTTAAATAAATAGAAAAATTGATCAGTACCCCATATATGAACAGTAACCCGCATATGAATAGTAACCCGCATATGAACAGTAAACTACGTATGAACAGTATCCGTGCAAAATTCAAGTCAAACTTCACAAATCTCCACCTTGACGAAAAGTACTGCAAACCACGATCGAGACTCCATCTAATGAGAATTCCCCCCATTCGAATTATCCCATTTGCCACGCCATAAAAAAAACACCATTGAGCTTCATCATACCAGATATACATATCCGTATATTGTTCATTGCCTCTTTAAAGATCTAAATAATCCAGGAAAATTTCCCTTAGAGTAAACACCTCCTCTTGCAAATATACCCTTTGCACCTTGCAATTTTCAACTGCTTTTCTTAGACATCTTCTTAAGTTCAACACACGAGTCAATGCCTAAATGTAGTTGTAACCAGTTGAATATACCCATGCACTCCAAAGAGGGACCTCGACCCTACCCCTTCACTAGCAAGATTCCTCTCACTGTCTTATGCCAGAACATAAACCCTGTTCATCAGTTGTAAATGAGAGCATTTGGAAGGCCTTACTCATTTGTGCACCTTGTTCTAAAAACTATACCATCAAGATCAATCCAGACGTTATCAACTAACCACATACAACCCATACAATACCGTGTGATTTATGAACTCCACCTACAATTGAGAATCGCTGTCCTCTGAATTCATCACTTTGGGAGATTGCAAAAATATCTCAAAAGTTCAACATATACCGTTAACCATCTTGAGGTACTTCCTGAGCCACCTCCATCCTTATTTCAAATGTTGAATCAAGAAACGGCTCGTTTCCCTCCACACATAATAATGCTCATATTTTCCTTAAATGTAGATTTCCAATGACAACAAACCCGACAATCAATTTTCTTCTGAGTGAAAATCAGACCGTAATCAATAGACCTTGCAGGCGGTTACCACACCGTTACTAATTGCATTCTGGGATAGCAATCACATCCTCTCCAATTGTATTTTCAGCAAGGAATCACACCTCCTTCTTTCTTCGGCTTTCATTATTCCATCAACCCCGGTACACGACCCATGTTGAACGAGAATGACTTTCACTCTAATCACCAAGAGAGAAGCACCCATTACCATCAAATCCCCCCACCTAAACTTGTGAAGCAATATCCCTTGACATGATTGAATGAACATACCCAAGAAATTCAAGGACTAGTGTTTTAACACCAAAATCTCATTCTGAATTTTTGACAAGCACCTTGTGTGCATTAAGAGCTCTGATACCAATTGTTGTGTCCCAACAACCAATTTGTTGGAGCACCCTCCAGTCAACCACGAACCCGGAATATAATCGAGGTAAAATGGTAATAACGATAAGCACAATAAATATGTAAACATGAGAGACAACACCAAGATATACGTGGTTCACCAACTTGGCTATATACATGGAGATGCTTGATTCCACTATATTTTAATAAATTACGAGAACAGTAGAGAATATATAAGGATAAATCACATACACTCTACTCTCCTACCCAAATCCTAGAAAGCCATTGTACACCAACTCTCCCCCAAGTGAATCTAAGCATAGTACTAAGAATATTATGATTCGAGATTCCATTCATACGATTCGATACGAATCGGTAATACAAACGTAGAGGTTCCAAAAATTGGGCTAAATCGGTCGATTCGGGGTCTGAATCGCACCGATTCACAATTCGGATGAGATTCATGTTTCTCGGAGGATTTTGGGTATTTTCAACTTATTTAAAGCTCATGCTCGTTTTTTGTTCCTTCTAAAATAACCCTTAAAAATATTTTATTATCAAAATAATAAGAAGAAGTTAGTACGAACTTAAGTTACCCTTTGCGAAAGATAGAGTGACTAAAACAAATACTAGAACGAAACCTAAATTGCGATCACTTTTCTTTTTCTCTTCTAACCTGTTCGAAGATGCGATTTCCTTTATTTTGTATTACCATTTTTTTATTTTCTTCTAACATGTTTGAAGTTGATCGAGAGACGAAGGTAGATTTGCGTTCGATTGAAGTCAACAAATCTTATGCAAGGATTTATAATTTATATTATATGGTATGGTTATTATAATGTATTTTTTATAGTATTATGTTTAATCTTTATTTGTGTTATTATATTGTATAATAGATTGTTTTGTTATTAGGTCATAATGATTGAATTAGAAAATCCCAGTTTCTGGAAATACAAGCAATGTTTTTTTTATTTTTGAACAGTAGAAAGCATATTCTATCCTAATCTAAAACTACTTGGTGAGACTCAAAAGTTGGTATTTGACCAGGGCCGGAGAGGGAGCTACCAATTGAGCTAGACATAATGCTTGAAATACAAGTAAATGAATAGAAAGGTATTTGTGAGTGAAGGATGTATAATCAGAAATAGACTAAAAATAATCAACACGAGATTCTTACAAAAACTGCATATATTTTTTAGGGGGAGGGGGCGCGATGAGGGTGGGGTGGGGGAGAAGAGATTTTGAGTGTCTCTTTAATGCAGATTTCTATGTAAAGCATACTGTGATACAAGGTCATATATAGTACTACTAAACAACTATTCTAACAAATATAAAAGTTCTAATATGGTGGGAAAAGGGGGAAAAAGTCCCCTTAAATTATTCGATTTTTACGGGAAACTTACATTATTTTAAATGCAAAAAATCTTTCGAATTATGCATTTTATGACATTTGCTATGTGTAGGTAAAAGTCATTAAAATCCCCTAGAAGGAGTCTGGACACCAAAACACTTAGTTCAGAGGGTATTCTATATCGAAAATAGATTTTTGCGAATTTTACGTAACTGCAGAGAATTTTTTTCACGTTTCCCAAAAATCAAAGTAAAGTGACTGTCACAAACGACGGAGATATAAATGTCTTTTCTTTAGTATTGCCGGATCTTCTGCAATTATTTTAGGCTCTTTTTGGAGATATGTTTGGCCTATATTATACTCCATATATTTCTTACTCTGGAAAAATGACAAGGTTCTGATATTGTGTTGCATGTTTTCTATTGCAGATTGATTTTGCGAATTCGCTAATAATCACCAGAAATTCTCTTGGGGGATCTATTGCCTCTCTCTACACCTTATGGCTGCTAGACAACATTTATTCAAAGACACCGAAACGCCCAATTTGCATAATATTTGGCTTGGCCCTTCTTGGCGATGCCTACTTCCAACGTGCCATTTTAGAACGCCCAACATGGACTCCTTTCTTTCTACATGTAGTTTCAAACCAAGATCCTGTCCGAAGTTGTTCATCTCTCCCCATAATGCACAAGCCAGTTCTCGTGATTACAAGCCTTTTGGTACATTTTTGTTTTGTTCAGAATGGGGCTGCCCCTGTTTTGAGTAGCCCTATTCAATTTTGGAACTAATGGTAGCAACTGGCACAGTGAGTGCTAGAAATAAAGGTATTAAAGTTTTTCCAATAATTATTATGGAGGGGTTTTGGAAAACCTCAAGAATAAGGACATTTGCAGAGTGATTTCAGAACTGGGTGAGTGTAATATGAATCCACTTCGGGTGGGGAATACCTTGCAAGTAGAAGCAGCTGGAGTCGACAAATCTCAGGTAAATCAGTCCTATATCTATATGAAAAAAGTGTGTTTACAATATCTTTTAGGGTGCATTTGATAGTAAAGGCACAAAACAATTGAAAAACGTTCTATTTTTGTATGAAGATGTAGAAAGATAAGTGGGTTGGTCCAATGTTATCTTACTTTTCTGGTTTTTAGTTAAATCTAATTCGTTAGGGATAAGTAAAAAATGTTTTCAATTAAAACTGAGGAAAATAAGATGAACTAATCAAATTTAAGATAATTATTCCCATAGAGCATATGGGTAATCAGGCACCACAAAAGTAAAAACTAAATAAAAAGAAGTATTTTTCATGATGAATAATGTAAATCAAGCACACCTTAATCTAAAAGATTAGAAGAAAATATCCAAAAAAAAGTACAACTAAAGATTTTAAGCATATATAATGAATTATAGTCATGTTCTTTGGTTACGTGTGTAAGCAAGGTTGAAGCACCAACTAACCTGAATTTGAGTTATCTTCAACTACAATTATATTGACGTAAATGACATCACATGGGAGCAAGAAAAGATTAATCTCTCTATGCTCTCTCAAATCTCAATATCTCAAAATGGAAGAATGCCTCAAATGAGGCTACAAAAGAGTATTTATACGAAGGAGGTTACTTGGCCACTAAGCTATGAATCTAATTATATTTATTTCCCTAAGAGCCAATAACATTCCTTCTTCTAAATACTAACAAAAAAAGAAAATACAATGAAATACTAAAAATAGAAGAAAGACTAAAAAATAACAAAAATACAATAAAACCCTAAAAATACTAAAAATAAGCCCTAATTCTTTATTCACATCATTCTCTCCGCCTTCGAAAAAGTTCGTCCTCGAACTCTCAAATTGAGGTCGAATGCAAAAATTTACCAAAATTACGGAAGTGGCAAAGCTAGATGGGCCAAAACGTAATTTTTAAAAATTGGAGCAAGATTCTTCAATTATTGCGTTAATCTTCCTCTTATTCCTCATGCCACACATGTCAATCATCAAAATTACTTACCCCCCGGGTAAAAAACCAAGGTTTTGGTGCCAAACCTTACTTCTTGAATTTGTTCTTAATAGGAGGGCCAAAATTGGA
The DNA here is from genome assembly GCA_949130495.1 of Sambucus nigra. Taxonomy (NCBI): domain Eukaryota; kingdom Viridiplantae; phylum Streptophyta; class Magnoliopsida; order Dipsacales; family Adoxaceae; genus Sambucus; species Sambucus nigra. The sequence goes on from OX422219.1 coordinate 95,175,797, forward strand.
TTGAATTTTTGGGAGGAGGGTTCTTGATGGATTCTTAATAATTTTGTAGGGTTTGGGTGGGTTGACTTAGGGTTTCATAGGGTGTGGTATGTGTATTTGAGGGTTTCCAAACATGAGAGGATAAATGGGGAGGTTAGGGTCTATTTGGGTTGGGCGTTAGACAAGGGAGGGTAGAAACCTTAGGGTTCCTTGATCAAGATTTTGATTATTAGTCTCTTGATCAAGATTTTGATTATTAGTCTCTTGATCAAGATTTTGATTATTAGTCTTCATGGGTTCCGGATGGAGATCGAAACACTCTTGAACACCCTTAGAGGGTTTTATGGTCTCTTTTGGTAGTTGGGGACCACGGGTGATGTCGGCGATCATTCAGGAGGGAGTTCCAATCAGTGGTGGAGTGTTCTCGCCAGATTTTGGAGAGGAAGACACCAGAATAGAGACATAGGGGGCTATCAGTGTCGGACCACCTTCCTGAAGGCAGATCTGCTGCCTTGGGCAGTGAAGTGGGGCCTCTGAGGTGATGGTTCTTGTTAGAGGGTGAATCTGAATCATCGGTTGGTTTTCTAGGTAAGGGAAACTTTGTCTGTGATGTTCGATGAATGGAGAAGGGTCGCTGGCCATCAGAGGAGGGGGTTAAACCTTGGCCGGAGTGCACTGCCTCGGTAGCGGTCAGATCTAGTGAACCTGTGCTGGGATACCTCCGATGGGTTTATTGTGCACCAACGAGGAGTGTATTTCTCCAGTCGCACATGTTCGATAATGGATAGGGCTATGATTGGTAGTAAGATGGGGCGATGGTCAAGAGGTCAAGTCGGGGGGTCAATGGGTTTGGGGAAGGTTGGACGGCCGTTGGTTCTGGTCAGAAGGGCTGACTAACGGATCTGGTGGGGTTGGGCAAGGGTTCTGCTCTTGTTGGTGTCGAGAATCGGTGGCAGAGGGTGGTTGGATGGTGGTTGTGGTGGTTCTTGAGGTGGTGGTGGGTGAAATGAGGTTAGGGTTTTGATTTTCTTGGGGTAGGTGTGCGAAATGGGTTGCGAAAGCATAAGTAGAGGGATTTTGGGGGCTAGGGTTAGGGTTAGTGTTAATGGTGGTGGAGTATTTAGGGTTTAGGGTGGGTGGTGGTTGAGGGAGGTGAGCATCGATGAATCTATCCATCCGGGTCCTTCAATTGGTTGAGGGCTTGCAAGATTTGGTTGTAAGAGTTTTCCGCAGAGGTGTTCAACTTTTCTTGGACCCATCTTGACATTGTTTATGAGTTTTTATTTTTTTAACAACAACAACAACCGGTGGAGCGACTAGGCTCCGATAGCAATTGGCGTAATTGACGTAAATGACCTCAAATGTGAGCAAGAAAAGATAAATCTCCCTAAACTCTCTCAAATCTCAATATCTCAAAATAGAAAAATGCCTCAAATGAGGCTACAAAAGAGAATTTATAGGAAGGAGGTTACTTGACCTCTAATTTATGAATCTAATTATATTTATATCCCTAAGAACCAATAACATTCCTTCTTCTAAATACCTACAAAAATGAAAATACAATGAAATATTAAAATTAAAATAAAGACAAAAAAATAATAAAAATACAATAAAATACTAAAAATACTAAAAATAACCCATAATTCTTCATTCACGTCATATATATGGGGTAAATTGTAGCAAAATCCCTCATCTATCACATTAATTATTCCTTGAACTATGATAATGCATAAAATTCTGTGAAACATTCCTATTTTATGCAATTTCTTCTTTACTCAAAAAGGTTTTAGCGGAGCATAAAGAGGTGTTTGCATCTTCTATTCGTTAGCGTGATGGTTGGATCTCTTGCATCTTACCCTTATTTATTTGGTAAAATATCTTTATCTTAAACTTTCCTTTTCATATATATGCATCAACAACAAACCAACGAAGACATGCACGCTCTCATCACAAAAATTGAAAAAAGACTAGAGATTTTACTAAAATGCAAGAGAAATGTTTATGATCCCACCAAGAAGTTAAATGACAGCAAAATAAGCATGACCTACTTAGAGTGGTACAAGAAGGTCACAACCGAACAAGGAGGCTACTACCATAGCTACAAAAATGCGCGTTCAAGAAGCCGAGAAGAGATAGTGAGCAAAGAAAATATCCTCAAGTACCAGAGAATCCTCACACAATACTGGTCAACTGTGGTCAAAGATGCAAATAAAATGCCCCAGAAGGAAGGAGTGTCCTTTCGAACACGCTGGCTTTATGCAGGGATAAATTATAGAAGAATGGTCGAACCACTTCACATCGCCATGTATTACCAGAAAGGAAAGAAAGATTATTTAAAATTAGGAGGAGATGAACACTTCAAATTGTTGGAGCAGTGGATGAATGATGAGAAACCAGTGGGGCAACAAAATAATGTCAATGAGAGAAAAAAGGCTTGCAGTCTAACTGAGGATTCTTGCTTTTGGGCACATGTGGAAGAGGCAATTATTTCATGTAGTGTGTCGACTAATTGACGAAGCGGTTCAGTAGATAAAGAGTTGTCGGAAAATTTGACTAAGTTTGAGGATTATGTAATGAGTTTGATAAGAACTTATTCGGTGTCGAGAGTATGCTTAGTGACTTCACGGTGGTGCTCGAATAACACAAAATTTCCTTTCGATCTTCTGCAAATTAAGTGTAATTAAGAAAATGTAATAGTGTTTACTACAAATTGCATCATATATTTTTCATTTTCTTTTTTTTGCTTTGCTTTTCCCTGGCTGAGTTTAGGAATGCATATCTTCTTCTTGGGAAATAACAAGGGCCTTTAGAGTTCCCAACCACTGTTAGGGTCACTTTGGAGTAACCTTTAAAAAAATAGAAATTGGTTACACCTCCACTCTGGGTTTAGCAACAATTTGCAATGTTCTTTTGTGACACTTTGTGAGTTTCTTTTTGGGGTGCTATTGCTGTTTTTTAAATCTAGGGGTTTAACTCAAAATTAACTATAAAAATAGTGGTTAAATTAAAAATAACCCAAATACCTAGCTATACAAAGAAACCATGCTTCGCATATCTACATCCACCTCCAATTTGTACCCCATTCTTTTTCAGCATTTGATTTCTTAAGCAGGAAGGAAATAAAGAATCTTCAGTATTGGTTGGGGATCCTCTTTGTTTCGCCTCCAATTGGTATGTTCAGTAGTTCATCACTCTCGATTCTCGAACACTTCCCAATTAGAATTTTAGGCACTTTTATTGATCGCGGAGCCTATTAATATAGACGGCAGCAATTTATGTTCATGTCGTGTTTGTGTTTAAAAGTTTTAGTCTCTATATTGGAGTGGGTTCATCTCGTGTAAGACCCGGTCTGTGTCTCTAATGTGTTAAAGAAACCTTTATGGGTGTGCTAAATGTTTAAGGGGAAAGTACTCTTAGGTCCCAAACAAACAAATTTTAAACACTGAAGGAATTTTGATAAATTTTAAAAACTTACGCCCACGAGTTCTTTTCTTGTAGAAGTCCATGCTAGTGGCATAAAAAACGGACCTAATAGTAAATTGTCCTCAAATGTTTAAATTTTTTTACCAATGGACGTAATTAAAAATTGCCCAATGTTTAAATTTGGTGTTTGGACGATTGTTGTGGGCATGGTAAATGTCCATGTATGACATTTTGTACAGCAAATAGCAACTGACAAAGGCGTGTTTTGTGCGTTTGGGCCTTAAGAGGAACAAGACATTCCCCCTGAAATTGAACATGATGTTCCGCTTGACCAATTGTTTAATTTTTTCAGATCTTATGCGGAACATCATGTTACACCTAACTTTATTTGTTCCAATGTAGTTGTATGGTAAATATATCCTACCCACAACATTTTCCTCTCTTTTTTTCTACTAAATATACCCTACCAACATCTAAATATACCCAACCCATAAGAGATGCTCTTAACCTACCCGCACCCATTTAAGGGTTAACACATTACTGGATATGTTCTTATTAAGTTTTCAAGTTGTTAGGTTACCCATCACCTCAGTAATGCTCGAGTAATTTGAGTGACACCATTTTGGGATATAAATTGCAATGGTCAGTCAAGATGTGACAACAACGTAAATTTCAATGACTGACTCATGCATTTTAACAGCATTAATGTGGTAATAAAATTATATTCAAAGATTCTATTTGTCTAGAATCTCTCTTTTCATCTGGGTACAACCACCAAAAGTGAAGTGGCTTTTAAATGTTATCACAACCCACAACACTATGTTTAGGCACATGGAGTATGATAATGCTTTTAATCTTGTAACGTTTTCTCCAATTACTTTCAGATGTGGATGAAAACCTAAATAATCACTAAGTTAATTTCAAATGGTAGGTAAGTGAAAATCAAGTTAAATTTTTTTGTCAACGAAATTTATTGACCCACGTTGACAAAAAATTTGAACCCAGGATTATTTCTTTCTTTCTTCCATGTGACAATAAAGTCCCAAGAGAGGTATATGAGATGGGACATATAAATATGTATATGTGTGTGTGTGTGTGTGAGAGAGAGAGAGAGAGAGGTTTGTTACACGTTTATATATATTTATTGAGAAAGCCCTAATATTGAACATAGTTTTTTGCATATCTCATTGGATTAAATTACTGACTACAACATAAGGCACACACTTTAAATGAGTTTCTAATTGATAATGGATTATGTTACATAGTTGTGAATTATTTGCCCCTTGCTCTCCTTTATATAATAATCCCCACCTTATCATTGTCCAAGAATACTTTTCATAATGAAAAGGAAATAGGTCTTATGCAAAGGAGTATCTGAAGTGGGAGATGATGCATTAATATTTATTCACAAGGGTCTTCAATAAGATCTGTGCATATATTTTCTTGGGATAGTCTAGCCAATATTTTATGACCAAAGCATTATATTACTGTTATAATGAATGAGTCTTTTGTTGAGTGTAAGTATATATATTTATTTTGAATGAAGTAAATAAGTTAGGTTAAGTCGCCAAGTGGTAAGTTAGTAGGGGTGTGTGCTTGAGGTCATGGGTTCAATCCCTAGGAGACACACTAATTATTAAGGGTCGAAGATTAGACCTTGGGACTCGGGCTCTTGGGGATTTTTAATGTGCATTAAATCTTTTCAAACTCGGTTTAATTTTTAATTAACCCCTTTTTAAGACTTTGATTGTTTCTTCCATCTGTTAAAATATAGATGTTAGTGGAGAGATTAGTGGGTTAATTGCCTAAAAGCACTACTCACGTTTTTGACCATTTTTTTATATAAAACAAAGGCTATAGCTTTGAAAAATACACAACAAAATTCAATCTCTCTCACTTTCTCTGCAAAAATAATTTTGCTATTTTCTACAACACACTTACGTTCGTCATTTATTTGGGAGTAGTGGAGTATCCTGAGAGTTCAAAGATTTAACATAAAGCTGATGTTTAAATCTGATCGTTGAATCCTGTGAGTGTATGTTCATGAGGCAGACAGCTACAAATATCAGCGAGCAATTTCACCTTTAGGACTATGTGTCAAACACAAACCTCGATCGATAAGTCCTTATAATTTTATCTATTTTGAATTTGGGTTTTTTCGTTTATTCTGCAGATATTATTTCCAACATCTGTAACATCTATCACCGCTACATATGCTATTACAACAGGTGTTGGATTTTTTTATTTTATTTGATATAATCCAATTTTTTAAACTTTTGAGCATGTATTCTAGGAAGTGACTAATTCCATTTCTTTTGCACAGTCTATATATTTCAACTGTAAAGTTCTTCTACTAAGCTGTCTGATTCCATTTATTCTCATTAACTCTTTTCAATTGTCTCTCTCATATCAAAGTTATATTGTTTCCTTGCACTTCAACATCCTAAAATTTGAAACTTTTGGATAAATTTTAGCTCATACATTCTGTACAAAGTACACTAAAAGGAGGCAGAACCAATTAAATACTGTAGTCGTAACAAAAGAATCATTGCTTTAGAATATAATAAAGGACAATTATAACTGAAAGATATGATTATAATTGAAAGATGTTTAAAACATGTGCCCTAATAAAGTAAATGTCATTCCTAATGATAATGAAAAAAAAATTACCCATATGGAACAAACAGTAAAAACATGTCAGCTTGAGTTTAAAAACACAGTTACAGAAACAAGATTCAGGGCATACACAAAAAACAACCACACAGTACAACTTAAATTCAATGTACAATTATCCTTACAGGAGGGTTGCATCTCAATTGTCTTCGAAGCATAGATGTGTCTCGTAAATCATGAACATGCTAACACAGCAAAATATAAAAAGATTAAGTTGTAACACGGCCAGGATATGAGATAAATAGATGTATTTTAGTAAATTTCCATTCGAGGATTTAAAAGAAGGGTCATTTGACGAAAAGTCTCTCGATATGTTTTTAATTAACGTTTAATCGAAGCCTTTTTATATTGTTCTAATAAAGTCCCTCACTATATAAATCACTCACAACTGTTCTTTCTTCTCGTATCCTGAACCCTAACAAAAATTTGTCAAAAAATAAATAAGAGACTCTGAAACATGAAAGAAATATAGTTATTTAAGTGCAAAATGTACTTAGTGTTGCGCTAAAGCAAGACTATCTCTAGCGACCAAGACGATAAAACTCACTCGGGAATTTTATCAAATATTTGGTGTGCAAAAAACACCCAAGACCTTGTTCCGAAAATGACCTAGTGTGCAAACTCCCAATCAAATCAACCAAGCATCAATGAAGAGACAATAAGACCATACAAGCAATCATCAAATCAAAACAACAACGATATACCGTGGTTCACCCAAATTTGGGCTACATCCACCAAGGAAGATTTCTTCTTTCTATAGATAAATGGAGAAACCCAAAGGTTATACACACACACAATTTATCTCACTTAGAAAGTCACTCACAACCTCACAAGAACTCACCTCTCAAATGGAGCTCTATCTCTCTTTGCCTTTGATTAGCTCTCAAATATGCCCACAAACTAGTCCTATCTCAAAACCTACAAAATAACACTTGTAGTTATAGATTTGAGCCAAAATGAAAAATTTGTAAATAAACCAAAAACTAAAAAAAAAAACACAGAAAAAAAGGAGGCCTCTACCTCAATCTCAATTCTGCCCCAAACATCGTAGGAGAGCCAAAACCAACAAACTTCACCTTGGCGATCCCGACGATCCAACCAATCTCTAGAATACTGACATTGAATTGGCTTGAAAACCGTCCCACCATCTACCAAGCTAATGCGATTCCCCCAAGCGATCCTCACGATCCAACCAAACTCAGAATACAAACATGGAATCCACTCGAAGATCATCCCGGCATCTAACAAGCCAATACGCTCCACCCGATGCTAAGCCACCTCAAACTTCAACCATGAAGTGAGATACCGCAAGTCTTCACTCCAAGACTCCAAACGACTCCACCCGTCGAGGAACCAAGTTCTAAAATAAGAACTCCATCTCATGCATCTGAATGCTTCCCATGTAACCATACGAAGAATCTCTCTCCTTATGTAACCCAGTAAGTACACCCCCACAGAATACATAGCGCCTACACCCTCTTTACACGAAACATTCAAACACATCAACACCATCTCCCTCCTTAAGAAATAACCACAGATGAGAGGAAAAATTCCTCACCTCTAACACCCTCCAAATCTCACCCTCAAAATATGTACCAAGTCTTTGTCACGAAAGACTCTAGTTTGCCAATGCTCGCAAACCCGATTGCCAAAGCTCGTAAATAATAACCCATTTGCCTTCCTCGAACTAGATACACACGCCTCGAATCCATCACGGTTCTACACCTCCTCGATTCCAATCGGCCAATGCATGTGTGCAACTAATCTGAGTCAACATCACTCGTTGTCCCTGGAGGGGGACTTCGATCCATCCCCTCCACTAGTAGGTATTCTCCCATCACTACCATCTACTCTCGGAAATCTAGCATCCAATGTCTCAACTTTGGTCACAAATGAGACATTCCTCGAACGTTCGATCACTTGTTCACATTGCTTCCCCGTCTTCCTCGAAGTCTGATTTAGACGATACAACCCCTCTCTCTCCTCTCCCCTAGCTAGGACCATACAACCGCGTGTGACTTTTAAGACTCCACCTGCCACCGACACCTGACAACCCTTGGAATCCAAGCGGCTAATGGATATCAAATTCTTTCACAACATTGGGACATAGGCCACACCACCCAAAGTGCGTTCCACCCCATCAAACGTCTTGAGTTTCATCATCCAGACACCCTTAACGACAACCTTCTCTCCGTTAACCAAAGACATCGAACCTTTTCCATTTTTCATAAAAGTCTCAAAATATTCCCTCTTAGAGCAAACGTGATTCGACGATCTCAAATCTAATATCCAATCATCTTGGGAAAGAGAGTTAACCTTGGAGATTATGAGAAGTTCTCCAAGTTCATCTTCGTAATCCACAGTCGCTACCACTTCCCTCTCAAAATCAACCTTGCCCTTAACCTTGTCGTTCCATAAAGGACATTCTCGAATCATATGACCTCATTCTCGGCGCTTGTAGCATTTCGTCCCTTTACCACCAACACCCCTTGATCTTCACCTACTACCGTTCCACATATCACCTTCAATCAAACTTCGGGATGCAATCCACCATCCCTTATAGGACTATCAGTGGAATGAATAGAGCCACCAGTTCTTGCTACAAGTCCTTTCCAAGGTACTCCCCTACAATGGCCATGTGGTAAGCCTAACGAAGTATCCCACTATAAACTCTGATCGAGAAAACAATCCAACTCGAGGAACACTACATGCCCCAACCTAAATTCAACTCTAAAGTTCCAAATCACCGAGAGGACACTTCAAAAGTCCCCTAGCAGATACTGTACCACCTAATCACCAATATCACTGGAGTTACGGTACTCAATAAATAGACTTGTGACGGATGCATTCCGGTGCCTATCAGTTAAAGGCCTTTTGAGTCTGTCATGTTAGTAAAATATTCCCCTTTATCCCCTCTCCTAATGTACCTCTTTATAAAGAAAACTTTTCTTTTAATATCAATTTTGTCCTTTCTCCAATTGATGGCATAATAAGTAACAATTTCCTATATTCGTACATCTCATTTGATGATTATGGATCCAATGATACATTGGAACTCACACCTAATAATGCGGTTTCTATGAATCTAAAATACTTAAAACAATTATAAAACTTGACCAACGTCAAAATAGACGCATGTCTCCCAATGAGGATGACACAATAACAATAAACTTAGGAACTCCCCAAAACCCCAAGAATTTACAAATACGATCCTCCCTAGATGAGAATGAACAAAAGGATATCACTGATCTCCTAGCCAGATTACCTTGGCTTTATACCTACATGATCGACAACAACCAAATTATCGTCATGCATGCGATGCACATTCTCTCTGATGTAAAACCCATAAACAAAAGACTCTGTAAATTGATATTCAAATGGGAAGAAGTAGAGAAATAACTCAGTGTCGGCTTTATTTGAGTAATTGAATATCCCGCTTGGTTAACCAACATCGTATTGGTACTCAAAACCAACAGCAAAGTCCTAATGTGCATAGACTACATAGATATCAATTGAGCCTATCCCAATGACGATTTCCCTCTACCCCATATCGAATTATTAGTAAATAGTATAAACAAAAATGCACTCAAGTCCTTTATAAATGGATTCGCTAGCTATAATCAAATAATAATGCACCCCGATATCCAAGACGAAATTGAGTTCATTACCCCTTAGGGGACATAATATATAATTATACCCTTCGGTATCAAGAATGCTGGTACATATTACCAAAGAGTGGTCACAACTATCTTATACGACCTCATACACAAGGAAGTAGAAGCCTATGTGGAAAACATGACCATCAAATCCAACCACAAAGGCCACGTTCCAACATTCCGAAAATCTTCGAAAGGATACACCTCTTCAAAATGAGGCTAAATCCTCGAAAATGTATCTTTGGAATCATTACATGGAAAGTGTTCGGATTCATTATTAGCAAAGATGGAATCGAGGTAGACCCCACTAAGGTTGAAGCCATATGTACAATGCCACCACCTAAAATATAAAAAAAAAGAGGTCAGAGGGCTCCTATGACAAATATAGTTTATAAGTTGATTTATTAACCAGCTTACCACCATTTGTGAACCCATCTTCCAAATACTCAAGAAGGACCCACGCAAATAATGAAATGCTCAATGATAGGAAGCATTCGAGAAATTATAAGATTACCTCAATCACCTGTCGGTGTTAGTAACTCCCCAACTGGGACAACTTCTCCTTCTCTGCATGACTATAACTGACGCAATTGTTAAAGACATGTTGGCATAATACGTGGAAAATTTCAAAAAGGAATGTGTTATCTAATGTGTCAGCAAAAAATAAGCCTTCTACGAGCTCAAATACACCTCCTTGGAAAGGCATGTGTATCTTTCGTGTGGATCACTCATCAGCTCCATCGTTACATGATGTCCTTTAGCATGCGACTCATCTCCGGGATGGATTCCCTGAAATACTTCTTTGAAAAACTCTCTCTCTTTAGCCGAATGGATAAATGGCTATTGATACTATCTGACTTCAAGATCAAATATCTCATATAGAAAAACACTAATGGATAATCCATATCTGACCTTCTCAGGATAAACCCTGGTAGGAAAAAAACATAAGAATGAGGCATAATTCCCCCATGAGGATCTCTTCACCCTAAATGATAGAGAAAATTGGGAACTCTAATTCGAGGGGGCCTCCAACAAAAGGAGATTTTGCATCAGAGTGCTCCTTATCTCTCTCAACTCACGACGACTCTCCACTGCTATAAAACTCACCTACGAATTCATCAACAACATGGCTAAGTATGATTCCTTCATCAATGATCTTGAAATCGCCTTAGAAATGAGAGTCACCAACTTGAAAGCCTATGAAGATTAAGGCATGGTTATTAGTCAGATATTGGGAAAGTGGAAAATCCAGGACAATAAACTACAACCGTACCATGCCTACTTAGAAGAGGTATCTTTGTGATTCAAACATCTACAATTAGACTTTCTCCCAAGGGCTAAAAATAATTAGACAGATGCACTTGCCACCCTATCCTCCATAATAGACATTCCAGAAGGAACTATCAAAATCACGCTTACAGTGACTATCCAAAGAACCCCTTCTTATTTCTTTGAGAATAATGCCATCGAGAAAACGTCAATAGGACCCACGGTCTAGTATTATGTTCTATGGAATTCGCTCAATAAGAACCACAACCCACCCTAGACCTCTCCAAGTGACCGGTTCACCCTAAGATGATTAGGATCCCAATTCATTAAATTTTATGGCCAATTCTTCAAAAGAGGGTTCGACGGGGTACACTTACAGTCATTACAACAAAATGCGCTTTTAGTAATATAGTATTTTTCTGATTATGAACCGTATTATACCAATTCTATTTATCATAATAAATTGCCATTAATTATCTCAGTTAAGTGTAACTAATATTAGTTTAAAATTTTAAAAGTGTTTATTTAAAAAAAAGGAGGGAAAATTTCCCCAACCCATAGAATTGTCTGGACTATACACACCCAAAGCAAAAGAAACTTTCCAAATCGTCCTACAACCAAACCAAAATCCCCATAATCTTCTTCTCCAAATCGGTCTCATTTGTTTTTAATTAGGATTCGTAAAAATCGTGACCTATGGTTTGGCAAGTTTGGAAGACTTACAACCTAGTGTTTAGAAGACTCGCGACCTAGTGTTTGGAAGACTCTCTCTTAAATTGGGAATCGATTTGAAGATCCCTATATTGTGATCATTTTTGGTTTTAAAATGTGAATTTTAGGTCTTTGATTTGGTCATCTCTCTATCTCGCTTTTCTGTCTATCTATCTCTCCCTCTCTCTGATATTTTGTTAATAATAGGTATATGTATTAGTTTTTTATTCTTATCTACTAATTCGATTGCTTGTTCTATTGGGTGGATATGGTTGTTATATGATTCTTTTATTTTGTTCCATTTTCTATTTTTTGTTCTAATTTGGGATTCGAATGGGAATCTAGATATATATAACAAATGAGTCATCGATTTGTTTATACAACCAAGGTATATTATGATATACACTGATCTTGGTTGAACTTGACTTTTATTTAATGGGTACTCATTTTTGGTTTGCATATTTTGTTGTCTATATAATTATTTACTAATGAGTGATTTAGTGCTTTATAGTTTGGTGTTCATTTTAGAATTCCTTTGAGGGGCGTAAAGAAATGTTACAATATATCCTTACTACAAAGTAAGGGTTGGGTTTCATCAAGGTAAATAATTAATTTTCTTGAAGTTTTGAATGTTTGAAAGAGTGTTTTTCTATTGGAGTTTAGGCAAATTCGTTTATACATTTGATTAGAACTTTTTATGTAAGGTTTGTTTATTCCATCACCAAAATCGGAGGGGTTTTGGAATTTGATTAGATTAGATTATTTCTTTGTTAACCTTGGGTTTGTTTTGTAACTTTACTAGCCCTCGAAGAAAAGAAAGTTTTATCTATTTTCTTTACTATGTTGATATTATTTTTTATAAGAAAATGTAGAAATCATAATTATAATATGTGACACCCCGCCTAATTAAATATCAGGTGATCAATCCTTTATTAGATTAAAATCAAGGTGAACGGTTGGTTCATTCTTAGCATTACTGTCGCAAAATAAAATTTCCAATTTAAACACCCTAAATAATTAAGCTAAGTGTCAAAACATTTAATCTTATAAATTAAGTCCGAATGTTATTACTAATTACAAATCCATTTTCACGAATACAATTGATAGTATTAAAACCGAACCATCCAAATAAAAGGACATGCTAGATAAATCAATCCAAATAAAATATCCCAAATCGCAGGATAAAGTGATAATTACAAGTAATCCCAACTACAACAGAATACTGAAATAAATCAAAAGTAAAAACCTCTGTGAACTAGATAAAATTGGAAATGGGCGACACATGCCCTATCTAAGGAGAACTAAATGAAAGATTGAGGAAACAAGGATGAAGTCATCTACTGCGAAGACCTACAACTCCCACACTAGTTGCAGCACGTCAACAGTCCAAAGATCCAAGCCTGACGCCCCTGTGGCTGGGCACCTGTAATAAATATATATATATATATATATATATATATATATATATATATACAAGAGAGAGAAAAGATGGCAGGAAACGGGTCAGAGCCCGAGTGTAAAAAAGTTTTCAAAATAGTTTAGCAAGTATTTAAAATGCTTACCGGCTAATGCAACAACCATGTTAGTGTGCGACACTCTCTTGAGAATTCTCACCTCTCATCTAGAGTGCACGCCTATCGTACTAATAAATCTCATAGGTTTCTCTAACTTATTATCCATAAGGTTTTATCATGTGAAAATTCAGGTTATGATATTTACTTTAGGAAAAATCATTCTCTTCAAGACTTCTTACGTTATTTAGGAAAACTCATTACCGTTATAAAGTTCCTGAGCACTTATAAGAAAGTTGAAGAATTTATTCATTACTTATCTACTTATAAGCATAGTAGAAAGTTCCCATCTAGAAATACGTATATATATTAGTCACACAAATAATATATATACTAACGGCACCCCACTTAAAATCTATGGTGCTGGCATACTCTACTAGTAAGTCCCCGTATCACTCAAACTAAGGGCAATACTAGTTTCGAATCACTCTCGAACTGTATTAATACAATACACAAACATATGGAGGTGAAGCATAGTTCCAGGTCCTAAGAGGTCAGCACATACCCTCACGTCTCTTAGAACATCTGACTATCATTTATCGATAGCCTGTATCGAGGATAATATCTTCTAGAGTACGAGTCAATATCCCCCATAAAGGTCCAATCGAGATAAGACTGTCCCGGCGCGGAAACCTCCGTGATAGTAAGTAGCCCGGGTATGATTTTTATACCAATACATAATATATGCACAGTCACACAGTCATATATATAAATATTCACATTTTCTAAGTTAGGTGTGCCCACGACACATAATTATAATTATTCGTTTTTAGCACAATTTACTCGATTGTCTCGCATAATGTATTCGTCTCTTTTATTCTCATATATAATTTATTTCATACTTACTTCTCATCTCTCCATGTATTCTATCTCACTAAGTATAATTTCAGTAGGTATAGCATCTTTAACCTTCTGGCCTAAGTCTTTCACGAGTCCCTCGATTCATTAACGAATTTACTCACAATTTCTAATGTGTACCAAAATTCCCCGTTAACCCACTATTTCGTCCCATATTTAATTTCATTCAACAGAGTTTATTTAGACCCTACTGGTCTTCCTCACGACTCCTCATACTCTATAAATAATAATCAAGGGTTACTATGTAATTAAACCGAATTAAAGAAAAAGGGGGAAAATATGCAGTTTTCAGAAGGGGTCGATCGATTAAGGGAATGGGGTCGATCGATCGATCGATGTTCTTGGGTCGATCGATCGATTGAAGCATTTCTTGCCCAGAAACTGCAATTTCAACCTATGGGTTTCAACCAATAATCTTCTCCAAAAGATCATTTAAAATTTCCAAACTCCCAAATAAGCTTACTACTGGTTCTATATACATATATGCATGAATTTCTACGTAAGACATGTATAATTTCTTCAACGGAATTGAATTAAAGGTCCAATTTGTATTAACTATCAAGAACCTTGATTTTCATAAAACTTCCATTATTTGAATTTTTTTTCCAGATTTCTTTCTTCTAATCCCATACCAATTCGTGGGTTATCCTCTACGTATGATTGGGATGTCCAGAATACAAATATTTCCACCAAAACATGTGATTAAATCCTCAAATTCCTCAAATTCTTCTATGGAACATGTGTGTAACAATCCTAATCTAACATGGATGAAAGAATAACTAAAAGAAAAGAAAGATAGATACTTTTCTGTAAATTTAAGAGTCGGATTTGTGGAAGAAAGAGGTATGGTTGCGCTCCTCGTCGCGCGATCTACGCTTTGGTAGTGGTTGCGGTGCAAACGGGTGAGCCTTTGGCCTTAAGATGCTTGGAAATCTCTCCAACTCCTCTCTAATGGCTGTTTCTTTGGTTTTGTGTTTGTTAACCCTAGAAGACAACTCTTAAATGCTGATATATCCTTAGGAAATTCGTGGGTTTAATTACCCAAAAATATAAAATGTCTAATATATCCTCCCGGGATGCCAATTAGGCCTAAAAATGCCCCGAGACCCAAACTAAACCCCCGAATATACTTTTCTAACTATGTCGACCCTTCTGGACACATTAGTGCACTCGAAATGACCATACGGGCGACTTATAACTTATTCACTTTTAATAATAATAATTTAATCCCGACACGACACAGGCGCGTTCTGACTTAATTTCCATAATTGTCATATTAGTCCCTCATGACAATTTTAATAAATTCAATTCTACATATTACTCTACTCAATAAGTAATATTTAACAAATCAACAATTTTCCAATAATTACTAACTCTCGTCATGCTAGTAAATATTTAAAACAAATTTTCGGATTAATATTAAATTAATCTATCTCAATAAATTTAATAAATCCCTAAATTGAAAAGCCATAAAAATACGGGGTATAACATACTTTCCCCCTAATAACGGAATTTCCTCCCAAAATTCGAAAAATAAGGCCTATCTGGTAAAACAATTTTTGGATACCTTATCAGTACGCAAATTATCGACATAGTAAGGCGCTCAATCATTATATCCCCCGCTTCTTAACAAAATTCTTTTAACACTTTCATTAAAGACACTTCACATTGTGCTCCTATCCAACAACATTCGCATAAGACACGCCTATACATTATTAATTCCCATTGTTTCAATATCATTGGGAGGTCGTACCTCACTATATGACAACAACTTGGATTTATCTAAACACAAAACTCCCATTCAGAGAGAAACCATACAAACATCTAACCACTCTTGTTCTCCTGAAACAGTCATGGAATTCCACCATAGTCATCAGACTCTAACTAAACCAATCGAAAATTCTGATTATCTGTCCATCTCTTAACATTCAGAGTGAGAAAAGTTAAGGTTTTTCCACACCCAAAACCTCAATAAGCACATTGTTCACAATAAACAGGTGTGAGTGCTCCCACGGAACCCTACCATTAGGTAATATCCTCCCCTAATTATCGTACTATACTCCACTTGTTAGATACAACCGTTGTGGAAAAGAAACGATCACAGTGAATCCAAAATTACTTTCACACTACTCCACTAATGGTTAATCACCGCTCGTCTACTCCCCGAATCATGTGTGATACCTGCTTAAAACAAAATGATATCCCTGCTGCTTCCTGAAATCCCATATTGAAGGTGGTATTCAAAAATCTCAACCTAATTCAAAAAAATACCATGTAGGACCACGTACCGGCGTGATCCTTCCTTTCAAAGGAAGACTAGGACACACCAGCTAATATTGTAAATCACCCCTAAGGAATATCAATCACTTCCTTCTTGTGGAAAATTGTTCCACATGTTCGAATGAACCCTTGATCTTACCTTGAGGTTGTCAACTCATCCAAGAAACTTTACCTACTTTACCGGCCTCTTCCATTATAGGAATTGTCAATAGCCACAAAATTCTCTGGTTGCTCCTCTTATTCCAACCGATTTTCATTTATGAGTAGTGCCCGCGGAGACTACTCATTATGTCCAGCTCAAAATCGACTTCTACTCATAATGTCTCACATTAAGTGACACTTAGTACTCCCCTTCTTTCCTTTGTGTATACTGAAAGCTTCGACCCATGCACTTTTCTCCACGATGTGCACTTTCGGACCTGTTATACCATACTAAAATCTTCACTCTTTGTACACGTCAATCGACATTTGGCTAATTACAACTCCGCTCCGAGTGTTCTCCATAATAATTTAATGCTACTCTTCTCAAGGAATACCCCTTTTTAAATGGCTTCCCACAGCCTTCCAACCAGATTCGGTGTGCCACTCTGAACACAAATATACGGATTTATCGTCTTTCACACGGCTCCCAATCCACTCTACCACTTCCATTTCGTTATGTTAATCCCTTAAACATTTATTCAACACGTTTATTTCCACGACCCTTTAACTCGGACGATTTTAACATCAGCTAACCAGGATGCCCACACGCCCTCTAAATCGTGCATACTAGCGTAAGTATCACATACGCTTCACACATAACACCCAATTATTTATTTTCCTTGTGCTCACAAAATGAATACAACACTTGGGTACTCTCAATCACCCTAGAAATCAAAATTTTAAATCCTCCTTATCATCGTTCCACCCCTCAACTCGTGGTGATAAGACAAAACTTTCAATGCTTTCTTTCCACATAACCGGCTCCATTGGACTTAATTCAGAATTCAACTTCCAATTTACAGATATAATTACCTGCTCCTACTACCATCGAGGTACCAAACTCATAGACTAATGACCAAACATCTTCCTACTTCCAACCTTACGCTAAGTTTCATACGTGGAATGTCTCGCAAAGCGAAATTCAAACAAGGAACCCCCCTGATACACTACTACCTAGAATTATCAATTATCGAAATCCTTTAGGCCCTCCGTCCATAATATGTACCCTTTTATTCCGTCTTTTGACAAAAAAGTTACATCTCCTCCCGTTATTACACTTAACAAAGAACATTTCGCCAATTATACAATCGTTCAGTATTGGTGGTAATCCTATTCCATAAACCGCGAATAGATACAATCGGGTTTCTCGAAATCCTATCCCCAAACATATGGGTACAACTCTTAACTCTCACATCTCTAAATGATAGATCTAATAACGCACTTGTTGATGTAAAAAATTAGATTATCTCTAATTATTTAATCACGGATAAAATAAATAAGACAAAAGAATTTTTAAAGTAGTTCAGCCTTTTAAGAATGGCCTACGTCCACTATTTTTGTTATTGCTGAGTGTTTGGGAATTCTTAATAATAAGTTTTTACCAAGAAATTATGAGTCCTCTTACAATGAGGATGATACAATGTATTTATAGCCATCAGGCTGTACATGTGAAAGGGTAATACATAGCTGTCCAATAAGCGTATACATCTGTATGATAATAATCAGCATTTAATGCGCATTTAATCCTCTTAATTATCTGGTAATAAATGTTCTGATCGAGGTGCAGCTCGGACCACCTAAGATGCTCGGAACGCCTAAGTATCTCGATATCCATGAGTTACTCGGCGCAGTAAAGTTCCTTGGAGAGAACCTACTGCTCGGAGTATCTGAGCTGGTCGGGGAAATTGAGTTCCTCGAAGTCAAGTTATTGTTCAGAAATGTTTTTTAGTGCCATGTATATTGACACATGTCTCCACTTAATTGAGCCATGTCAGTAGACTAAATTTGGTATCAACAGAAGCCCCTAATGTTTCACAGTTCGAGATTGAGGAGTGTGGAACATTCTTCTCGAAATATGGTGGGTTTAAAAGGTCATCCTGAATTTTAGGAGTGCTTTCTTTGTATTTATTTTTCTTTTCGAATTCATAGAATCAGACTTTTCGAAATTTTCTAACTGCTTCGGTCTCCGCACCTTTTTGTCCTTTTAGCCGCCGGTAGCGTAAACGTCTCTCTTTATAATCATTATTTTTACTCCTTCCCAAGGTAAGGTATTTAAGCGTTGCAGAAAATCCTATTGTCTTTTACTTTTTTAAATCTTTATCTTTGAGTTTTCCATTTCCTCTCTTTTTTATGCGTTCATCATTTTCATCGTTCGTTGCCAACAGATCCATCCTTTTTCTGTAAGATATTCTTCCTTCTCTTTTATTTCCTTTATTCACCATGGTTTACCTTGTTGAGTCTCTTGATAAGTTTCGTTTTGATTTCTCTATTCCTTCATGGGTTGTTTTGGAGGAACTTTCTGAACCTTCAGATTATTTTCATTTGGCTGAGGGACATTGGTTCCCCAGTCTCTTTGTAGCTTAATGTGGCTTTTCTTTTCCCCCAAACCCTTTGTGTCTGGAATTCTGTCAATATTTTGACGTGGTTCCTGCAAAAATAGCCCCCAATACATGGAGAATAGTTAATGGAGTTCATAGATTAAATCAGATTCATGGAACTCGTATAGGAATTCCAGAAATTATGTTTTGCTATAGATGGGCTGTCAGTGACAGTACTTTTTACTTGAAAACTAGGTTTTTAAATAGGGCTTTAGTGGTCAATCTCCCAGATGCCAATAGGGATTATTTCGAGCATGGTGTTGTTATAAAAAATTGGCAACATGCTCCACTAACTGGAAATGATGTGTATCAGGGTCCCAGATGCCTTCCCTATGGCAATGGGATAGGTTATTTTTACTTTATTTTATTTTTTAAATTATGATTTCTTTGTGTTTGATAAAATGTGTCACTGATATTTTAATTTTCATTTATTTGCAGTTGACAGCAAAAGAAGGTCTCCAAAAGAGACAGAAGTTAACTTAAAACATCTGAAACTTATCTGGGGTTTGCATCAGACTGTTGCCGACGAGCATATCAGATCAGCTTCATACTTGCTGCAGTATAAGAGTTACACCTCGTCTTTTACTGCTCGTCCAGTGATAAGTGACGTAGAACCAGTACCAGCTTCTGAAAGTTTTTCACCTGAGTCACATATTCCTATGAGTGAAAGAATGAAGAGAAGAAGAGAAGAAGAGCTCCTGCCCTCTTCGAGAAATCTGCCTCTATTGCTGGAGAGGCAAAGAAAAGCAAGCAGGATGTCCCAGAATGGACAAGACAACTTGATGAACCTCCTCCAGTTGTTACTGTGAAGGTTGCCGAGAAGCCCCCTGTGGATCCAAGCAAGGTTGCAGCTATTTCCTCTCCAAGCGAGGTTATAGTTATATCACCGGCCAAGACGACATCCTTGGTTGAGAATGTTCTTGTCCCCACGAGGAAGCTGAAGAAGAGTTCCTCGGTCAATTTGGCTGAATCCATCTCTCATCCCCCGACTACTGGAAGTGGTGTTCCCACTTTTATTGCTCCGAGCTCTGCCATGAGCTAGGTGAATTCTTGGATCATCCCTGAGATCCAAGGTATTGAAGAAAATCTTTCCCGAGACAGGGTTACCACTTTGGCAGCCCAATACATTGCCTCAGTAAGTATTGCAAATCTAAACTTTCATTTTTCATGTTATGCGCTTGCACTGACTTACAGTTATTTTCTTTTTCTAGTTGGTAACTTATTTCAATACAATCTTGAAGAAGGATGAATCCATCAAGGCGTACATCTCCTCTGGTGGTGTAGAGGAGGCTTTTATAGGTTTGATGCAGTCTTTAAAATATTCTCATCAGAAGTATGTTGATGATAAAGTTGCCTGGGAGAAGCAAATCAATTCGACCGAACAGGAGAGGGATCAGGCTGTTGAGGTCTCCAAGGGATTGGAGAAGAAAATAAAAGAATTGGAAAGTAAGAATAAAGAGCTCGAAGGGAAGCTCCAAAATGCTGGAGAGCTTGAAGGTAAGCTCAAGTCTGCTGAAGAAGAGCTGGGTAGACTTCGTGATGTTGGTCGTCAGAAGGAGGAGGCAGAAAAGAAATTGAAAGATGCCGAGGAACTTCTATCCGAGAAGCTTTCCTCGGAGAAGGTGAAAAGGAAGTTGGTTATGAAAAAGTCCTTCAGTACTGGCTGGGACAAAGGTTGGAATAAGGGTTTGGCTGCCATGGTATCACAAATGGAGTATGGCAGCCTCAAATACTTCTGGGATGGTTAGGTGGCTGCTCTGACAGATATGAATGTCGATGAGAACTCTGACCTATTTCGGTGACACATTCGTGGCCCCCCTCCTACTCCCGGGGAAGAAGAAGAGGACGAAGCTGCCTCCGAGGAATCTTCTATGATGGTTGAGGATCAAGTACCTACTATTGAACTTCTCTACGAACATCCCTAACTAACTATTACTCCTACCAAGCAGCTCCAGTTAAATAATATTTCAGCCGAGCAGCTTCCAGCACCCACCGAGCAACCTTTTGAGCCATCCAAGCAACCTTCCTCTTCGTCCCAGCCTCCCGAGAAAGTTTTAGGAGACAAGGAGAAGGTGTAGAGTTGTTTGGACTTTTCTCTCTATTTTATTTTCTTTGTCAAATATAACTCTGAACTATGTACTTCTCCTTTATGATGTAATAAAATTTGAAATTTTGATTATGCATACTGTTGATTCTCTTTTTCTTGCTATGTTTGCACTCTTATTGATTCTTGCTATCTCTTCCTTTTACTAGTTTATGGTCAGGATGGAATTGTTATCTACTCATGATACAAAATTGTTGAGTCAATGCAATGAATACTTCAAAGCTGGTCATATAGATATGACTGAAGCTCAGATTGTCGATATCCTCGATCCAGATGCTTCAGAGCAAGCAGTCGAAGCCTACCAGTACTTAAAGTGTCTGCTCAACCGGGCAGTGGCTAATAATGTAGCATATTATGAGATGATTGAAGACCTCCAGGGCACTCTCGAGGAGCTTCAACAATAATACAAGGAATCTACAGCCCTCTTGCACCAAGGATATGAGAAGAAGTATCAGCAACTAAATGCTGATAAGGTATATGATAAGTTATTTTCTGCTTATGATGTGAGGGAGAGAACTTTAAAGATCGAGGTCGAAGAGCACAGGCAGATAGCTAAGTTGCTGGAGCAGGAAAACAATAACCTGCGAGGAAAGGTATCCCAGCTGAGGTCTGCAGCCTCTACCTCAAACTCTTTGGTCCCTGTGAACGACGAGGGAATCTCTTTCTTGGAGGTCGAAAATGCCAATCTGATAGACGAATTAGAAACCTTGAAGAGGATTGGGCCTTCTACCTCTACTCGAGGACGACCAAGAGCTTCTCGGATTACTATTGAGGAACAAAGAACTCAATCGGCTCTGGAGAACCAAGCCTTCCAATTGATGGAAAAGAACCAGGCATTGGCTAAGATGTCTAAGAAAATCCAAGCTTTAGACTAGCAACTGGATGCCCAAAATTCTTCCTTGGAGAATAAAACAAATCTGGTGAAGAATCTCCACGAGTAGTTAGAAAGATTAACCTACTAGTTCCATAAACAGCCTAGGGAGTTCTGGATGGCTGGTTATAATGAAGCCCTTTATCATCTTGACGACCGGATCCAAAATGCAAATAATATGGGTTACAAGCAAGGATGGCTAAATGCCTTGGGCGTGCTGCAATTGGAACAAGGACATTACTTATGGGATTACCACAATCCTGGGTTGCTCGACCTACCAGTGCCTCCTTTCAAGCTTGATATGAGCTGGATTCCTGCTCGGGCCATTCCACAATGCCTAATTTCAAAGTATCTCGGTGACTATAGTCTTCACTCCAACTTTGAGATATCTCGCCCAGAGCACCTTCTTAATCGGCCATCGGTTATGAACATCAGGATGCTTAAAGATTTGAACTTCATAAACTCCCCCTATGCCTTAGACAATACTCCTGCTGGTGAAGAACCTGTTTCAAAGGCAGAGGGGAAGAAACCCATAGAATAGGATTCCTGATGTAATAATTTGTTATGTATTTCATTCTCGATGTATTTTGCTATAGATTTAATGAAATACTTCTAGTTTTTCTTGCAATTTCGATTGTCTTGGAAATATTCTGTGAAGCATTTCTCTTTATTTACTAATGAATGTGCACGTATATCTGTTAAAACGACAGAAATATTTTGTGTTACTTTAAATTACTGACCAACTAAAGTTGGTGAAAAATTATTGTTGACTATTGATGATAATCATTTGGCGACCAACCAGAGTTGATGATATTTCATTTTTTGACAAACTATTTAAAATGCCATAACCAACTGTTTACAACCAACCGGAGTTGGTGTCTTTCGTTCTCGACTAACCTTAGTTGGTAAAATTTTTATTCCCGACCAACTTATAGTTGGTGGATTTTCTTCCCAACCAACCGGAGTTGGTATTTCTGGGAAATTTTTATTCCCGACCAACTTATAGTTGGTGGATTTTCTTCCCAACCAACTGGAGTTGGTATTTCTGGGAAATTTTTATTCCCGACCAACTTATAGTTGGTGGATTTTCTTCCCAACCAACCGGAGTTGGTATTTCTGGGAAATTTTTATTCCCGACCAACTTATAGTTGGTGGATTTTCTTCCCAACCAACCGGAGTTGGTATTTCTGAGAAATTTTTATTCCCGACCAACTTGATTTGGTATTTCTGGGCTTGATGCGTAGTGTACAGCACTAGTACTCCGAAAAATTTTCAACAAAAAGAGAGAATTGGGCGAAATAACCAAAACTTTATTCATATCGAAGAATACTGCATTACATAGAGATGAGAATACTGATAATATTTACGAAGATGCTCTGCATTCCATGCATTCTTAAACTCCTCCCCTTCTAAAGTTTCAATTCTATATGTCCCTGGACGAACAACCTCTGTTACTCTGTAGGGCCCATGCCAGTTAGCTTCCAGTTTATTGTGTTTTTGAATTACTTTCTTCAGCTCATAGTCCCCTTCTTTCAGGTCGCATTTCTCACTCTCTTGTTATAGAACAAAGTTGTTCGTTACTGGTAAGCCACATTCCTGGTGGCTGCTTCTTTTCTAACTTCCTCGAGCATGTCCAAGTCTAACCTTCTCATCAAGTCGCTGACAGGGGAATTGAAGTTCAGCACTCGGTGTGTTGGGAGGCCCAGCTCGGCAGGTATAACTGCTTCACTTCCAAATGCCAGCATATATGGAGATTCTCCAGTTGCTGCTCGGGGAGTAGTACGATAAGCCCACAATACAGAATGTAGCTCGTTGATCCAATTTGCCTTTGCTTTATTTAATCTTTTCTTCAAGCCATTCAATAGGGTTCTGTTCATCACTTCAGTTTGCCCATTGCTCTGGGGATGGCCTGGTGCAGAGTGGGTTTTCAATATATTCAACTGATGACAATATGCAGCGAATTCCTCGTTGTCAAATTGTGTTCCATGGTCGGTGATGAATGCATGGGGAAGACCATATCTACAAATGATATTTTTATAAATAAATTGGTACACCTTTTCGTACGTCATGTCGATAAGAGTCTCAGCTTCCACCCACTTAGTAAAGTAATCCACTGCAATGATGAGATATTTAAATCTTCCTCTGGTCGTTGGAAGTGGCCCAACCAAGTCAATTCCCCACATGGAAAATGGACAAGGGGAAGTAATGGGTGTCAACAATGCTTGGGAAGTTCTTTGGATAGTGGAGAAACGTTGACACTTGTCACATTTCTTGGCATAGGCTATACAATCAGCCCTCATCGTTGGCCAGTAGTATCCTTGCATCATCACTCTTTTCAAAAGAGTCCAACCGGCTACATGGGCTCCACAGGACCCTTCATGGACCTCTTCAATCAAGTCTTTCACCTCGGAGGGATGCACATATCTTTGCAAACCTGCCATAATACCTCGTCTGTATAGAATACCATTAGTCAGTACATAGCTAGCTGCTTTAAACTTCAATTTATTGGCTGCGAGTTTGTAAATTGGTAATTCTCCCTCCTCAATATATGCCCTGATGGGATCCAACCAATATGGCCCTAAATCAAGGGTAATAAAGTTCATCGTCAGATCTTCATCTATGCTCCGACCAGCTAGAGCTTCAATTGGGATTATTCTTCGTAGCTCGGTACGAGTAGCCGATGGTAATCGAGCTAAAGTGTCTGCCCTTGCATTTTCCATTCTTGGTATTCTGACCAGTTGAACAGTAATAAATTCCGATACCAATTCCATCGCCTTTGCATGGTACTTAATCATCAACTCTCCTTTTACTGCATATACACCAAGCATTTGGTTTACAATCAACTGTGAGTCACTACATACGATTACATGCTCTGCCTTCATGGTTTTTGCCAGACTAAGAACTACAATCATCACTTCATATTCGGCCTCATTATTAGAAGCTTAAAATTGAAAGCACAGAGCATATTCTATATCGACCTCATCTGGACTTTTCAATACAATCCCAGCTTCACTACCTGAGGTGCGTGATGAGCCATCCACATATAGGTTCCATATAGGTACCTCATCTTCAAACCTTTTATTGGACAAAGTTCCTCGATGGAATATTTGTTGCTCCTTTATCTTTATTTTATTCACACCTCACTGCTCGTCGACCATCTTCTCTTGCCCTCCGACCAACTTAAGTTGATCGGGGTTTAATTTTGATTATCTTGTAACATCCACAGGTTGATCGGTGTTCAGCTTTTGCTCCCCGGGGGTATCAGGATAAGTGAACTCTGCTATAAAATCTGCTACTACTTACCCTTTAGTGACGATCTAGGCTCATAAATTATATCATATTCACCGAGTTCTATTGCCCAATACATCAATCTTCCTACTTTTTCTGGTTTATGAAGAGCTTGCCTTAACGGCATATCGGTATATACGACTATGGTATGAGCCTGGAAGTATGGCTTCATTCTTCTACTCGCTTCGATTAGCGCCAGTGCCAACTTTTCCAGTTTTGGATATCTGATCTCTGCTCCTCGGAAGGCCTTACTAGTGTAATAAATTGGTTTTTATACTCCATCCTCTACTCTTATTAATGCCGAGCTAACTGCATTTTTTGAAACTTCCAGATATAAGTACAATCTTTCTCCCATCACCGGCCTGTACAACAGTGGAGGTGCTCCCAAATATTTCTTCAATTCTTGAAAAGATTTCTCGCATTCTTCATTCCATTCAAAAGTCTTTCGGAGCGTTTTGAAGAATGGGAGGCATCTATCAGTTGCTCACGATACAAATATGTTAAGTGTTGCTACTCGCCCTGTAAGACTTTGCACTTCTTTCTTCGTCGTTGGAGATCATAGTCCCAATAGAGCTTTGATCTTTTTAGAGTTTTCTTCAATGCCTCGTTGATTGACAATATATCCGAGAAACATGCCTTCTCGTACTCCGAATATGCACTTGGTGGGTTCAACTTTATTTGATATTTCTCTAATTGATCAAAGTTCTAACCTAAGTCAACTAGATGGTCAGCAGCTCTCTTGCTCTTTGTCAGTATATCATCAACATAAACTTCCATATTGCAACTGATTTGCTCTGCAAACACCTTGTTCATCAACCGCTGATACGTTGCACCTGTATTTTTCAAACCAAAAGGCATAATATTATAATAATAAGTTCCCCTAGGGGTAATGAAAGAGGTACTCTCCCTATCTTCAGGTTTCATTTTAATCTGGTTATAACCAGAATAAGCATCCATGAAGCTCAGCAGCTCGTGTCCCAAGGTAGCATCCACTAATTGATCAATTCGGGGCAAGAGAAAATGATCCTTTGGACATGCCTTGTTAAGGTCGATGAAGTCTACACACATCCTCCATTTGTTGTTCTTCTTCTTTACCATCACCACATTGTCTAACCAGTCTAGATATTTAACATCTTCGATGAAACAAGCTTTCTGGAGCTTCTCTACTTCTTCATGTATAGCTTGATTCTTCTCGGGGCTGAACACTCTTCTTCTTTGCTTCACGGGCTTGATCTCCTTATTTACATTGAGTTCGTGACATAAGAAATTTGGGTCTATCCCAAGCATATCTTCATGACTCCACGCAAAAGTTTGTTTTATGCATCTAAGGAAAGTTATCAATTCTTATTTTAGTGAGGCTTCCAACGACGAACCTACTTGAGTAGTTCGCTCAGGGTGTTCGTCGTCCAGAATGATGTTTTCAGTAGCTTCCACCACTTGACCCTTCACGAGTTGAGACTCATCCCTAGGATCCAATGTTTCAATTTCTGCACCTTCATCCACCTGATAGGTAGTAGTCTTTTTTCTAGATTCCTCCAGTTCCTCCTGCTCGGTAGATGAATAGTAGCATTCCCGATCTACTTTTTGATCACCCTTCACAACTCCTACTCCAAAATTGGATGGAAATTTTAGGCATTGATGTGCCGTAGATGGTACTGCTTCGAACTTTTTTAATCCTACCCTTCCCATGATGATATTATAACCTGATTAAACATTCTTATCCATCACGAAGAAGCGTACTCTTTCTGTTCGACAAGCAGGCCATGTACCAATGAACATATCCAACTTAATCGTCCCAAGTGGAAAAACTTTCTCGCCAGCAAAATCGAGGAGGGGCCTATGATAAGGCTCCAACTGAGACAACTTTAGATTTAAGCTGTCAAAGCACGAGTAGAACATAATATCAGCCGAGCTACCATTATCAAACAATACTCTCGAGATCATTACTTCCTTCATTCTCATTTTGATCACCAATGGGTCATCATGAGGATACAGCACACCTGCGAGGTCATTTTTTGAGAAACCGATGACCAGTTTTTCTTTGTTGACCTTCCTCGGGCGATCATCTTCAGCCAAGTTTATTCGTTGAATATATGAACAGGCTTGAGCCTCATTGAGGTAAGCTTTTCCTTCTGCAGTAAGGTCTCCACCTCCTGCATCTCCACCTGTAATAACATTACAATCAAATGATCCAAAATGTATTGAAAATACCTCACGTTCTGGCTACCTTGGTCTTTTGGGAAGATCGGGGTCGTCTTCTGGATAATCTTCATGGTCTTTTTTCTTGTTCTCCTCTGCTCGACGAGGAGATCTAGACCTTTCTCTTGCTCAGTCGCTGCTTCTTCTTTCATTTCTATGATCAACATACTTTGCCAATTTTCCTCGTCTAATGAGTGCTTCGATCTCATTCTGAAGAGCTATGCAATTTTTGGTCATGTGTCCATGATCTTTGTGGAACTTGCAATATTTGGCCTTATTCCTCTTGTCAGGGTTTAACTTCATTTTCTCTGGCCAGTTTAACTCCTCGATGTTCTTAATTTCTTCTAGAACATGGTTGATGTCTACCTTCAAAGGAGTATAATTTTCAAATTTCTTTAATACCTCCCATGATGGCTTTGTTTTTGAGTGCTTGTCACCACCATTGTTCTTATGCTCTTTCTTTTTAGCCTTATCAACCTCCACCTTGGTCTCTTTGGTATCCATATTCTTCTTCGCAGCCATAGCCTCTTCGGCATTCATGATCTTGGCCGCTTTTGCCATCAGTTCTTACATAGTTCTGGGTGGATCTTTGGCCAAAGTATAGTACAACTTGTTGGTCAACAGCCCACTCATCAGAGCAGTAATCGCTGTCTTTTCCTCATAATCAATAACTTCGAGTTTCTCGTTATTGAAACGAGTTATATAATCCTTGGTTCTTTCACCTGCTTTTTGTCTAACACTTAACAAGTGTGCTACTCGTTTAACCGATTTTTTTCCAAAATAGAAGTTTCCAATGAAGAGCTCAGCCAGTTGAAAGAAAGCTGAAATCTTACCCCGAGGAAGATTATTGTACCATATTTGAGCAGATCCTGTAAGAGTTCCCGAGAATGCCCTGCATCTCATCTCATCTAGCACAGCATAGATGTCAGCAGCAGCTTGGTATTTCTCTATATGAAGGACAGGGTCGGTTTTTCCATCATATTCAGGAGTCACAACAGGTGCTTTGAACTTTGATGGTGTGGGAAAATCCACAATTGCCTGGACAAAAGGTGTCCCTTGGACAAAAGTTCTTTGTAGAGGATTCTTGGCCTTAGCCATTTCCACTAATCTATCCTCCAACCACTGAATAGAGCCTTTCCTCGCATCATTTCCCTCATCAGGCCTATTGGTTCGAGCAATTGATCGTGCTGAAGTCGCTTCATGGGATCTATCTTGTCGAGCAGCTGGTTATGATTGGGAAGAACCCTCTCCTAGATCAAATGGTCGTCGAAAGTTTCTCGACATATCCTTAGGAGGACTTTTATTCTTCCTAGGGCCCAATCGATCAAAAGGAGAGACCCTACTTAATATTTCTAGTGCACTAGTCCTTTCTGGAGAGAGAGTGATGTGTTATTCAGTATCTGTGGCTCGTACTGACGAAGTTCGACCCGATTGATAAGAAAAATCATCAGATTTCTCAGTACGATATGAATCGCTTTGCCTAATGCATGAAGAAAGTGAAAGAGTATTTCTTTGAACACTTCGTTGTCCTGAATGGGTTGACCCTCCACCCTGGATAGTTTGCATGAGTTGTCGCATAGTTTCTTGCATGGCCGTCTGGCCTTGAGCTAAACTGGCCATAATTCCAGCTAGATCTTGGACATTTGGAGGAGCAGATGGATTTGGGGGGGGGGGTCAGCGTTTCGATTGCTGGATTCAGGATTGTTAGCCATTAATAATGAATTGTTTTTGGTGAAAAATGATAATTACAGTCATTTCCCACAGACGGCGCCAATCTGTTGATGTAAAAAATTAGATTATCTCTAATTATTTAATCACGGATAACATAAACAAGACAAAAGAATTTTTAAAGTGGTTCAGCCTTTTAAGAATGGCCTACGTCCACTATTTTTGTTATTGCTGAGTGTTTGGGAATTCTTGATAACATGTTTTTACCAAGAAATTCCGAATCCCCTTACAATGAGGATGATACAATGTATTTATAGCCATCAGGCTGTACATGTGAAAGGGTAATACATAGCTGTCCAATAAGTGTATACATCTGTATGATAATAATCATCATTTAATGCGCATTTAATCCTCTTAATTGTATGGTAATAAATGTTCTGATTGAGGTGCAGCTTGGACCGCCTAAGCTGCTCGGACCGCCTAAGTATCTCGGTATCTATGAGTTGCTCGGCGCAGTAAATTTCCTCAAAGAGCACCTACTGCTCGGAGTATCTGAGCTGGTCGGGAAAATTGAGTTCCTCGAAGTCAAGGTTTTGTTCAGAAATGTTTGTTAGTGCCATGTAGATTGACACGTGTCTCCACTTAATTGAGCCATGTCAGCAGACTAAATTTAGTATCAACAGCGCTCTTCCTAACACCAAGTCCTGAGCTCTAAACATAATAATGAGTTAAATCTTTTCGCTCAACAGTAGACCCAATACATACTAAATCATAACAACAAAGTCCCTACACACACCGGGATCGAATATCTCGAGCCCACTATCCCCTTCGAAGTCTCTAGAATAGATAATATAAGTGCGAGTCCAACCCTCTTGCAGGTGAGGCCTCGCCAGAACAAAACATGTTGCACTAATGCAACCATTCTGATAGCCTTGCAATAACTGCCTACTATCATACTAACCATTTCTATAAAGTTGCAACCAAGACAATATCATACTCATATATCACATCACTAAAATGAGTAATCTCAATAAAGTATATAACACTATTAATACACTCATTCATCCTCCGCGGATAACACTAAAGATAATCCCGCTACACTAGGAAAAATATTCACATAATACTAATGTTTATAGTTATACGTATTAAACTCGTCTCACATGCTAATCTAGCAATGAACAAAATATAGTGACTCGCTCGTGTCACATACAACACGCCTCATCATCTGAGGATAAAACTCATACTTCTACCTTGCCAATCGTCTTAACTGCACAAATGGTCCCAGGACATAACATGCCTATCCAAACCAGAATAAAAACTACTTTAATCGTTGTCCTTTACTAGGCATCCTAGTCTTGTCCCTTTACTCACCTAGGGAAAACATTAACGCATGTGAATCATTCTTCACAAAATACCTCTACACATAATTCACTTATCATCTGTCATAATAACCATATTAGGACTGTCCTTCTCTCGGACTTTGGTCGGGTCAATTCGTGATGGATACCCCCGTTGTTCCCTTAGCCTTGTTGTCCCTAAAGAACATGCTACTGGCTACAGTAGTCCTTATTGAATTCACCATCGCTCGGTAATAATTCAGTTATCCGATTCATTTAAATGGGTTCCTTGATGTGTATCCACACCCCCTTGTGGTGCGACACTACCACCGTTGCATACAATCTTATTCTTGACTAAATTCTTCGATTCATTTTATCTTCCCACACAAAGAAGCATTATCATATCCATTGACAAAGCACGACATTGTCAATCTCTGAATCGATCGTCCAACAGAATTCCCTTTTAAGTGTTAATAACTATATTTATGAGTCGATCTCCCACTTGGAGCCCTCTCCTCCATTTGTATCTACATCCTCCAATACAAGATTCACTAGTGGTTTAGATTCATATTCACAAATGGACCTCTATCAAGTCCTCCTGTGATGAGTTCAGAACAACGTGCACATCTTATTCTGAACACCTGATGAAGGAACGTGCAATTAAACTATATCTAAGGTCCTTCTATTGACGCAATATTTCACTATTAAATGTGGTGGTTGACTTCCACCATTATAACTTTGCTCCGATGAGTCAAGAAAAATTTTATCCCAAATTTTAACATCTAGTTAACCACACTCCGCCATATGCCCAAGCCTTTGAATGTATTACCTTCGTTGGGTGACACACACAATTCCTGCCTTTCTAAAATTTCCGCTGATGACCCTCCTCAATCTACCATTTGACCCTCTCCCAAGCAGTCTATGTTGAGTGAGTCTAATCTCTCACCTCCTTCGACTGTAGTAGCATTTGGAAATCTTAGGGTGCGCTCTAGCCATCTTCACAGTCCTGGATTCTCGTGCCATAAAAGGGGTGACCTTAACTATGGTCATCCTTCTCGAATATACTTTACAACCTCAATTAAGCCTTGCCTCCTGATGTCCTCCTAATGTCCCTCGTCTGACATCCTTCATCGCTCGGCACACGCACACATCCGAACGCAAATAGAATTCACTAATATACATACGTTATAGCAGGAGAACGTAATCTCACCATAAAAATCAACAATCCTAAACTTAGGGCTCTATATCAAACAAAGCAACACTGGAAGCATAATAAGCCGCGCAGATCCTAAAGGAAACTAGAACCTGATGTTCTGATACCACCTGTGACACCTCGCCTAATTAAATATTGGGTGATCAGTCCTTTATTAGATTAAAATCAAGGTGAACGGTTGGTTCATTCTTAGCATCACTGTCGCAAAATAAAATTTCCAATTTAAACACCCTAAATAATTAAGCTAAGTGTCAAAACATTTAATCTTATAAATTAAGTCCGAATGTTATTACTAATTACAAAGCCATTTTCACGAATACAATTGATAGTATTAAAACTAAACCATCCAAATGAAAGGACATGCTAGATAAATCAATCCAAATAAAATATCCCAATCGCAGGACAAAGTGATAATTACAAGTAATCCCAACTACAACAGAATATTGAAATAAATCAAAAGTACAAATCTCTCTGAACTAGATAAAACTGGAAATGGGTGACACATGACCTATCTAAGGAGAACTAAATGAAAGATTTAGGAAACAAGGATGAAGTCGTCTACTGCGAAGACCTACAACTCCCACACTAGTTGTAGCACGTCAACAGTCCAAAGATCCAAGCCTGACGCCCCTGTGGCTGGGCACCTGTAATATATATATATATACATAAGAGAGAGAAAAGATGACAGGAAACGGGTCAGAGCCCGAGTGTAAAATAGTTTTCAAAATAGTTTAACAAGTATTTATAATGCTTACCTGCTAATGCAACAACCATGTTAGTGTGCGACACTCTCTTGAGAATTCTCGCCTCTCATTTAGAGTGCACGCCTGTCATACTAATAGGTTTCTGTAACTTATTCTCCATAAGGTTTTATCATGTGAAAAGTCATGTTATGATATTTACTTTAGGAAAAATCATTCTGTTCAAGAGTTCTTACGTTATTTAGGATAACTTATTGCCGTTATAAAGTTTTCGAGCACTTATAAGAAAGTTGAAGCATTGATTCATTACTTATCTACTTTTAAGCACAGTAGAAAATTCCCATATAGATATACGTATATATATTAGTCACACATATAATATATATACCAACGGCACACCTTTTAAAATCTAAGGTGCTGGCATACTCTGCTATTAAGTCCCCGTATCACTCAAACTAAGGGAAATACTAGTTCAGAATTACTCTCGAACTGTATTAACACAATAAACAAACAAATGGAGGCGAAGCATTGTTCCAGGTCCTAAGAGGTCAGTACATACCCTCACGTCTTTTAGAACATCTGACTATCATTTTCAGATAGCCTGTATCGAGGATACTATCTTCTAGGGTACGAATCAATATCCCCCATAAAGGTCTAATCGAGATAAGACTATCCCGGTGCTTAAACCTCCATGATAGCAAGTAGCCCGGGTATGATTTTTATACCAATACATAATATATGCACAGTCACACAGTCATATATATATATATATATATATATTCACATTTTCTAAGTTAGGTGTGCCCACGACCCATAATTATAATTATTCATTTTTAGCACAATTTACTCGATTATCTCTCATAACGGATTCGTCTCTTTTATTCTCATATATAATTTATTTCATACTTACTTCTCATCTCTCGAAGTATTCTATCTCACTAAGTATAATTTCAGTAGGTATAGCATCTTTAACCTTCTGGCCTAAGTCTTTCACGAGTCCCTCGATTCATTAACGAATTTACTCACAATTTCTAATGTGTACCGAAATTTCTCGTTAACCCACTATTTCGTCCCATATTAAATTTCATTCAACGGAGTTTATTTAGACCCTACTGGTCTTCCTCATAACTCCTCATACTCTATAAATAATATGCAAGGGTTCCTATGTAATTAAACCGAATTAAAGAAAAAGGGAAAAAATATACAGTTTTCAGAAGGGGTCGATCGATCGAGGGAATGGGGTCGATCGATC
The DNA here is from genome assembly GCA_949130495.1 of Sambucus nigra. NCBI lineage: Eukaryota > Viridiplantae > Streptophyta > Magnoliopsida > Dipsacales > Adoxaceae > Sambucus > Sambucus nigra. Next base: position 95,209,429 of record OX422219.1, read on the forward strand.
GATCATCGATCGATCGATGTTCTTGGGTTGATCCATCAATTGAAGCAGTTCTTGCCTAGAAACTGCAATTTCAACCTACGGGTTTCAACCAATAATCTTCTCCAAAACATCATTTAAAATTTCCAAACTCCCAAATAAGGTTACTACTAGTTCTATACACATATATGCATGAATATCTACATAAGACATGTATAATTTCTTTAACGGAATTGAATGAAAGGGCCAATTTGTATTAACTAGCAAGAACCCTAATTTTCCTAAAACTTCCATTCTTTTAATTTCTTTTCCAGATTCATTGCTTCTAATCTCATACCAATTCGTGGGTTATCCTCTACGTATGATTAGGATGTCCAGAATACAATTGTTTCCACCAAAACATGTGATTAAATCCTCAAATTCCTCAAATTATTCTATGGAACATGTGTGTAACAATCATAATCTAACATGGATGAAACAATAACTAAAAGAAAATCAAGATAGATACTTTCCTGTAAATTTAAGAGTTTGATTTGTGGAAGAAAGAGGTATGGTTGCGTTCCTCGTCGCGCGATCTACACTTTGGTGGTGGTGGCGGTGCAAACGGGTGAGTCTTTGGCCTTAAGCTGCTTAGAAATCTCTCCAACTCCTTCTCTAATGGCTGTTCTTTGGTTTTTTGTTTGTTTACCCTAGAAGACAACTCCTAAAGGCTAATATATCCTTAGGAAATTCGTGGTTTTAATTACCCAAAAATATAAAATGTCTAATATACCCTCCCAGGATGCCAATTAAGCCTAAAAACGCTCCGAGCCCCAAACTAAACCACCGGGTATACTTTTTTGGCTATCTAGACCCTTCCGGATACATTGGTGCTCTCGAAATGACCATACGGGTGACTTATAATTTATTCACTTTTAATAATAATAATAATAATTTAATCCCGACACGTTACAGTCACGTCCTGACTTAATTTTCATAATTGTCATATTATTCCCTCGTGACAATTTTAATAAATTCAATTCTACATATTACTCTACTCAATAAGTAATATTTAAGAAATCAACAATTTTCCAATAATTACTAACTCTCGTCATGCTAGTAAATATTTAAAACAAAATTTCGTATTAATATTAAATTAATCTTTCTCAATAAAATTTAATAAATCCCTAAATTTAAAAGCCATAAAAATACGGGGTATTACATAATATATTTTTGAATGTCAGATTTATGATGATGTTATCATTTTATTTGCCCGTTGGTGTTGTTTTAGGGTTTGTAACGTATTCATGTTTTATCCACTATAGTGATGGAATCACCAACAAATCTAGTATGTGATAAAAAAATAGTTACTAGTCTTTTTAACACTTGATAAGAGATCCCAATGAGGGTGATATTTGATTTTTTTATTAGTGTCATTGCACTTAATATAGAGCCTAGGAACAATCGATTAATAATACAAACAAATAGGTGTTGTTTGTAGTCATGTTTCTATAATACTATAATACTCTGATATCATCCCAATTTCTTATCTGGTCTAAATTACCATGTTCCTCAAAGAACAAGGCGCTTTACTAATAATTACAACATATTTTTTCTATTAACAAGCTGACATATGTTCAAATTTTGGATAAGTGCACCCAGGCAAACAATAAAACATGAGAGATTCTTTAACATTATCGATAAAATTTAGTTCATACCTATAAAAATAGTACAAATCGAGGAAATATTATCTAAGTATCTTCTCCGATATAAGATTCATAAATCGATCCTCTTTCACATGAGCAATACAAAAATGTTTCTAGGCGTCAAATGAAGGATGTTGCAACCCGCCAGGCAGAGAGGGGTATACCGTTGTTGACACTGAAGAAACATTAGATGTCAAACTAGTAGAGAGTTATGACCCGGTTAGTATTTCAGTGTGTACGTACGATGATGTGTGATTGCATGTTTTTTATGGAGGTATAGAAGTAGCTTGTTAGGGAGGAGATTGACAAAAATTCAACTGTCTATATAAATATTGCACTGGAAGGGAAAGCGTTGACATATTGTGTAAAACATAATGGGGCCTTATTAATGCTTAAACTAAAAACAAGTCTATTATATTAATTTAACTTCCCTACGGTCCACAAAGTAGTGATGCTTCTCAAGCTGTGAAAAAGATGTAGATTAAGGAAATAGAGGATGATAATGAGATGGGTGCGAAAATAGTGTAAGATTAATTAAAATTAAAATTGTTTTATTTAATTAATTAAAATTGTTTTATGATTAAAATTAAAACACGTTTTTCTTAATTAGCCGTTAGGAGTGGTTTAGTGGAAGAAGTGGTCATCCACGTTTTGGGGGAGTGGGTAGTTTCTGCATCTCTTTATATAAGGAATATGGAGATCAGTTTCTAATCACTTTTTTCAATCTCTCTCTCTCTCTCAAAAAATGTCCTTCTTCATACTCCAATTCTGAGCATAATCTCTTGTGATTTTAAAGTCATCCATTGAGTGCTTCAATCGAATGAATTGTTCTGTTGAATCCTAGGGACAGTTATCTGAGGCTCGAAGCATCACTGATTAATGTGCGGGTGATATTTTTGTCTTAGAACTGTGTGTCTAACACACACCTCAGCATCCAGATAAGTCGTTCCAATTTATTATTATCTTTTTGGTTTTCCCGTATACGCATATAACAGTTACAAGTAATGGAGGAATAGTTTTGGCGTGGGAATTGAACACCTTTCACTCACAATATGTTGGAGATTTTTAAAATAAGTGAGTAAAAGTGGCGTGTGAAAGCTTGTTCCATATTGGAAATGTGTGGAAAAAAGTGGGAAACAAATTCAATATAAAAGGGAGAGAGTCCCACATTGGAAAATGAACAAAGTTAAGTGAAACCCACTAATCTATAAAAGAAATGAGCAATCTTTGTGTCATACATTGGAAAAATATAATGAAAGTGTGCACTTAATAAGTAGAAATGAAAGATGAAGAGTTACTTCATCAAGCATTTATGAGGGCTATTCAAGAGACCTCATGCGCGCGCGTGCAGGGCAGTGGGTTGTAGAGGCGCTAGTGGTTGCACTTTGCATGCCGCGGGTTGCTGGGATTTCATCAACTTGGGGGCGGTCACTTTTTGGTTGGTCCGTGTAAAATCAGTTCGGTTTAATTTTCTGTGTTCGAAAATGGCTTATGACTGTTGGTAATTAATAGTCATACCATTCCGAAAGTAATAAAGACTGTAAAATTCAACAGTCATGACTCTTGAAACACAACCTTTCATTTCCTATAAATAAAGACTGCTAATTTTGAAAATGTATATAATTTATATTAACCCAGTTTCAGAGTTTTCAACCCCTGGAATTACTCACTTACAATTTTCAGGAGATACAAAAATTATTTTATTCTGTTTTAGGTACAAAAATTGAATAGGAACTTGATTGTTTGTTCTTCACTGTTACATCCAAGGGTTGTTTTCAAACATACAATTTGCATATAGTGCAATTTCTTCATTGTATCTTGAGTACGGATTTGTGGATCCCGTTTGTATACCCAATTATCTTGGTGGGGCAAATACTGTATTTAGAAAAGTGACATCACGCCTTGAAATTTTCGGATTTAATTTGAAGTTCAAAAGAGTTATATTCAGAAGTTTATATTGTGTATTGAAATTGACATTATTATTATAAATAGAAGAGTTTCATTTCTGCCATTGCATACATATTTTCCAACACCATATTCAACCCATCAACTGTTATTTGCATAGTTTGATTTTATGCTCATCCGATGAGGTTTGTAATGGCTTGTCTTCTTAATATGGGTTATGTTGTGGTGCAGTGGACCTTTCATTATTTCATTTTCAAGAGAAAAAAGACAAGTCTCTGTGTATTATGTGGTTTGGGATCATAGGATCAAATTATTTCTCTATACTTATTCTTGATTCAGGCCTCGTCTGATCCTCATCTTCACTTTTAAAATTTATAGGAATGATTTCACTTGCATGATGCGATATCTCAAAAGTTTTTATTTTCTATAACAAGCCTTCGGGTACAGTAGAAGTGAACTCGAATCCAGGTCAATGCATATGTAAAGCCTCTATTCCTGATAGAGAAATAATATCTTGTTTTACTGTAACTTTAATACTTTATATATGCACCCCCACCACGTCTGGCACCAACAAACCTTGTTGTTCTAGTCTGGTGCCTATGGTATCTCAGTTGTTTCCTCGGCAACTGAAAATACCTTTGCTTCACTTGTTTTCATTGGTACCAACTACTTTTTTATCGCTTCACTTTGCTTCAAGATTATTAAATTTGGATTTGGTTTTCAAATACATATTAAAGAGAATTTGTGCGTGTCTCACTGATGTATAAATTGCGTTTTTAAATAAGCCCATTAATATATAACATTATGGTTTTAAATTCCAGCAACCTAAATTTGTGCATGATTAAAGAAGAAGTCACAATAAAACCAATAAAATCAGACATTGCCAAATGTACACATCTAATAAAGGTAGTGTTGAGTATTTGCAGCAATCTCAGTTATGCATTAATCTTCAACTATCTTAGTTATTCCTCATTAATTTGCAACTTTAGGTGAGACTGTGTGTTTAGGCTAATGACTCATTAATTTTCAACTATCTCAGTTATGACTATTTAATTTGCTACTTTAGGTGAGAATATGTCTTTGTTGGAAGAAGCATGGTAAAGGTGTTGTTCCTTACTAAGACCTTAATTTTTATTTTTCATTTATGTTAATCTTCTATTTGTTTGCTAGCCCTTAAGGGAAAAAAATCCTTATATGAGTTCGATGTTACCACTTCTTGCAAAACTCCTAGATATTTGGTTATTCTCCTTAACATTCATCACATTGCATTGTTGTAATATATTATGTCATTTTCTTGCACCAGTTATATTTAGCCATGATGGACATGGATAAATCTTAAATAGACAAGTGTTCATAAATGTCATTTTTTATATTTATAGTTTTTTGTGAAAGTGATTTGATTTTTTGATTGCTTTCTTTATTTGCAAATGATACGGATATCGCACTTTACATAGAGCTTTAATAGTAGAAATTGATGTAATGATATGAATTCTAATTAAAATTACGATTACAAGGATGCACCTCTTTTGAATAAAATAAATTTAATGATATAGTGATGTTTATAGTTAGTGATGCATTTTTATTGTTGGATTTGGGTCATGAAATACTATGCCTGCTTATTATGGAATTTATGTCAAGTTTGAGTAATTCACTATTTTATCATGTTATTTTTGCTGAGGTTTTATAAGTGCTTAGAAAAATGTAAGAAAAATAAATTTATATTATTTTTAAAAATCTAATTTTGTAAATGTTCTTGGGATTTCTTTTGTAAATAAAGAGTGTAGGCTTGTAAAAAGTGTAAATTTTTAATATAATGTCCTTGTTTATGTGACTATTTTTATATATGTTCTTTGGATTTGAATATTATAGTAATCATAACTAATTTGTTTAAATTCAAGATAGGATATCGGATCTTGATATATATATATATATATATATATATATATATATATATATATATATATATATTGATAACGGACCTTTATCATTACAAAATCAGACAAAAGCGTTACTAAACTTGTGTAATAAGGTAGAAATAGTAATAGAAAAGTTCGTTACTAAATCAAAATTAGTAATGGTAAAATACCGTTGCTAAATCGAGAATTGGTAACGGTATATATTCGTTACTAATTTTGTTCCCCATGCTTTTTTTTCTAACGAAAAAATACTGTTACTAATTATTTCTGTAATCATAAAATACTATTACTAAAACTCATTTTTGATGTAGTGG